>JABCPU010000022.1:0-373212 GCA_016800925.1 Suillus spraguei
TCTGCTAATTCCCTCCTCATCTCCGGATCATGGTCGGCCAAGTCGCGCGCAACCGTGGAAAAGATCTTTTCATGCCGACGGTCTGCTTCTCGCTGCTGGTCAAAACAGTAACACGAACCGAGCCCTCCCACATCTTTGCGCCACTTAGCAATAGTGTGGGCGATAGCCGATTTGCCCTTGCCTGCAGGGCCAGATAGCCACAGGACGCGTGGAACGTTATCTCCGGTGCTGTTGACCCAGTCCGTGATCTGGGAAAGGATTTCCTTGCGCGTCCCTGGCAGGCATTCTTTTCTGGTATCTAGTCCTGCGGCCTCTGCATAAGTCATGCCGCTGAGGTCCAATATCTCGTCTAAAAAGGTGTGAATAAATGTCAAGTCACGAGGACGTCCGAACCCTTACCCATGTGATGGACGTGTATGGCTACGTCGCGAGTGACCTGATCCCGGAAGTTTTGCATCAGCTCATTGAACACGTCATTGTACCTGTTGACCGTATCTGTTGTGTCCGAAACGACATTCTTTGCGAGTCTGGTCGCTGTGATGATAGTAAAAGTTTGAGACGGTAGAGTACGCAACAGCTTATTAAGACTCACCAAATTTCTTGGTCTCCGAATATTTTTTGATAAATTTGAATTTGGCGCATTCTTGGGTCTGCTGAGAAATCTTTCCAAGGATAGCGCGCATCGACGATATTTGGTCGAGCATGTCGTCTTGTGTTATGAACATATAAACTTCAGATATTTTCTGGAGAAGTTTGGATATCGCTTGGTCGCGAACCACTTGAGCTAGAATGATCTGCACAGATGATTGCTGAGTAACAGTGGGAGATAGGGGGAAAAAAGAACATACTTTGGCTGCACAAGATAACACGCCCAGTGCCATCTTTGCATATGGATGTACCTGTGAAACGAGATTGGTTCGATTCTGATCGAGAGGAGGGTCCATACATCCGCGAGGTTCCCGATGACAGTGTCGAATATCCTGAGGGATTCGAGATATGTATCCTGGAAACTGTCTGCAGCATCGAGATCCTCTTGTGCGCCTTGAAGATCGAAAACCACGGTTATTGCAGGTTCGGAAAGTAAATGCATGTGGTTTGCAGCCTCCTGAGTATCATCAAGTGCCGATTGGGTATAAGCCCCCACTCTCACAGTAGACGTAGCCGTCTGAACACCAGAAATTAGAGAGAGCGCAGAAACTGGGGAACAAGTACGAGAACCTACGTACCTCGGGATTCGGGATTGATGAAGCGTGTTCATTCTGGGGAACAGAGCTATGGTTGACAGAATCCTTGGAGCGCTCATGTGAATCTTAGTCGTATTCCAGGAGACTTATTACACATGGTCGTGGACTTACCTTCAACTTTTTTGCACGGTCTTTAATCTTCTGTAGAAACCGACCGACTTTGCCACGGGGTCGGTGCTAGAGGAAGGATGCATCAATGTCAGTAATTGGAGTGAAGTGACCCATGTCATTAAAACACGTACCGAGCTTCCAGGAGCCGTTGTTTCGCTCGTTGTGTTGGAGGTTGAGTCGATGATTTGCCCTTTCTCATTGTGAATAGTAGAATCAGAATGAGTAGGAAGGGACTTACTTACATCGTTTATATCAAATAGAAGTACATACCTCGAGGCAAATATTTATAGCACTATTCGGCAGAGTTAACTAACACGATGTACCGCTGCGGTCAACGGCATCCTTCGGGTCTTACTCTGTCCTTTCTATTTTCTCGAAACCCATGTTGACTAGTCTCATTGTGAATGGTGGGGTTTGTCTCGTAGTGATAGATCAGTCGTGACTAACCTCATTCCTCTTTGCGGTCACGTCGTCTGGACCAGGCTACCACTGCACACCCTCTTATAGTCCCCATCTCCATTGTAGGCTGGCGCTACCCTGCGTATGCACACCGTTAGACGTACTTCTACAAAATAGAAGTACAAGCCTCGAGGCAAATATTTGTCCATATGCACTGTCCGAATCTAATCGTCCAATGATAAAGTGATTCATACCAATGATGCCAAATCTCACATCACAGGCCGTACAGTTATTTCTCGTCTGCTCCCGCGGTGACTAGAAGTACTATACGTTCAGCATAAGTCGACTGTCTCCTCGTCGCACCCACTGGTACTGAACGCATCATTACCCTCGTCAACACTTTCGAAAGCTACACGCAGTGGCTACCCGCCCACCACACCCTCTTATACTCTTCATCTCCACTTTTCCACCATAAAGGCCAGCGTTTCCTTTAAATGGACATTTTCACCCGTGTCCTAGATGCACTCCTGTCATCGGGCAGATACCCGACTCCACCATCCACGTTATCAGCCACGATGTATAAAATTCCAACCGCACCGGGTTCTAATTAGGTATGAACTTTTTTATAATAGTCGCCCTCTGACCTTCAGTAACATTTTTCTCCAAGTAAGCTGTTCCCTCTTACTAATATAGTGCACTTACTCGTCCTGCAGGTTCTGACGGGAAACGTACCATGAGCTTACTTAACTCGTGAAGCCGCAATCTTGCGCAAAGTAGTCATTGAGCAGGAAGTACATCCCCGTACAGATGACTGTTGTGTCGTCGACCAGTTCTGGAATTTCATGACCCGTTGCTGGTCTATAGTACCCACCGACCTTCTGCCGCAGAGGTACTTGAGTTTGTGGATCATGAACTGAGCCTGCTGTAGTTGAATGGCGGTCCAGTCACAGATACCTCTACTTATAATGGCCGCCGTCTGGCCCCCTGGTCCCGGTATGTATCATGCTGATGTGCTACACGTTTCCTGACTACTTCATCACGGGCTTCCGGTGGATGGACTCAACTACTCATATTATCTTTCTGTAAATGTCAGCCGATACATAACACTAGCTACGTGACAATTATGACGATATCATGAGCCCCGACACTCAGAAGTGGTCATAGGCTGTGTATATTTTTTGGTACTATGTTGGTTCGTAGTGATAGAAACGAGACGCCCTCTTCCTAGCATTGAGTTGTATTCGAGCGCTTGCAGGCTGTGTTATACTATGAAACCCAGCGTAGCCTCCTTTTTTCAATCGCTGAACTAGCTCACCAATATGAACTGAGGGAGAAAATAAGACATTTTGTATGCATATAAGCGTGTTCACCCACGATAGTTGAGGCCAGCGGCTATATCGCAGACCTTGTGTAAGAAACCATCAGCCCGAGGTCGTGCGGACTGGGAACGTACTTGAAGTTCTCACCAGACGTAGACGATCGAGCAACGTGAGAGTGTTATTGTTCTTCTTGAGAAACGACGTCAGAGTACCGTTGGATATCCACAGAGCAACCAAGGTTACAGAAGGACCAAAGTCCGAAGTTGTACCTATGGACTTCAAAATATTGGAATGCCGTAACCTCTTCCAAATTCCAAGCTCTCTCCGAAACGCCTGAAGAAAATCAATCAGATCTGTCCGTTCCACGCTATAGAACGTTACCTGGTCACTAACTAATGAATTGTGGTCGAATCGCTTTAACGGCAACCTGCGGATGAGCGATACATCAGTAACTACGGAAGAGATGTAACATCCGTACGGACCTCTACATTGCCGTTTGGTCCATGGTAGATACACTTGTAAATATTTCCGTATCCACCGCCAGAGATAGGGTCTTTGCTGCACCGGGTGATGAGCCCAGTTAAGTCCGGAACGAGAATTGGGGAGATAAGCCGAGTGGAAGGAGTTACGCTTGGAGTGGGAGAAACGATGAATTTATAGAAGGATTAGTAAGTCCACTGCCCACTCGTTGTGATGCGATGGCGCCTTCCATCACCTGACACCGTTGTTAGATAGACTTTTGCTTGATGGCAATTGCTTGTGACAGCTGTTCTCAGATTGGTTGGAGGCTGGGTCCTCACCGAATAGTGGGCTTCATCCCAATATCCAGGACAAGTAGGATTAGCATTATAATCTGGTGGAATGAATATGAATGTGGTTGAAACAGAATTCAATGATTTTGAAGTCATGTTAGGCGATGTTGAAATGGAAGGAAAACGCTATTGGAATTTGGTAGTAAGTCTAATGAGGTTATCAGAATGATAACGGATTATGTTAGTACTAGTACAATCATTTTGAATTCGGCGTGAACTAGTAGTATCAGTTCGTCGCCCGTCAAGCCGTGTATTGCAAGAACGAATTTGCGGTTGCACGTCGTAATTGAGCGTTCGTAAGTGTCCGTAATGTGCTTAAGCTAAGCGTTAATTTCAGCGATGCTATGTAGGTGCGTTCGGTTGGCTTATGAGCAATAGTTGATTACGTTGCTTCATTGTAATACCATTTGACGCAAGTGATGCCACCACAGCACAGCACATGCTCTGGTGCCATCAATATTTCATTATATACAATGTTACATGTATTAGAAAGTAATGGTCAATCATGATTTTTTTTAAATGTGTTGTTGTGCTCGAAGTTTTGCTGACGCAAGTTACTGTACATACTCAATGATTAGCGTTTATTCCCACTTGCTGAGATTTGTTATTATAGCCTATCAATGCCGCGAACGGTTACTTCGGAACCGGGTAACTTTGGTTCCGACTGGGCACTTCGGAGTAGTGACTTTGTCATACTAGACCTTGCCGACTTACACCACTCATCATGATTTAGTCAAAGACGGACAGAACTTCAAAGAAGTGCATTCATCCTCCTATCGCCAACTCATATCTAACCACTCCATTTAGACCATCTTTATCATCCAGATAGTCATAGCCGGAATGCCTGTAAAGTTTCATCAATTCTCTCGGGGTTTTCCTCGAGATGTCGCTTGACAATGACTACTTATACCTGCACGATATCTCCTCCCAATTCCTCAGTCTAACATCTACAATCATTCATCATGGTCACCCCAAGCGATATCAATTACCCTCCCCTCAATGGATCTTTATCCTTCCCTGAATTGGTGCAATTCAATGCGCAACATAACTCGGACGTCACGTTCTTCGTCTATGACAAACCTGACAGCGATGACCTGGTCTCCATCTCACACTTAGAATTCTATCGAGCTTGTCATCGGGCCGCCCAGTTACTTGGGCCGACCCGTGCAGGCGCAGATAAAGAAGTGGTTGCCCTCATCAGCAACTCCGACACTCTTCTTTACCAGACAGTATTCATGGGTATGATCTTCGCTGGGCTAGTTGTATGTATATAGATTTATTAAACGAGCTGCTTGCTGATCACTTTCATTTCAAGCCATTCCCCATGTCCCCTCGTAATTCGGTGGCAGCAGTCACGAACATGATGGAGAAAATAAGATGTCGTCGTGTAATCACAACCCAGCACTCTCTTGCTTCCCTAATCGATGGGGTCAAAGCAAACTTTGTGTCTGGTGCTACTCAAACGAGCCAGGTGCGGGTCGACGAGATTCCAGCGCTGAAAGACCTATACCCTGCGCTCGTCAGTGGTACTCCAAATGAGGCCATTGTCCCGTACTCTCAGTTGTCGGAATCGCCATTGTCTGAGAACGACATATTGTTCTACTTGCACTCCTCAGGCAGTACTGGCTTTCCGAAACCCATCCCAATTAGTAACCTGACTGCCGCTCACTGGTGCATCACGCGTGAGTCAATAAAATAATCTGCATAGCGAACAATGCTGATATAGAATGGCATTAGCACCCATTTTTGACCACATTAATGTTCCTGCTTCTATCCGCGTCTCTACTGCGTCCTTGCCATCATTCCATACCCTTGGTATATATTTTCAGCTGTTCATCCCCACCGGCTCCCTGAGCAGTGTATCTATTTACCCGCCTACATCCTTCCTCGATCCCTTGGCGACCCCTGTAATACCCAACTCGCAAAACATTTTGAAGTCTATACTCAACACGAAATCGAACGCTTTGATAGTCGTGCCTAGCTTTGTGGAACAGTGGGCGCTCTCGCCCAGTGCTATCGATGTTCTGAAGACCCTCGAATATGTTGTAAGTTTGTTATTCATGCTCTGACAAGGAATAAGTTCCGTTGATACCAATGCAGGCCTATGGTGGTGGTCCTCTCGCGTCCAAGGTGGGAAATGCCCTGGTGGATGCGGGGGTCAAAGTTTGTTGCGGTTACGGCGCTACAGAATTTGGCATCATCAGTCATTTGTTCCTAGATTCAGTTGATCAAAAGTTTTGGGACTGTGTGAGATTTGGACCGAATTCAAAGATCAGATGGGCTCCACAGGGCGATGATACATATGAATGTCAAGTTTTGGTGCGTCTCTGAGTTCATCTTTAAAGACTGTGTCAGCGCTGAACGGTTCCTCGTAGACAACCCCGACGCATCAAGTGTCAGTAGAGAATATTCCGGACGTCAAGGGTTATGCTACTTCGGATGTATTCATCAAGCACCCGACGGTAGAGGGTCTGTGGAAGATGTACGACTAATATTTGCATCATTCATATTATCTGACATCTTCTTTGCAGCATAGGAAGGATCGACGATGTTTTGGTACTGTCGTCTGGGGAGAAGACAGTACCAGCTCCCATGGAAAGCATCATCTGCGGTAACCCCTATGTTAAGGGCGCTGTCATGTTCGGCCGTGCACGCAATCAAGTTGGGATCCTCATAGAGCCAAGAGCGGGGTATGAAATTGACGTTGACGACGAAAAACAGCTAGCTGAGTTTAGGAACCGAGTATGGTAAGTCCTATAAAATGTCGTGCGCTACTGTTGAGTCTGAAGATGTTCTTAAAGGCCAGACATAGAGGAAGCGAATAACGGGGCTCCTGCCTTCAGCAGGATCTTCAAAGAGATGATTCTTGTGACATGCAGTGAGAAGCCCATGTCTCGAGCTGCAAAAGGGACCGTCAACAAGAAAATGACCGTCAAGCTGTATGAGGAGGAGATCAATGTCGTGTGAGTATAGTACCTATTTGTCACTTTGTCAACTAGACTTCATGGACGACAGGTATGAAAAGGTGGAGGGCAGTGCTAGAGCAGGTATCGATGTACCCTTGCCTACAAGCTGGACTGCGGAAGACGTCGAGGAATGGCTCAAGGTCCACGCCACTGCTGCGAACGCCGACAAGGCGGTTGATCCTGATGCAGACCTGTTTGCTCAGGGCTTTGACAGGTGAATCGTTAACGGATCAAGGCTAGTGCCTGCTTACTTTGCGCATCCAGTCTTTCTGCGACATTCCTCAAAAACCGCATTATCGGCTCTCTCAGTTCGTCTCCAGATCACGACGTTCAGGCGTCAGCATTGCGGATTGACCAGAATGTCATATTTTCGAATCCTTCGATTCGCCTGCTCGCGAGAAGCGTCATCAATGCAGTATTGCAGCGAGATGGTGCAAGTAGCGTCGACGCCAAGACCGATATCGAGAACATGATACAGAAGTATTCAGTCGGTTTAGGGGACTCTGTTACAGAGGCCAGCGCCACTCTGGTTGATGGGTGCAGCCAAAGCGATGACGTGGTTGCTCTGACAGGGTCTACGGGTGGTCTTGGCTCATACCTGCTCGCAGATCTACTCCAGCGCGAGTACGTGTCTGTGGTATATGCCATCAATCGTCCGTCGAAGGGTGCATCCATACAACAACGACAGGAAAATTCGTTCAAAGATCGCGGCTTAGATGTCACGCTGCTTCAGTCAGACAAACTAGTGTATATAGAAACTGATACATCCGATGATCAACTAGGTCTGGATAAGGAGTTGTATCAGAAGGTTGGTTTCATTTCCAATGTCATCGGATTAACTAATAACGATGGCGTAGATCTGCACGTCTGTCACTATTATTATTCACAATGCATGGCGACTCGACTTTAACCTGGCGCTCTCGTCGTTCGACTCTTATGTACGGGGAATGCGGAATCTCATAGACTTGGCACTGTCTTCTCCGCGTCATCCAAAGCCGCGTTTCATGTTCGCATCTTCCATCTCGTCTGCTCAAAGTTGGGATAAAGCGAAGGGACCATTCCCGGAAGAAGTGGAATACGATGCAGGAGTTGCAGTAGGTCTTGGGTATGGCGCGAGTAAATATGTTTCGGAAAGGGTGAGTCACAAAGTACTTTGGAGGACATGGACTTTACGAACACTGTTCCGAACAAGGTTCTCGTCAATAGCAAGTTACCTGCATCATCGTTCAGAATTGGGCAGATATCAGGAGGACCGCCGCGAGGCGCTTGGTCCACGACAAACTGGCTGCCGATCATCGTCGAGTCAAGTATAAGCCTGGGTGCCCTTCCGGAAGCTAAAGGAGTAAGTCTATAATTATCGAGAGTACCTATTCATGACAAACGTGGTTTAGTTGGTATCTTGGATCCCTCCACACGCCATATCAAATGCTATTCTCGATGTGGCTTTCGCGGAAGAAGAACCTCCCATTGTAATGAATTTGGTACATCCGAGACCAGTCGTGTGGAGGGCGTTGATGCAGCCCATTGCGGACGCCCTAGTTGAGCATAAAGTAACAAGTGACGCGCTACCTCTTGTGCCCTTCTCGGAGTGGCTGGAGAAGCTTGAATTGAGTGCCAAGGACTTCAATGAAGAGACCATGAAACGCATCGTACGTGCATCTCGATAAGTGGCTAGAACAGTGTCCCATCTGATCTTGAATTGCAGCCTGCTATCAAGCTTCTCAGCTTCATGCGTGGGATGACTCAATCAGACCTCGCGATCAGGGCGTCTGGAGACATGGGCTCCGAAGCGGGTGGCATGAATTCATTCGCAACGGCGGTAGCTCAGCGCGCCAGTCCAACGATGAAGGAGCTGAAGTCGTTGTCTTCGGCAGACGCGGGGCAATGGGTGGACTATTGGGCGGCGATGGGGATGTTTCAAAGAACGTGTGAGTGAACGGCAATTATGCATTGTTGCGCTATGTCATTTTACAATATAGAAGACTGGAATTTTGAAGATTATACTTGTAGTTAGTGCTCTTGATCTTTTTCTCTAGAAATGCAGATAGGATGATTCCTCACATTCCATTAATGCTCCTGAGGCCTGAAATTTCAAGGATGATCATAATGCTTATGCACGCGTATTTTCATTGAAAGCAGATTCATCCTTAAATAATTGCGCATGTAGAGTGGACGTAGTGAACGATGACGGTCGTAATTCCGTGTTCTTAAAAGTAGTAGTCGTAACTTCGCGCAATCTGTTTTGCTCGATCCTGTCTCACACTAAAACATTAATCTTGCCATGAAATGAGCCATCTCTACAAACACCTTCGAATCCACCAAGTATTCGGAGCGAACACAGACGTTGGAAAAACTATAATCACTACTGCTCTCGTTCGGGCTTCGGCGCTTAAGAACAACCGTGTTTTTTATCTTAAGCCGGTGAGTACTGGTGCACTGCAGGATGCAGATGATGAGTATGTGTTTTTCGTCGCATAGAACGCGTTGCTGAATATTGTTCTTCATATACTAGACATATCAAACGCCATGCGGGGCCACAAAAGCATCTAGTGGACACACATTGCTTGTTTCGCTATGGAGACCCCGTCAGTCCGCATCTTGCTGTTAAGATGGCTTCTGAGACTCAAGGTGGACTTAAAGTAGGTGGTTGTCGGTATGGTTTCTGATGAGCTGATGGGGCAACTTGAAGATTCCTGTGCCTTCGGATGAGACTTTTGTTGGGTCTGTTGCAGAGCATATTAGAAAGCAGGCTGGGGTTGCGAGCGGGCCGGGTCATATGTATGTGGAGACTGCCGGAGGTGAGCACTACTTCAACGTGTCTCTTCAAGCTGACTGATTCGCCCAGGCGTCCACAGCCCAACGCTCTCCGGAACAACCCAACTAGATACCTACCGCCCCCTCTTCCTCCCCACCATTCTAATCGGAGACTCCAGACTCGGTGGCATATCATCAACCATATCCTCATTCGAGTCCCTCCTCCTCCGTGGATACATCATAGACGCGATCCTCTTATTCCGGGACGAATACTACAGGAATTTCGAATACCTGACACAGTACTTTGCAGAACGGGGGACACATGTCACTGCGCTGGATCCTCCACCCCCGCGTCTCGACTCCGCAGAGAATGTCGTGAATACAGAGAAATACTACTCGGATCTTGTCCCGGACACCCTTACAGGCGATATTTTTACTGCGCTCGAACATCTGGACGAATGTCACGTCAGACGCATCGAAGAACTGGATTCGATGCCTCGTCGTACGCTCGACACGATCTGGTGGCCGTTCGTGCAACACGGGTTGGCCAAGACCGAGAAGGACGTTTCGGTCATCGATAGCGCGTGGTCGGATTTTTTTAGCATTTATGATGCTTCTTTAGGGCAAACTTCATCTTCGCATCCAAAATCGCTATTGCAACCCCAATTAGACGGATCTGCTTCATGGTGGACGCAAGCGGTCGGACATGCTCATCCGACACTGGCACTTGCTGCTGCGAACGCGGCAGGACGTTATGGCCATGTTATGTTCCCGCAGGCGACTCACCTTCCTGCACTACAGCTTGCTGAACGCCTCCTTCAAGGACCAGGCAAAGGCTGGGCCTCTCGTGTATTTTTCTCAGACAACGGATCTACCGGGATGGAGGTTGCGCTCAAAATGGCTTTACGATCGTTCATTGTCAGCTCTGAACTCGAATTGAGTTCGGCAGAAAAGAAGAATTTGGGAGTTATTGGACTTAGGGGAGTTATCATGGAGATACAATTGGGACTATGGATGCTTGCGAGGAGGGGGTTTATACTTGTGAATGGCATGAAGCGAAGGGTTATTGGTTTGAGCCGCCGACCGTGTCTATTCGGAAAGGTCGAGTCGCCGTTTCCCTTCCACCTGCCATGTCGTCCTTCACCAGTGATCAGCGGACGGTCGAAGAATTTGAAACCCTCTCACACGTCTATGATGTCGAGCAGCGTCTCGAATCTCCACTTGCAAAAAACTACAGGCGATACCTAGATCAACACATGCGTACCCTCCAGACGGACGACTCCCGAAAGCTCGCAGCTCTAGTCATCGAACCCATCGTCATGGGCGCAGGAGGAATGATATTCGTAGATCCATTATTCCAACGCATCATAGTCGACATCGTCCGCGACCCCACCCTATTCCCCACACCTCTCCCAGTCATATTCGACGAAGTCTTTGTGGGGCTATACCGCCTAGGATTCGAGAGTGCAGGCCCTTTACTCGGTGTAAACCCCGACATCTCAGTGAACGCCAAGATTCTCACCGGTGGTGTGTTGCCTTTGGCAGCAACACTCGCGTCCGACCGTATCTTTTCGGCGTTCAAGAGCGAGAGCAAAGTGGACGCGTTGTTGCATGGACATAGTTATACGGCACATGCTGTTGGATGTCAGGTTGCGAATGCTACGCTTGATTTGGTTGATAGGTTGGTGGAGAGTGATCTGTGGGTAGGGGCGATTGGTAAATGGGCGCCTGAAGGTACTTTAGCGACGAGAGTATGGAGTTTCTGGGATCCTGAGTTCATCACTTCGATATCTTGTTTGGATATTGTCGATGAAGCGATGGCGCTGGGAACTGTGCTTGCTGTCAAGTTCAAGGATGATGAGGCAGGTAATGTCGATCCTATTTCTTTTGGCTGTTTAGATTGCTCATGTGTGCTTGGCGGTGGCAGGCTATGCATCGCATTCCGCCCAGACTCTGCTCCAGAGCTTGCGATTACCGTTGGATGATGGATCTACGTCCGCGGCCCCTGGAGGTGCGGCTTTTGGGGTACATTATAGGACGCTGGGAAACGTGGCGTATTTCATGAGCAGCTTGAATACTCCACGTGCGACTATCGAGGCGTTGGAGGATCGCTTGTGGAGGCTTGTGTCTGGTGTACGGCGTTCGTAGCTTCAAGTTAATACATCACTCTCCCCTGGCCAAACTGTTTAAGTAGTCGGTTCTTTCTTGACCATGACTCTCATGGTGATGCCATATGTGATAATATGTAATAATCTGATAATCTATGTACGTACTATAAGCTCGAAGCAGTTACAGTGGCCCGCTTGTGAACACGGTTGTCCGCGTGTACGTGATATGACTCGGTAGGTTCTTAGGACGATAAATTTTAATCAAAAAGGTTACAGTAGTATCTTTCCCTTTCCGTATTCTCTCCAGTCAAAATGGCCTCCGTCGCATCCCGCTCAGCCTCAGCCTTCCGTGCTGCTTCTCGTCATGCATCTCGTGCTGCTGCAAAAGTTGCAGCCAAGCCTGCACAGATCGCGTCCTACTCTTTGTTGGCTCGCCAGGCTTTGGTAGGTAGTTCGTACAAACATACCCCGCAGGTGATATTTTTTTTGCCTGACGACTGAATAAGCTTTGACGCCAAAGTATCGCAGGCTGCTCGAGGCGTAAAGACACTCAACTTTGCTGGCACCGAGGAGGTTGTGTACGAGCGGAGCGACTGGCCTCTCGCGAAGCTCCAGGATTACTTCAAGAATGATACCCTCGCTCTTATCGGCTACGGTTCTCAAGGCCACGGTCAAGGCTTGAACGCTCGCGACAACGGCCTCAATGTTATCGTTGGTGTCCGTAAAGACGGCGAGAGCTGGCGACAAGCTATGGAGGATGGTTGGGTATGTTCACATCGACATGTGAGGCTTGCAGGCAACTAATGTGACTTTGATGTCTAGGTTCCCGGAGAAACGCTTTTCCCCATCGAAGAGGCCATCAACCGCGGCACGATCATCATGAACCTTCTCTCTGATGCTGCACAATCACAAACATGGTCTACCGTTGCACCTCTGATCACTAAGGGCAAGACCCTCTACTTCTCCCACGGTTTCTCTGTTGTATACAAGGAAGATACAAAGGTTATACCCCCCAAAGACGTTGATGTTATCCTAGTCGCACCCAAAGGATCTGGCCGCACTGTACGCACCCTCTTCAAGGAGGGTCGTGGTATCAACTCTAGCGTGGCCGTCTTCCAGGACGTCACTGGTAAGGCCATGGAAAAGGCTGTCGCTATCGGTGTCGCTGTCGGTTCAGGGTACATGTACGAGACCACCTTTGAGAAGGAGGTTTACTCCGATCTCTATGGTGAACGTGGTGTGCTCATGGGTGCCATCCGTAAGCATTCTCACACCTCAAATTATTCTTAGCTAACGATTTATCAGAGGGTCTGTTCTGTGCGCAGTACAAGGTGCTCCGTGCCAACGGCCACACTCCTTCGGAAGCCTTCAATGAAACTGTTGAGGAGGCCACTCAATCCCTGTACCCCTTGATTGGACAAAAGGGGTAAGTGTATGTTTTGTTGTCACGTATCCGTTTCCTCATGATTTGCAGCATGGACTACATGTACAACGCCTGCTCCACAACCGCTCGTCGTGGTGCACTCGATTGGGCACCCATCTTTGAGAAGACCAACACGCCTATCTTTGAGCAACTGTACGAGAGCGTGCGGAACGGCACGGAGACCCGCAAGTCTCTCGAATTCAACGGCCGCTCGACGTACCGCCAAGATCTTGCCAAAGAGTTGAAAGAGATCGACGACCAGGAGATTTGGCGTGCAGGCAAGGTTGTGCGGTCGCTGCGCCCCGATTACAAGGCTGAGTAGATGATCAGCTTGATTATATATTTCTATTACCAAAAGCGCCAAGGTGGTGCACGCCATGTCGGAGAGTATGATGTACAGACGTGACTCTTGAATAAACGTGAGATCGATTAATCAATGCGCTATGTAGTCTGCTGGCTTGTATGCAATATATTGTTCGCCCAAACGTCCCAAGTTGAACGAGGTAATCTACTATGTGCATTGGCATATATTCCACATTCGATTCCCAGATCAAGTTGCGCGGATTCATGAGGATTCGAATTTCACAATAATACGAATGCGGAGGACAAGCACTGCAAGATTAGTGAGAGGTGACTCCATAGAGCATGTACACAGGTAGACGTTCATATGTGTTTGATCATCGTATTCAAAGTGTGATCGATAGTCACGTGACTTGTAAATTCTTGGCCCCTTGCTTATTATGTAGTACGCGGCTAATAGTACTACTTAGTACTTTGAAAGTAGCAACTTGTCTCTCTCAAAAACTCTTTCATGATGGACAAGGACAACCGAGACGATTTCACTTTTGCGAAGCTATCTGATCTCAAGCTTCCTGTCACTTTCCGCATGTACGCACTACTACTTATTTTACGGGGCACTTGCCCACACTCAACACTAGTTCTCAGTTGGAGGGATCAATACCACAACCGTCTGTTTCGGAATTACTCGAGAACCCAGAACTGATATTTAACAATGCACAACCTTCGTGCGTTCTTGTCTGGTCTACAGCTCCTCTATGTTGATGTAAATGCCAGGGTTACTTCAGACCTCTATGTCTCCTGCCAGCTCCTGGCAGATAACAAGCCACTGACCATACCCTTCCGCACTTCTTTCAAAGCTTTCAAGAATAATTATACGTACGACATTATATCACCGTTTTCAACTGAGCTGACTATCTATACAGGTGGAACGAATGGATAACGTTACCAATTCGGTACTGCGACCTCCCATTAAGTTCACAGATTACATTTACCGTATGGGATATCGGAACTCCACGCACAGCCGTTCCTGTCGGTGGCTCGACGCTCAGGATGTTTGGAAAGAAATGGTCTGTAAGGTATATTTTTATTGCATCGCAATGCTTATCCGGTCACTGCGTCAGGACTTTGCGCCGGGGAAAACACCGCTTGTTGCTTTGGGCAGGTCAAGAAGCAGACGGTTCCATGCAGACCAAGACTCCCAGTAAACTTGGCAGTAGGGATGAAATGGGTCGTTTAGAAAAGGTAGGTGATACCATAGCTTTCGGATATGCTCGCTCATTGCTTACCTTCCCCCCAGCTCGTAAAGAAATACGAACGTGGTGACTTACCAAAGTCGGACTGGTTAGATAACATGGCCTTCAGAAAGATGGAGGAGATACACGCTGTAAGTCTTCTCCAATTAAGTGCAAATATAAACGCTCAAAGAGGACTAAAGGCGGAGACAGAGAAATCAGAGAACATGTATCTTTATGTCGACCTGCCACGTTTTGACTTTCCGGTTATATTCAGCGAATCTGTAAGTATCACTTTCCTAAATGTAGTTTACTTGACGTTTAACTCTCTATAGGAGGCCCAGAATCAAGCGACGATACCATTTGCACCTCCGGCGGCAGCCCAGACACCTCTCGTACCTGTACTTCCCAATTTTGCTACAGATCCACACCTTTGGACCATCCTCGACCCAGAGATTGCACGCGAAAACCCCGTGGAGGATAAACATCGCCGGCTCGTGCGAAGTCACCGAAGTAGTCCGTACGATAGAGAGCTCAAACCGAATGCCAAGATCAGAGATGAACTTAATGTGCGCAAAGCAAATCGTTATGCACTGATGACTTCCTCACATAATGTTTGTAGGAAATACTAAACTATGCACCCTCTCAACCTCTCAACTCACAGGAGAAAGATCTTATCTGGAAATTTCGTTTCTACCTCGCACGGGACAAGCGTGGGCTTACCAAGTTCCTCAAGTCTGTCACTTGGCGTGATCCTTCAGAAGTGAAGCAAGCAGTGGAGGAGTTACTACCGATGTGGACAGAGGTCGACACGGATGATGCTTTGGAACTCCTCGGACCAGGGACTGTGGACTCGAGAGTAAGAGCGTTTGCAGTACGGCAGCTTAACCGTGCAGATGACGAAGTCGAGCATTTCTCTTCTTTATGTAACAGCTTACTTATCATCTTTGCAGGAGCTTCTGTTATATCTTTTGCAACTGGTGCAGGCACTCAAGTTTGAAAGTGCCGCTAGCGAGCAGCGCTCGACTCGATCAACAACAACTGCAATATCTTATGACGACAGCGGGCTGACAGACTTTTTGATCGCACGCGGAGTGCAAAACCATACGCTGGGTAATCGGCTGTATTGGTACCTGATAGTAGAAGTGGAATTAGAGGATAGGGTAGTGGCGAAAATGTACGGGAGGGTGGTATTCAAGTTTCTGAACAAAATTTTAGAGGTAATCATATCCTACTTGTGTTTTCCCTCATTGACGAAACGATTCCTTAGTCCGAGAATGGCAGCGAACGCCGTGAGCTCATACGACGCCAAGGCGTCCTCGTCGAGACCCTCGCCAAACGAGCCAAGGAGTTGCGTACTTCTAAAGATCCACGACCCAAGAAAATCGAGAAACTGCGCTCCTTAATCAACGATTCCAAGAACGGTCTCGTCAACATCCCTCCTCTGCCTCTGCCGCTCAACGCACGCATGGAGATTACGGGAATTAACGCTGAGAAGTCTTCCGTCTTCAAATCGAATCTCTACCCCTTCTTGTTATATTTCCAGTGTTCTGACGGCACAGAGTATCCTGTAATCTTCAAAGATGGTGATGACATGCGCCAAGACCAGCTTGTCCTGCAGTTGTTCACACTTATGGACCAGCTGCTTAGGAAGGAAAATTTGGACCTGAAGCTCATTCCCTATGATGTGCTGGCGACTGGGCCATTGCAGGGTATGGCACAATTTATCCCCAGTAAGACTATCGCAGCCATCATCAGCGAGAACGGGACGCTCTTGAACTATTTGAGAGCGAACAATCCAGATGAGGGTAGCATTGGAACGTATGGAGTCGAACCGAGCGTTATTGATACATTTGTGCGCAGCTGTGGTAAGCCTCGTTCTGCGATCCTGGCAGGGGGATGTGCACTAAGGTCTGATGACAGCTGGATACTGCGTTGTGACATACCTGCTAGGCGTGGGCGATCGGCATTTGGACAATCTTCTACTGACACCGGATGGTAAGTGAAATTATGGCCACAAGGATCCAGTTCTTGACATTAGTTCCACAGGTCACTTTTTCCATGGTCAGTATAACTTCGTCTGTATGTTTTGTGCTGCTGACATTGGATGCAGTCGATTTTGGGTATATCCTCGGTCGGGACCCAAAGCCATTTCCTCCTCCTGTCAAAGTCTGCAAAGAGATGGTCGACGGCATGGGCGGTGCCCAATCAACCCACTACGCGCGATTTAAAAACTACTGCTTCACTGCATTTACGATCCTCCGCAAAAGCGCCAACCTCATTCTTAACTTGGTAGCGCTCATGGTGGATGCGAATATTCCAGACATTAAGCACCGCGACGTGCATGAGCAGATCCAGGAGAAATTCCGGTTGGATTTAACGGAGGAGGAAGCGATCAAGCATTTTGAAGCATTGTTGAATGAGACGTCATATTTCACAGTTGTGCTGGATCGGATCCATGATTTGGCTCAGTATTGGAGGAGTTGAGCAGGCGAGTACTATTTTTTGGCTATGTGGGACGCTTCAAAAGGAACTTGAATAAATTGTGCGACAGCAGCTACTAGCTACTTCACAATATATAATATGGTCCTCCAGTATTCTAGGTTGATCTCTCTGATGTCGAGTTTCTCCAAGCGTTCGACAGCCTCCTTGTCACGGTAAAGTTGAAGATTTCATCCGTTCAGCAGAAATCTATCCATTCCGTTCCACCACAAATGCATCCAGTCCTC
Organism: Suillus spraguei; assembly: GCA_016800925.1. Taxonomy (NCBI): domain Eukaryota; kingdom Fungi; phylum Basidiomycota; class Agaricomycetes; order Boletales; family Suillaceae; genus Suillus; species Suillus spraguei. The sequence continues at coordinate 17,398 of JABCPU010000022.1, forward strand.
CTTACATCTCCTTTACTTCGTGCAAGTTCCTGCACGCGCCATGATGATGCACATTGAGATGTACCTTAACTTTGAACATTGTGTTTCACACAACAGAACTAACAGCGTGATATTCCTCGTCAGAGATATCATTGATGTGGCCAGGCATGTGGCAAGAATTCTTTGACATTGTACTTCAGTACGAGCGAGAGAAATAGTGTTGGTTCGAGTGAACGTTGCCGCTAGAGATGGCGAACAGCATCATAGACATGTCCACCTTTGCAAAGATAAATGTTGCTAAGCTCCAGTAGTTTGAATTATAAACCACAACGAAAAAGTGACTATGTACATACTGGGGAACTTCCCACGCTAGGTGGCCAAAATAGGGTATGGGAATAATCTGCGTACCATTATGACATAATGGGATCAATGTGATGCAGGCATCATTATGCATAAGAGGAAGTGAGGGATTAGCATCAGCCATGCATAACCGTCACAACTGTAATCAGCCATGGTTATGCATCACCCTGCCATGAACAGGTGCCCTGTGTACCTCTCGCTAGCCTAGCGCTGGGGGATTTAGCGACATCTGTTTATATTCCGCATATGCTGTAGAGATATGCACCTAACTTCGACGTGATCTGGGTGTGACCAACTGAACATTAGCTTCGATACTTCGAAGGCGGGTGTGACCTGTGACATCTGACACTACCAGCCGCTGTCAGTGCCTGCAGCAACAGGCTCTCAATTGGTCAATGCAAACAGTGATCAGGTTCACGCTCACCACGGGGCACTTTGTATCTACTCATCTGTCAGGCTTCTCTATATGTGTATACAATGTCATATCAACATGGATCCTCCAATGTTCTGAGGAAGAGGAAGTAAGTGATGGGTTGGACAATCATGGCACTGATGACATTGAGAGTGGTCGTGGAAAATGCAGATGCACTGCAAATACTCGTTACAACAACTTTTGGCAACATTGATAGTGTTCTACACATTTTTTTTGACAATATGTCACAAATTAACTTCGACAACCTTGAATTCGTGTGACAGTCACTCGAAATAGCTTCGTTAGGCCTGTGACGGTGTGACGAAGTTAGGTGCGTATCTCTACAGTACGCGGTACAAATACACGATTGAGTGATTATCAAACTGCAAATTGTTACGGATACAATTGAACGGCTTTGCTGAGTCGTACTATGAACGAGTTCACCTTTCTTAAAATAATCAGAGTCGCACTTCTCGAATCTTCGCGATAAGTTCCGTCTATTGTTACAGACTAAGAAGAGGAAACATCATCTCTACAAACGATCAGTTAGACATATTCACGTCCAGAAACCATGATGCTTCAGCGCTATCCTGTGCGGAATAATATTTATCAGCAACACCCACCCGACTCGGAGGGGACTGGGACTAATAGAAAAAAGTACGACTCACAAATGTAACAACGATGTGAAGGTCCATCACGATCAAAATCCGTACGGCGCGAGGCGCCTAATGCACTTCGGTTGAGGCTTCCTGAATTCCTCCATCGGCGTCTCAAAGGAGACAAACGCATCATCAGCAAGATCATTGACTTCTGCTGGCGCACCCATGGCGTTCGGCGGGCCCCGCGGTGGACGTGGATACATTGGCCGGGGCTATGGAGGGGCCAAGTAGGAAGATAGCACATTTCCTGGAAGTAGATCATGCTTAGTCCGGTGGGCTAGGAAAGAAGTTATTTATATACTACCTCTGGGCCGCAGGCAGGTTGGCATTTAATCCATATGCTCCAGTCTAACCAAGACATCAACTTCTCATGTCCTGTCTCCAATCAACCATTATTTCAAAAGCAACATTAGACTCATTGAGTTCCATAGGGAAAAGGATGTCGACTCCGTTCATAGCACCAACAGCCCACATGTTCGTAGTGACACGACAGATTTCTCTCGTTGTGTCCTCAACGGCTTTGAACAACAAGCGTTCCGAAGGCGTCATCAAGGGTATTTTTTTTACCATCGCAGTGGTGTGTGTGGTGGCACATAACTTGAAAATTGGGGATGCCCAGTGCGACGGGTGTAGGCCTGGAGTACCTGCGCTGGGGACAACGGTAGAATGCAATAGATATGGTGCGAGCATGACGCGGAGCTGAGTCTGCACGAGCTTTGCTCGCTGAAGGAGTTCTTGCGAGTCTGACGAGGTGAAATTGAGGAGATATTGCGTCAACTCGAGCCGATCCGCATATCGATCAACAATGACGTGGGTGAGGGTCTTCCAGTCGATGCTGCTTCCTGGGTCTGGTCGACTGATGACTTCGGTAAGCTTTCTCTTTACTTGCGATATGTCCTCTGGCGAGATTCCGAGCACGCGATGGTACCACCGTTCAAGACCGGCGCGGACTGGGACGAGGGAAGGTGCCAGTGCGATGTCATACAGTGAGACAAAACCGGTCAGGTCGAGCACAATACGAGAATCTCCTGGGTAGCGATTATGCCACCAGCCGCAGTGCATGGATTCGAACATACGGACCCCTGCGCCCAGGAAGATATAGCATCAGTCATATCGGAATACTGGAAGATAATACTGACAAGCGGAGTCATCGAGTGAAGGATCAGGAGGGATTGACCGGTGGTCCCTTGGCATGGTGATATTTACGAAAGATACTACCTCGACGCCGGCTGTAAAATCACACAACATAACTTCACTATATATCCATCAGTCGGAAGTGTGACACGGTATCAAAGGTATGCGCACAAGCTCATTTCCATCCTAGAAATCTGGGAATTAGTGGCGTGACATGTGGTGTAGAATCACATCTAACCTCACGAAACCATCGATTCTGAACTCCTTTCCCCATGTACAAAGATTATTAATCTTGTCTCTGTCATCGAACGATCGCTCGGGTTGTGGTTCTCCCCATGCTATTATGTCCTGCGTATCCATTGTACCCTCGTATAGCTTAGCAGCACTACTTCCATCAAAGTACAATACTTTGAGAGGTCGCGTTGCTGCCAGTGTAAGGTGCCAGCCACTGACATTTCCACGAGAGAAATAAAGAGAATGCTCTGGGTCTGTAGCGGTCCATTCGGGTCCACTGGGCATGTGTGAGTCGTTGGAACCGTGATGGAGCAAAGTACCGAATGGAATTACGCCTGGTACTATATTGTGGCCTACGAAGGGGTGAACTAAATTTCAACTTCAGTAACGTAGTAACACGCACCGTTACGATATCGTGTATTCGGCCAGTGCTGCAGTAATGAATGGACAGTGTCGAAGATCAAGTTCCCTGTCGCATTCTCGGGGGGATATTCGTCAAACCTCCATTGATCGCCGTTGGAGCTATCACTGTATGGCTGGTCAGGGTTCGAGTTGACGATATCCAAGGGTTGAGCGCCAGTTTCTCCAGTAGCGCTGATGGGAAACTGGTCATGTAGTGCTAAAGCTGCTGAGCCTAAGCTCAGAGCTGCTACAAGGAACTGATAGCGCATAAAAATCAATCTTGGTGCTGTGGCAAGCTGACAGCTTTGCCAAGGAAAACGTTTCAGACAGTGACTCGAACACAATCACAATAGAGAGGCCCGAAGCTTGACGGTCCATGGAAGTACTTATGAATTGCCAGACTCATTCGGTTGAATCGGTTCCAACACGATGCATGAGGTATCAGATTCAACTCAGGTTATGACTCTGATAGGAATCCTAGGATTCACTACTGTAAGAAGTTGGCCGGATGAAGGATTATGATTCATCGTGTTGTGGGCAGAAGTCCGCCATTCTGCCAGCCGGTTTGGCAGAACCGGTTCTGCCTGGCAGATGGCAGAAGTCCGCTGGCAGAATCCGGCAGAATGTCAATTACACAATGCGTCCAGCCGCTGTACTTGCCGGACACCCTGTCTCATCTGACAATTTCAATTGTGGCGAAGGTCGATAACAAATCTGAACGTTACTACTAGTACTGGTCTTGCAAACTCTGTCCAAATGCCCTTCACATCTATGGTCGTGACAACAAAAGGACGTGGAACGAGTGCTGATTGATGGATTGGATGAAGTGTTGGATTCTTGGAAGGTTAAGTTTATGATTTTGCGGAGTTGGAGCATGTTGTGATGACGAGATTATGGTAGTTGATCACAGCTCACAAGACAACGAATAGTGGAATGTGAACGTGCTGATGCTGTTCTGATGGTATTTCTTAGCGATGATTACCATACATTGTCATATACATTAGCCTTGTAGCGCTTTGAGAATTATGCCAGGTGGCAGAAGTGGCGATTCTGCCACTTCTGCCGGTTGTGCCGGCACAATTAGGCGCAAACAGTTCTGCCCCCAGCACTAATTATGATACTGTATAGTCTATAGTGTTGTGGGCAGAAGTCTGCCATTCTGCCAATGGCAATTTCCAAGCGACAATTGCCGGCAGTAGGTCGAGGGCGGTGGCAGAAGTATATGAATCTTATTTGCAAATAACAAATGTTCGACATTCAAAAAAGTTTGCCTAGACCTCTGTACATGCCAGAATGTCATCGACAAAGTCCAAGGGTCGTCCTGTTCGAAAAATAATCGATTAATCACTAACTACTTGATCCAACAGCAAAAAGTTCCAAATTCCTCCAATCGCTATGTTTATCACTGCAATTACTGCTCGACATATACGAAGGTCGCGATGACAGACACCTCAAACATATTCTTGACCGGAATGCTTGCCCTATAGCCCCGGACCAGGCTCGTTCAGAAGTCCGTAACTATCTTGCCTCAAAGAACGGAAATCAAGCATTACTACTCCCACCTATCCCAAATGCAGATTCTGCTTCATCCGAGCCTCCGTCAACTACGACTAATACTCCACAGAAACGGAAGAACCTCTTTGGGTTTGTGGATCTCCCAGTCACTCCAGAGCAAGCAACACGTGCAAATTTCAAACTGTTTCGGTGAGTTCAATGAGAAACTCTCCCAGTCAGTGCCGAACGCTGGCCATTGAAGGCGTTCGCAATCATAATCCACCTAATTGTACCTCATGCCGCCGACGTCGAGCGTTATTTCTCGGGTCTGGGTGGGGTACAATCTGTAAAACGCTGCAACCTATCCGTTCAGACTTTCGAGTCTCTTAGCAAGCTACGCCAATTTCTTGCACAAAGCGGATGACGAAGCTGGCAAGCCAGCAATGCCCATATGCACACTCAACCAGAAGATGGACTTGACATAGCCTCAGCAAACAAAATTCAAAGATCTTCTGCATGGGTGCCTCCACTTACTGGCGACTCTTGCAGCTCGGACAATGAACTTCTTGCAGGTCCAGAGTCGATGACGGATGAAGAACTGCTTGGAGAATTTAGCAGGTTTGAAAACGAGGCTCTAGAATCATACCGTGGCTTGCAAGAAGGTGCTGACAAAGTCCCAGATATCCGTTCGAAGGAGGTATTATTGACTGGAACGAGCTGGAGAAAGGTGATAAAAGAATTACACCTGCAGAATTTATTGAAGAGATTGACGTGATTGGCCGTGGGTCACAAGGCACGGAGGCAGTCTGGAACATTGATGCACTGTTGTCGTCGGAGGGTGTAGCGTCTATGCAATAGTTTTAGATAATATTTTTGCCATGGTCTTGAACTACTCTAGAACACGCGAAAACACTCGAAACAATTCTGCCGATTTCTGCCATTCTGCCAAATACCGTTCTGCCGTTTTTTTTTGGCAGAACTCGCTCCAAAATATTTCTGCCCACAGCACTATTACAGTATAGAACGTACCTGGCCGCCGTATTGTTCAACCCAATGTTTATGCAGTATTGGGTTACTGACCCTAGGCTCAGCTGCCGCAATTAGCTGAGATCGCATAAAGAGAACTGCCCAAAAAATTCTGGTGCTGCGGTAGCTTGGTCTACATACTCAAATCTAGTTTAGGGCAGGCTTCATTCAATAGCTTATTGTTCTTCAACTTTTCCCCCGATTCACGGGCGCAATTTTCACTGGCGGCCAAGGACTTAGGCAAGAGGTAGGGCTCATAACCTGTTAGACACATAGGTTATGAGCAACTCCCTCTTGTACGCGGTCTTGCTGTACCGTACACTCTTCGTTTTTGGGTCTGACTGGGCTTGAAGCTCTGCCTGTTGTTTCAGGTTGTCTCCGACCATGTCGAGTCACGTAGGTTAGTGAGAGCTAGTATGATTCCCGGGCACTGTCAGTCGAGAACTTAGGCAAGATCCAGGGCTCATAACCTATTACATGGGTCATGAGCACTGGTTCTAGTTCATAGTCTTGCTGGGTGGATTGTGGCATATGATATTCCACCCATTGTTAGTGTCACATTTTTTAGTGTCCTCCATATAGCTTGGTGCTAGCCTATAAATAACTACTGTCAATGGTGCGAGAGGTTCACGACCACTACATTGACGACTGCGTTCTCCCAGCTTAATATCCATGTTACATACATAGATAATTCTTGTTCTACATGCATTAATGTATCGTCAGCCTGGTAACGTGAGACGTGGTACACATCAACGATGTCACTATGCTCAGACAATTAGCATCCCACCGCCTTCGCCCACACTTGTAAGTATCAACGGTCAACCTCTTCCGACATAAGGAACACCAGTCGCCCTACGTAGCAGGTCAGTATCCAAAACCCAAGAAAGACAGCCGCACACTCACATGATATTCATCTCTAGTACCGTGACAGACGTAGGGAGACTTGCAATGTGCGCAACTGCATCTGCAACGTGTACCGGATCGAAAGTTGGTTCAACAACTCTCCGACCATCAGGCTGCAACGCTCCTAAAGTATGCCCTGCAGCCATCGTCGTGTGCGCATTTCCTGGTAAAACCACTGTCGCATGAACCTCCTCCGATATTGTCAAGGTACGTAGTACGTACCAATGTCAATCTGCGTCACAGAAATATTGTGCTTTCGTCCCTCGATAGCGATGGTCTTGGTTAAACCGTATACGGCATGTTTGGAGGCTGCGTATGCAACGGAATGAGGCCTTGGCACATGGGCAGCCAATGAACCATTGTTGATGATTCTTCCTGCATAGGGACGCTGTAGATCAATACACTGCGGTTTTTCGTTTTCCAGATTCACGAACCTCCAGTTGGATCTTGTTGCTTATAAATCTTGAAAGCTTCGCGAGTGCAAAGGAACGAGGCAATAAGGTTGACATTGACGACCGATGTGAATGCCTCGAGCGGCATTTCCTCGATGGGACTCGCCTTATCAGATAAGCCTGCATTCTACTACATCGTCAGTATATGACTACAACGCACGTAAAACCGCGGAACAAGGGGGATACCACTCACGTTGAACAACAGGTCCAGTCTACCAAATTTCTTTACGGTCTCCTCGAACAGACTTTTCACGAAGGCTTCTTCAGTGATGTTGCCAGGAACGAGGATACATGCATCGGGATTTGCACAGAGAGACCTTGTCTCTTCAAGTTGAGCCAGCCTTCGAGCGGTCAGTGCCAAGCTCCAACCATTAGAGGAGAGCTTGATAGCCGAATGGCGTCCAATACCTGAAATCGGACATAGGAAGTGAGTTTGCGAACAAGTGTGAAACCTTGAGGCGCGATCAATACGCACCAGAAGATGCCCCTGTAATTACTGCGACCTTTAATGATGCCATTGGAAGTGTTGGGGCAGTTAGGGATGAAGGTTGCAACTAGTCTGACTATAGCCCGCTGCGGGGTGCGGATTTCCGTCCTGATTGATATTCGGAGCCCATGATTGTTAGTGAGAACACATGCTAATAATACCGGCCTGTGCGTCACGCGACTTCGCATTAGCTAACAGTAAGTAGATAGCGTTCGGACTAGCATTAATGAAATTCACTATACATCAGGGAAACAAGTATACTAAAATGGAGAAAAACTCGTGCAAAGATCTCACTCAGCCTTCTCCTTACCCTTGGTGTTCGACCCGGTACCGTAGACCAACGAATCGACACTCCCCCTTCTTCCTTGAATGTCCAGAAGTGCACCCCATACGGGGGTGAGCAAAGGCAAAAACATCGCCACTCGTTCTTGGTAAGCTGAATATGCAACGGGGTACTTTGCCTTCGATATCAACTCAGTAAAAATGGTGGAGGCGAAGAATAAACTGCAGAGAACTAAACATGGAAGGAAGGGTGTGAGTAATGCGAATGATGTCGGCGGGAAGTCGAGCTTCGGTGAATCAGGCGAAAGGAGAGGGATAAGTGTGATTATGATCTGGTACGACATGGTCATTAGTAATGAATTCTCGTGTACAGAGGTGAAATGATGTGCACATACCCAGAAACTCTGTTCGCACAGGAAATTTGGGTGCCGTGACCAAGCCCATAATCCGCGGGTCACAAATCCACGTTCAGCATCATATTTGGTCCATTGAATTTTCGCACCAGGCCATTCATTTGGGTTCAGCTTCCCGGAACGTTTAAAGGTTTGGAAAGAGTATTGCTGGTTATCCGAGATAAACTCGATGAGGATAACGAGAAATCCTAGCGTTCCGAAGATATAATCCGAAGTTGAAAGGGGCGTGTGAGGTTGAGCCGCTGCACGGGCAGCTGGAAGGCCCAAGAGGAATAATATTATATTCTGGGCAATCGCTTATGCTGAGTTAGTATATGTGTAGAGACCGTTGGATGATTTGTAGTCATACCAATAAAAAAGAGGTTGAAAACTTGGAAAAGGAAAGGGGAAATTTTCTGCCGCAGAACTTCCCAGCGATAATCTTCATCCTTGCTGCGAAAATGTCTTAATTTCTAACTATATATCAGCAATGAAGAATGGGCTTACAGGCTAAATAGACCACGTCGCCAAGTGTTGTAACTTAATCTGCAGTGGAGGGTAAGATTTAGGAGTGGATATGACAAAGACATGTTATCAACCTGAACATCCACGTCACCTGAAGGCAGTTCAGCTGACTACAAAGAATTAAGTAGATGAGATACTCACCACCAAACTTGCCATGAGCAAGGCCCGTGGACTGAAGGTCTCCTTGAGAGATGCAGGGATTGTGTCAGGGGTGTAGGGAAAGAAGTAGGTAGGTGGAACCCATGGAAAAAGAGGCATAAAAGCATAGTATATAGTATATATTGTTGGGAGAAATGTCCAGACCCTGTCCACCTGCGACACGTTGTTGGTGAGGATGGAGAGCACGTATGTGGCAGTAGTCATGGTCACACAGAATTTGACGGGCCAAACGAACATAGGTGCCTCATGTGTAAGTATGCGCCAAAAATCCATGTTGATTAGATATTATCAGGCTGTGTAGATAGTAAATTCAAGTGGTTGTGCTTGCTGGTGTTGGTGGAAGTGGTTCAAGTTGCTGTCTTAGGGGGACGTGGCTAGTACAGGTTTAACCCGATCTGTAGGGTTACGTCATCAGACTCTTTGCTCGCTGTCTACCATGACCACCACAGTTCTTTTCTCAACGTTTGCTCCATTCCCAACTCTTTCACTCTCTGTTTCTCCGGAAACAAGATTCGATGACCTGTATTCTCTTTTGTGCGAGCGCTATCCCGATCTTCCTGCTTCAGAGGACTTGAGAATTTCATCTCATGCTGGATCTATTCCTACGTCGGACACCCTCATTTCTGAGATTCATGGACGAGATGCGGCTCTCATTACGCTGAAACTTATTCCCCGACTTCGAGGTGGTAAAGGAGGTTTTGGTTCGCAGTTGCGTGCCGCCGGTGGTCGCATGAGTAGCCAGAAGACCAGTAACAACGACTCATGCAGAGATCTCAGTGGACGCAGACTTAGTACCATCAAAACCGCGAAAAGGTATGTTTACTACTACTGTAGGGTCTGACGCATTAATTACATTATTTTAGGCTTGCAGATTACATGGGAAATGAAGATGAGCGGAAGAAGGCCCAGGCTGAAGCCAAAAAAGCCAAGCTAGAGACACTCGAGAAGAAGATTGCAGCTGCATCAGGGAACACTGATGCTGTTGCTGGCAAGAAGCATCGGTTTGATGACACAGAATACCTCGAAGAAAGTAGGGAGATCGTCGACAATGTCAAATCTGCAGTGTCTGCAGGTCAGTATACTGCGTCCACGACATGGTCTTTGCGCTGATGTTTCAATTTGCAGGTCTCATGAAGAAAAAGAAGAAGATGAAGACGAACCACATTTCCAGCTCACCCGAGTCATCCACTCCTCCAAAAGATGTGGACACGGAGAAAATGTTGAAATCGCCAGCCCTACCTATTGCAGTACCTACAGCCATTGCTGTCGGAGCCGCCAGCGCGTAGTTCTTACCTGTTGATATATCCCTCTGTAAATTACGTAGTGTATGGATAATGTATCCTCGTTGTAACCACGCGAATGGAATCATAGTATCAGCTTGTCATATTCGGTTCCCTAACAAGTGGTTTGTTTCTCTTACGCTTACATCTTCAGTCTCGACACAAGACTACTTCAGGTTTCCTACTGCGTTAAGTACTTGTGATGCCCTTCCACTGCGCATACCCAGTCGGGGGTACCTGCAAACAGCGCGGTTCTTCGCTACCAGCGTACCCACTCCCCGAATTCCCCAAACCATTATTGAAAAAGTTGTTCAAAAGTACTCAGTCAGTCTTCCCGATGGAAAAGTTGTCAAAGCGGGTGACTATGTCATGATTCGCCCGGAGCATGTCATGACCCATGACAATACTGGCCCTGTCATATCCAAGTGTGCTTCTTTTCTTCTCCCCTCTCAGATTAGCATTCATATGACACATGCAGATTCAAGTCCATAGGTGCAAAGAAAATTGTTGATCCCCGCCAGACGGTGTTCACCCTTGATCACGACGTGCAGAACAAATCTGACAAAAACCTTGCCAAGTATGCTAATATCGAGGCATTTGCGCGCGCACATGGGATTGACTTCTATCCTGCTGGCCGCGGTATCGGGCACCAAGTCCTTGTAGAAGAAGGATACGCATTTCCGCACACCCTCACTGTTGCCTCTGACTCTCACTCAAATATGTATGGAGGCGTTGCCTGTGTGGGTACACCCATCGTACGCACAGATGCAGCAGCCCTGTGGGCTACAGGAAAGACTTGGTGGCAAGTCCCCCGTATGGTCAAGGTGGAATTTCGGGGGAAACTCGCCCCGGGTGTCACCGGCAAGGATGTGATTGTAGCGCTTTGCGGGTCATTCAACAACGATGAAGTCCTTAACGCTGCAATCGAGTTTACCGGGGAGGGTGTCTCTGCGCTTTCGGTTGACGATAGGCTTACGATTTCGAATATGACAACGGAATGGGGCGCACTTGTCGGCGTTTTCCCTGTCGACGACACACTTCTTGGTTGGTATGAGAGCGCATTGGCAAAATTAGAGCGAAGGACTTTCGCCTCTGAGTCAATACCGCCTCCCCCGGAACACCCACGTATCAATCGCCGCCGTCTTGATGCTCTCCGTGCAACTAACCTTGCGTCTGATCTCGGTGCCCAATACTCTTCGCATCTGATCTTCGACCTCTCTACCCTCGTCCCGCACGTCTCCGGTCCTAACAGTGTCAAGATATCTACTCCACTTCCCAAGCTAGAATCTCAGCAAATTGCGATCCAGAAAGCATACCTGGTTTCATGTACCAATTCTCGTGTCTCTGATATTGCTGCAGCTGCGTCTGTTGTTGAGGGCAAGAAGATTGCAGAGGGCGTCGAGTTCTATGTCGCAGCTGCGAGCTCTGTGGTGCAGGCTGAGGCAGAGAAGTTGGGGCACTGGAACAAGTTGATTGCCGCAGGTGCCAGAGTACTCCCAGCAGGTTGCGGGCCTTGCATCGGGCTTGGCACTGGGATTGTTGGAAGAAGGTGAGACAGGCATTAGCGCCACGAACAGGAACTATAAGGGACGAATGGGCCACCCTAAGGCTCAGGCATATCTTGCCAGTCCTGCCGTAGTCGCTGCGAGCGCTGTGAAGGGATTTATCTGCTCCCCCGATTCTCTTGACACAACCTCGCTTCCTCCCGCAGGCGCACCCGCCTTCTCCATCGCTTCTGGTTCTTCAGATGCGGTAGAGGTACCACAAGCAGAAGAACCCCTCTTTCCAGGCTTCCCTGCAGCCTTTTCTGGTCGCATTCTCTTTGCACCGCAGGACAACCTTAACACGGACGCACTATACCCCGGAAAATACACCTACCAAGATGACATCACCCTCGAACGCCAAGCACAAGTGGTTATGGAGAACTACGACCCGTCATTCGCAGGCAATGTCGCTACCATTCTCCCTTCACTCCCCGCATCAGATGAAAGCATCAAGTCCGGTGTGGTCTTAGTGTCGGGGTATAATTTCGGTACTGGATCCTCTCGCGAACAGGCTGCTACTGCGCTCAAGGCAGCTGGTGTGCCACTCGTCATTGCAGGCTCATTCGGTGACATATTCAAACGTAATGCCATCAATAACGGTCTTGTCTGCCTTGAATGTCCCGAGCTCGTCGCTGACCTCACTGCGACATACGCTAAAGGCGGCGCACGGGGTGCAGGTGGATGCGAAGGCGAGCTCACAGTGGATAAAGGGCATGAAATACGTGTTTCTATGGTGGACGGGAACGTCACTCTACGTGGTTCTGATGGAGAAAAGACTTACAGAGTACGCACGGTGGGCGCAAGCGTGCAGGAACTGTGGGTGTGCGGTGGGCTCGAAGGGTTCATTCTCAAATCCATACAGTAGTATATATGTGAAGGTATCGTCTGCTTGTGTGTACGTTTTGCTATCGGAGCTATGTAAACATTCAAAGACAGCGTAACCTGCAAGGGTGAAGACGGCACAACGAAAACCCTGTAACACCATGGAGAGCCTCGGGTGCGAAGAACGTCTCCTGCAAGCTCTCAAAGAAGTATCAGGTATGTCGTCAAGTGACGACAAAGATATGTGCCTTTCTCGTTCGAGGGCACTGCGAACAGCTAAAGTGACGGAGGCGAGCGCAACCGAGATGGATTCCACGCTTTAAACTCTATAGATTTTGACAGGTACTCGGATACGACTTGAGGATGTTGAGTAGAATTTTGGCTCCGAGCTGAGATGAGCAGGGAGTATTTGAATTTATTCCAATGATACATTCTGATTGATATTGATTGCTTTGCATGCATAACTCATTCGTACTGTCATGGCTAATCATAATTAAAAATCGAACGTTTATCTCGAATCATAGATTGGAGTTCCAAATGCTTCTGATGTCCTCAGGTCTCCCTGCCTTGTTCTGGCTGTTATCATCGACACCATCAAATTTCTCCTTAAGGACAGCAAGCTTCGAACGGTATTCGTCTATGCCAATGTAGGCACCACACACGCGGCGCTTACCGTCAAAAGCGGATCGGCCATGAAGCACGCGATGGTTGTCAATTGCTAGAGACGAGATTAAGCCATATGGCAGGCACACACGGATAGGACCTACTTAATACAGTGCCGGGAGTGAGTTGGATCCAATACTCTGAATCAGGTTTTGTCAAGAGTTCGTTCCAAATCTTGATTGCCTGATACCTGGCATTTGGATTAAGTAATGTAAATTTTTCTGACCTATGAGGCTCACTTACCATTCTTCCACTTCGTCCGGTGGCAAGTGGCTCATCACGCTTCTATCATCATTATTCCACCGTACCTGCACGAGTTCTTTGGTCTCCGGGTGATATCGCAACGGGGGGTACATTGCAGGGGGACTCGGAGTGTACAGAGCTGATGGTTCTCCTGCTGCATGGGCTGGAATGGGCACGCGAGAAAGGAGATCGTGGAATCTCGGATGTAGCTCTTTCATAAGGGCGGCAACATAGGCACCATCTACGAGAAGCGTTGCTCCTCCAGAGCCTTCGGTATGTGATAAGAGATGGAAAAGTTGAAGACCGCAAGGGTCCGTCTGTGCTCACAATCAGAGGCGCAACGAGAAATATGAGCGTATCCCATACGAAATAGGTGTTATCAGTGTGGGCTCCTAGTGCCATTGTGGTGTACGCGGTGTCTCCCTTTGAGAGATCAGCAGTAAACTCCCAAAACTTCCCATCTACGGGCGTTCAGACCAGGAGTGAAGGCACAAGGAAGGAGGACGTACATTGGGTTTCTCGGATAAAACCGATACGTTCACAGAGCTCTTCTGTGGCCTCAGATGTTGCGGGGACCCCTGAAACAAAGCAAAAGCCAAACGTTTCCTGCATACGCATGAGACAAGCACCTAAAGCTCTCGATTTACGCACAACGTTCGTCAGCCACTTATGCAGTCCCTTTTCGTCCATGACCTCGGTATAAGTCACAGAGGGTGGGGACTTCTCGATCTTTGATCCCCAAAGGATTTTCCTAGTGTGCGATAAGTGCAAGGTACGGATTACCGAAAAAAATGACACACCGACTTGAAGTTGTTTGAGGAGCTGGATCGTATGTGTTGGCTTGTAGCCATGCCCATGGGTATACCGACGAGTGAGATTCCGTGCTAGTTCCTGGCCCTAAGTTATGGATCAAGTTGAGTTGAAAACTGAGTTGAGCCAACATACAGATAACTTCGAGGCCGTCTGCGGAGCCTTGTACGTGTATAGGTTTGATATCAGCTGGAATCTATGGAAACGTCTCTTCTCAGTAAAGACACAACCACTGTCGGGCGATGGAGTACCTCGAATGTGTTGAGCAGTCGTTGCTTTGTTACCGGGTGAAAACAGCCTGAGCATCTGCAGTGGTCGCGCAACCAGATATGGTGACTGACAGTTTACGCGTTCAGATCTCGGGAATTACTATGAGGCAAAAGGTTCATACAATCTAGACCAACGCTGTGGGCCCCAAAGAATAGATATTTTGCGGTCATCAGCGTTTGCAATGGGAATATCCCTGTGACCTCTGGGCTCTGTAACGCCTAACTGCTCCGAAGAAACAACTTCTCTAGTCGCTGCGGAAGATATGGAGCGACTTCCAGTCAGCAAACCGAGTGTCCAGCACGATCCGAGTGTACTAGAGATCTGATTATCACGACCATGGAATGAACCATTCAAATATGATGGCCTCCCCAGTGCGCATCGAGAGAGGTATTTCACAGTGCCATGGGACCGACTCCGAAGCGGAATGCGCAACCTTGTGAAGCCTACCCTGAGCATTGCCAGCAACAGTAATTACCAGAGCACAGGACAAATCTCTTCGAAGACAAGGCAGTTGATCCGACCGAACTGGTTACGCCATATTCCCGAAATGGAACAAACGCCCCTGAGTGAGGCTCAGTCCGATTCAGCTTGAGGGATTTGAAGTCCTAGATTTCTTTCTAAACATTTTCGACAGAGTTTTGGCCAAGTTTGAAATTTAGAAGAGAAACTGTCTTCAAACTGCGACTCGTTTGGAACACGAGACGAATGCTATTATACACATAGAGGAATTACAAATCCAACACGATATTTCAGAAGGATAAAGCATACCACCACACTGAATTACTCCAGCCAGTGTTGAACCGCACTGGCAGATTTTCTCCTAGGTGCAGAAGTTTTCATTATGCATAACCCCTCTACTCCGTACAGTCGGTGGAAACGAGTCGCCGCAAACGACGAGAAACACTGACTCTCTCAAGGACTACCCCCAGGTATTTCAGAATGGATTCTTGTACGCATGGCATCAAAAATCATGGAGATACACTCTGTTTACTTTCGCCAACGAACGAAAAACAAGATAGTACAACATCATATACAAGCGCCTCCTTTTGTAATGAATCAGTTTCACTCAAAATTATATACGACGATCAGAGGTGACTGCTTTTCAAAGACGGTGTCCGATATTAACATGAACAGCCTTCACGTTTGTATAGCTGAGAAAAAAAGTCAGTGAAAGCCGCCATATCACCGTGTCACATGTCTTGACTCACTGTTCCAAGGCATATTCGCCAAGCTCACGCCCGATGCCTGACTGTTTGAAGCCACCGAACGGAAGGCTCAACTCGGTGGAGTTGTGGCAATTGATCTATAACGATCAAATCATTAGCAGTCCTGACGTTACCGTGCTCGTACTCACCCATGCGGTACCAGCTTCGATACTATGCGCGACTCGAATCGCTCTGTCTATGTCCCTGGTGAAAACAGAGCAAGCAAGGCCATACAGAGTATCATTCGCTTGCTCAATAGCCTCTATGATAATTTGTCAGCACTCGGATACATCGGTAGGGGTATGTGCTTACCCTCTTCCGTGGTGAACTTGATGACCGCGGCCACGGGTCCAAATATCTCTTCCTGCACGATCCTCATATTCGGCTTACACTCCGTGAAAATAGTCGGTTGAATAAAGTAGCCCTCGTGTCCATGACGTTCTCCACCAACATGAACGGTTGCGCCGTCCTCTTTACCAGACTTGATGTATCCCATGATCCGCTAGTAGAAAGTAAGCAAAACCGTTCACTAATGTATTAGGTGGTTGCTCGCCTCAAATTGCGTCTGCGAAATCTGTGGACCTTGGTAAGTGTCTCGTGCAAATGGATCGCCGACTTTCAAAGACAAGGTATGTTCAGTGAACGCCTTCAAAAATTTATCGTATATCCCTGCTTGAACGAATATGCGGGAACCTGCGGTGCACGCTTGTCCGTGATTCATACTGTAAGGAAAGTTAGCGAGACTCAACTACGACGGAGGTGACATACAATATTCCGTGGGAAACCCACTTCACGGTCTGCTGCAGGTCCACATCATCGAATATAATACTGGGACTCTTACCACCAAGCTCGAGAGTGACCTTTTTTAAGTTGCTTTTAGCAGCAGCTTCCATGATCTTGCGTCCAGTAAGTGTGCTCCCTGTGAAGGCTATTTTGTCGACCATCATGTGTTGGCTGAGGGCTTGACCTGCGGTACTACCGTATCCGTTCACAATATTGACAACACCATCAGGGAAGCCCGCTTCAACAAACAAAGGACATAGACGAAGCGCAGTCAATGGTGTTAGTTCAGATGGTTTCAGGATAACAGCGTTTCCCGCTGCTAGAGCCGGGCCAATCTTCCACGACAACATTGTGACTATTCACGTTGTTATTCGCCCACTGAAAATGGATTAAATGAACATACGAGGAAAGTTCCAAGGAACGATCGCGCCCTGTGGGATGCTGAGTTCATATATCTTCATCGCGTGATGACGTGAGAGTACAAACCACAACTCCAATGGGTTCATGACGTGTGTAAGCCAGCTTCTTTTCGTTCGTCTGTCAGGTGGGTAGAGATCAGGATTGTTTCCAAAGGAGACATGTCAGGCCTCTCTGACCTCGATGGTTTTCCCTTGAATCTTGTCCGCCCATCCTGCATAGTACCTGAAGACAGCGATTGCTGCAGGAATATCACCATTTCGGGCTATGTTGAAGGCTTTGCCTGTCCATAGGGTTGCATCACGAGTAACAGACATGGTTGAAATATCACCCTACCTACATCCAAAGCCTCCAAGGCAGAGAATTCGTCAGCGTTGGCTTGGAGCAGGTCTGCAAGTTTGTTGAGTATTCTGCCCCTCTGCGCACCAGGGACCTTCAAGCCCCAGCGTTCTTTGTAAGCTTTTTTTGCAGCCTGAACGGCAATATCGATATCTGCCGCAGTGCCGTCAGCGACCGAAGTTATGACCTGTCCATTGACTGCATCCGCTATCAAAGCTGATCGAGTTATGAGCGGTTTATTGACCTACCTGGGTTCAAGACCCTAAGTCGATGAGGCATGACGTAGACGCTGAATGCGATAAAGATAAGTACATACTCGATTTTACCCTTCTCTACGGGTTCAAGAAATTTTCCATTGATAAATAGGCCAGTAGGGACTGTCGAGGTGCCCTTGTAGGTCGGTGTGTCAAATTGATAGGTGAAAGAAGACATGGTCGATTGGTGTGATAATAGAGGATCATGAAACGAGTTCCTAGCCTTTTATATATATATCTTAGGCATCGGGGTAACAGTGAAGAGTAACCGAGTAATGAATTTGCCTGATCATGAATGAGTCAGCTTATATGCGCACAAGCTTGTGCCAACTAGCGTTTCAGCGTTTCAGTGATTTGTCTGTATATATAGAAAGATCCCGTGACTGTCGGATCCCGGGGGCTCTCTTGCATGGGTAGGAGCCTGATAATAGATACGGCTAACGTTCTAGCGCTTCAGTGGTTTGTCTATATATATAGAAAGTAGAAATCTCGTGCACTACCAGTACGACCGCCGTATCGTGAGAACTTGGCGTGGACGCCGCAGCTGTGGCAGCGCTCACTTGCATTGTACCTCCACAGGTTTCTGCAGGCCTGACATATCCTACGTATGCGACGTGCCATGCCTGCACATTACGCACCGCTGCCAACCCAGCAGTCATCGCGAGATGCTGATCGTGAACTCAACGATGCCTTTGAATCTGATGACGACGACGACGAGAATTGCATTGAATACCCACCATCCAATTGCCGGCGTATTGATATCCTTTCCTACGTCTCAGATCCCCCAAAATGCACGTCAGGTATTACAACGGCTCCTGGAACTTATGACTTTGAGCGCAATTACGATTACGACCGCCCGCCCCCTGGTTCTCCCCCGCAGCTTCTAGCAACTGCTTTGCCCAATGATATAGGCAATTCAAATGGTGAATTACCAACATCTCCTTTGGGGACGACATTACCTCGACCATCATTCTTGCGCAGGGCAGTTGGAGCTATCTTACCAACTCACTATGTTCGCGTACCGACTCGTGAACCTCCCACTGGAGTGAGGGGTGGAGGGATCCAGAATGATGGAGTGTTTTCAAATGTTGTCGTCAAACCCGCCTCCTCAGTACCAATACAAGCTGAAGATGGCAGCATCTACATGGTCCCTGAGGAGACGCAGAGCACTGCCCCACCCGTATGCCTACACTCATTTTCTAATATACTCACCTCATTATTTTCAAAGTCTTATGCGGCAGCCCAAGCAGATGCTGTTCCCCCGTACTGGGATACAATTGTACACGCTCCTTCCGGAATGGATACCGATGCTGGGATGATCGTCGGGGATCTTCCCTCGGGCTCCATCCTCGCATTCATTTCGAACCTCTGCATCTCATTTCTTTTCCAATTTATTGGCTTCCTCCTTACATACCTCCTCCATACTACACATGCCGCAAAGTTTGGCTCGAGAGCTGGCCTTGGACTAACATTGATCCAGTATGGCTTTTACTCTCGTTCCGCACCAGATAACATACTTCCCACGCCTGATGGCAAGGGCGCTCCTGATGTTCTCATGCTATCCGCCCTGCCTTCATCTTCGGCTCCCATGCCCCAGGACAATGTTATTGTTCTCAGCATATCTTCACGAGAGTGGCTATCATTTCTTTTAATGACTCTCGGTACGCGTTATCTGTCTTCAATTTTTTCCGTTTACTTACCCCGTCTCGCAGGTTGGTTTTTATTCCTTTCCTCTTTGATCGGTTTCTGGCGTGTAAAGAACTGGGAATCTGCCATCCGCGCCTCAAATGCGCACGAACCTCAATCACCTGAGGATATCGCTCGTGACATCGCGGCGAGGAGAAATATTGAGCAGGCGTTCAATATCGCACCGCTTACGGAGAGTGAGCGTACGTCTCTCGGCTCGCCCTTTACAGTCACATCCCAACAGGAGCCTACAGAAGCAAATTTGCGTGCTGCACATATATCGTGATGACTTCGTGGTGTTGTATAGTATACTTTTGGATCTGACCTTTTCTATTCGGGATACAAAAGGGTGATACAAGTGTCAGTATAATATATACGTCTCATGCTCTCCTTGCGATACCATCACCAATTGCTTTGCCCCATTAATTATCCGAAGTACAATGTAATTTTAAAGTATATGAATATTTCTTAAGCTGGAGTCAATTCAACCGAAGCTTATAGGTTCACAGACACAACATACAGGATGGTAGGAGTGAATCACCTTAACGGCAAAACTAGGTGGTATCCATAGCATCATCTCTCCCCTCCTCTTGAGGGGATGTTTCCTTCTCCTTCCCCTTGTCACGTCGTTTCTTGCGTTTTCGAGATGGGGGCTCTGTCACACTCCCAATCATGCGTCCAAGCGAGTGGCCAGCATCTTCCGTTTGAGCCTCATTGCAAGAATTTGCACCGACAGCAGGAGATTCTTCCGATTTTTTATGGGCCTTCTGCCGCAGCTGCACCTCCTTGAATCGTATACGTCGTTCAGTGACACTGACATGCGTTAAAGCTCGCATATTTCTTTCGGAATCATCTTTGATCGAGCGAAACGTCAATTTGCCTTGATGGACAAAAAAATTACATACTTTTTCCTTCCGTGAACAAAAGCTCCGAACCAAGGAGTGTGTCATGGCGACCCCTGAAGAAGGAGCCAGAAAGCTGCAGAAATGGCGTAGGCGTATCCAATCCCTTTTTTCCTTGTAGTGATGCCTATAATACATGAGGTCTTGTGCTTACTACAAGCCTGTATGTTGAGCTACTGGGAAGTAGGGTTGGCTCAACAGTACCGAGATCGAGTGTAACATAGAATTCTTCGTCGTCCGATGCATACTCTTCATCGGGACCGAAGAATCTACTTGGCGATACCCGATAAAGGGGCATGTTGTAGCCATGATGATGGCGCACAGGCCTGTCGTCGCTAGTACTTGACAAGTACTTGACGGGTATGATACTTGAGGACGTAAAAAGGTGTTGTTTGGATCTAATGGTTTTGCCAAACAGACCACCAGTCACGTGCTATTCCGAAATTGAAATTCGGAAGCCTCCATCTCACGCATCCCACATGGACACTGGAACTTCTCAAGGGGACATTCTTATTCGTCTTCAACAACATGCCAGACCTTTCCGTCTTTTTATATGCAGGAATCTCCGTATCAGCCAGTTTTTCCAGCTCTCCCATAGTCTTTACCTGGATGATCTCGGACAGTAACCGAGGAGCCCAGTTGTGCAATGCCAGGTCAGACGTCAAGAATTTCTATGCACAGAATCCCCGTCGTCTATGCACCCTGAAGCGATGGGCAGCTGGTTTTCAATTTTACCCAACCTTATTACCGAAAGACCCCTTCCTCCCAGACCATTCGCTTTATTTCAAGGAGTTACCCTTGTCTGGAGACCATTGTGTAGATTCAATTGCGAATACACCGGATACAATACTACCAGTTCTTTCGCTATGCATTTTTGCCTTGAATCGACGATTTTCTCCATTCCTACCATCCTTGAATGACACTGAAAATTGATGACAAGGCTTCCACCTACTGGAATTTGCCATCTCAAAGTAATAGACTTTTTATGGAAAGCCAGACTACCTCGCTCTGTTTCCGAAATTTCAAGGCTCGAAGCCTGTCCAGTAGGTATGGAAGGCCAGAACCACCGTGCTCTACTTCCAAGGCTTTGTAAGGATTTTATATCCTCTACGCGCGGACCATACTTCAAATGAAGACGCTGTCGTCCACGCGACCTAGTAATGCGAACGGCGGCATCAGACGTCACATGGATACATACTTTCTCCATTTCCCTTTATCTCACCTTGATCTCACTCTTGTTCCGACCGTTCATTTTATTATCACCACATGTTCTTATATTCAATTCTGGCCTAGTCAACAACTCGAAAACGTAGATGTACCATGTACTATGGCGAATTCTATCCTAGAGATTCCCCGCTCAAAAGCACCTCAGAAAGTCCTTGAAACGTCCCGTCCTACAACTCGTCTCGAAAGTCTTGCCCTACTGGTATCCTAACTACGTCGATCTGCTCCTTGCAATTATCACCTTTACTCATTTCTTATCTCTCGTTCAGTTCACTTTCCTCAAACCCAGCCTTACAGCTTCTGCTTCTCAGAAGCTTCCTAGTAAGGTAAGGTAAGTGCTTATTTTGTATCCTGAAGTTTCTTTGTGACCGTTAGAGGTATACACCATTGCCAGCAAGTTGCAACGCTTTCAAAATTCGCACGGTATATGAGACACAGTTGTCCTCGATACCAAACATATAGAGACACCGAAAGAATCTAGTCCCTATTCTGTAAGATTCAAGTGTTTGCTCCGATGTTCTTTTCGCTTCCTGAATTTTGATTTCGAGACTAGAAGAATATTTACGTGGTGTCTTCCGTCGGACGCCGACTGCAAGACGCGGGAACGGGTGGTGTCACCGTGGACGACAGCCGAATATATCATGGGAGGTTGACCAGACGCTGCCCTGAATTTTATATATAATGGCCAAATACGTACCATCATCATGACCTCGGTATACAAGGATTCTGATTGAGCATCCTTAAGGCTTCCACCACGTGTCATGCACAAGCAGGATGCGGACGACGACCCAGAGACTCCATTTATTCCTACGTTGCGTGCCAAACTACAGCTAACCAAAGGCAGAAAGCTATCTCCCAGAACGATCTACGCCGCTCTGGCTGGCATCTCATTGCTTAGCCTTGTATTTTTCCTACTCAAGCCCTTGAGCTACCTGGACACACAAGATGCACCTCCATATCCTGCCGTTTTCAACTCGCAGTCAATTGTCCAAGGTCCACCCACCCAACGCTTTCGAGGTCAGTTAATCAGCAAAAACGTCTCTCGTATCTCACAATAATGGTCTCAGATAACCTTCGTAACGACACAAAATACATTACATCGTGGGCTTCATCGGGATGGAGTATGTCAATTCTAGCCAAATACCATTTGTACTACTGATCACAGTTACTTGTTAGCAAATGACGTGATGACCTATGTAAATCAACGATCTACTTCCAACGTCGTTCCTGATCCTCACAAATACTAGGGCAATTTAATCTACCTAGCACTCATAACAGAGCGTATACCCATAATTGCAAAATTTCTCTCTTCTCATATCGACCCAAGTGCACCTCCATTTGCTTTTGGGGAAATATTTGACGTCCCTCGGCTTAGCCAAGCCATAGGGATTCCCATACTCGAATGGCACGAAGTAAAGGACTCCGAAAGTCAGGTTCTAGATGATCTTGGTTGTTGGAGTGTTTGGGAAAGTGTTGAAAAATACAAGCAGGATCCCCATCCACGGGCGAGTCCCATCATAAATCGGCTCAAGCTCGGTGAGATAGCTCCGACCATTTCTAACAAGGATTAACTGCATGGCTATCACAGATATCTCGTGGACGCGAACCCCAGATTGGGTAAAGCTGACACCTCCTGGCATACAAGACGATCACGCGTCCTTTTGGTCCCTTGCAGCACTTGGGTTTCCGCAAGTTCGCTCGGACAACTTGGGTTTACCGAATCATCCTTCTCCTCAGCATCAGGTTTCCCTTCTCCCAGACGACCAGTTGCTATGCTTCGATTTCCTTTACTTCATAGGTGCCCAACGTCCATGGGAATGGGAATTCGATTTCTCCCCTGCATGGAGATTTGTGGGCCAACACATGCGATGGAATGCAAGTATGGAAAGGCTTGCCGATGCGCATGCCCGGCGCGCCATGAATGTGCCGGGAAATGAACCAACACCTCCTGTGAGTGGAATTTTCGGATATAGGTTAATCCGCAGACCCAACCTTCTATAGTATATATCCATACATATACGACACGGTGATTTCCGTGATCAATGTCGCGGTATTCCTTTGGATCAGTGCTTCGCCCCGTTGTCTACCATTGCACGCAGGGTATCCGAGGTGCAAGAGGAACTTCGTACACAAAAAGGGATCGAGGTTACGCAGGTTATCATGACGAGTGATGAACTTGACCCGGAATGGTGGTCAGGGGTCAGGGCGTTGGGCTGGACGTGGGTAGATTATGCGACAGAGCGGACGGAGGAGATCTACGGAAAGTGGTGAGCCGATTTAATGTCATCCTTTCATTCTCATGCTAGACACTGTCCCTGTTGCCAGGCATTCAGTGTTCATTGATGCTATCATTCAGTCGAATGGAGCGGGCTTCGTTGGTACTCGTAGCTCCACGATGTCCACTCTAGCTCTCCGCAGAGTGCAGTCGTGGCATAACGGACCAACACGGATCATCAACTGGGGGTGGCCGGGCGCTGATGATCATTGATGTGATCGGAAGAACAGAATCGAGATGACTTTGCGCTGCAAGAATCATTGGCCGAAATTATTTTTATTTTTCTAATGTGCATAATCGCTGCCCGGGCCAGGGCTCGAGCCCATAGCCGCAGAAGCTTGTTGTATTTATTCGTTCATAATAGTGGGACTGAGTTTCAGTATCCCATCACACATCTGCTGCCCAGGTATCAGTGAAACGCCCCCCGACTCATCAGAACATAGGACTATCTTTGTCCGATGCTAGACTCTACAGGTCAAAACCGAGCCGTGATGCATTGAAGCCACAACGAAAATTGAAAAGAGAGTAAATGTCCTTGATCATTACAGTCCACACTTATATACAAACAATATCATGTCAAGTTATACCCGTCGCGAATGAGATCTCATCCATCTAACCAATCTTTCAAGCTCAGCAACTTTTCGATCATAAGACATCTTCATAGCACCAATCAGCACCTAGATCACTAGTGCAAGATAAGGGAAGGGACGTACAAGTAAAGACCGGAACAGTTTATGGTCTCTCGAATGTTGTTTTTCGAGACGAACTGACTTTGTTCCATGAATGGGAATATGGGCATCAGGAGGAACACACCTGCCAGCAGGTGGAATAGAGGCAGCAAGAACAGATAGGTAGGATGAGGGAGATGCGCTGCCAGAATCATAGATGATGGTTGACTGCGCGTGCGCGTGGTAAGGCGAGGAGTAACTTTCCATGAGAGGAGCTTGGGAGGTCGCATATGCGGATGCAGCGTCAACAATCATCTCCATATAGTATTGGGTCACTGGTTCAAGGGTGACGGGTGGATGATCCAGCCAGGCTATGTTGTTCCATGCGCGAACCGGCTTTGGTGCTACGATCTGGAAATTGGTGCCCATATTGCGCAGCGGATATATCAGCGGCTCGCCAATAGCTCCATAATCATGGTGATCGCCTGTTGGGATATGGACTTCATCATCCTCCCGACGCCATTCATCCCATTCAACCCAGTCGTCTAGGTGAGACTTCCTATCATCGTCCCAGGGACAGGTGACTGCGAATAGATCATTTTCATAGCGAATGCATTCGGAAGACTCTTTGTTGCATTGTACGGGCGTAGGCTGAGTCGAGCGGATGGTCGAACTAGCTGGTAAATCTTCGTGGACAGCTGCCATTACAGCAGTAAAATGATCCACCAAAATGTTCTGCTCCTTTGCTACTGTAGACCGCCAGTAATTGACGAAGTAGTCCGTGTAGGTAGGAGTGCGATCCGGGAAGGACAGGTCAAGCCAGTTCGAAGAGAGGCTAGCAAGAGCATTCAAAGTCAAGGAGTCACATGCGCTAGCACCTTCAGGGAGATTCATAGCCTCCCTCCTTTTGGGAAAGCGTCCACGCCTTGCACGCCTGCGCTTAAGTTTTTGGGTAGAGGAATTACTGGAGTATGCAGAAAAGCGGGAGGTGTTGGGTGAAATATCTTGAGTGACGATGGAAAAGGAAGACATGGCCTTAGCGCCGGAGACGCTGGACCCGTAGGAAGAATGTAAGGGAGTGAATTCAGAATTCTGGAGCCTGCCAGAAGTGAGGAGTGGCTGCATCTCGAATGCCATTGATGAAGAGAAGTTGAATGAATATGCAAGATGAAGCTGTAAGTCAAGTTATAAAACGATTCGAAAATTAGAATGGGAGATGATATACTACGACCAATATGCACGGCATTAAACTGAGACATACGAGCGACGTCACGATTCAATTGAATAGAATCCCCCCCTAGTCTGAATCATAATCATCAATTCAGCCTAGGGGGCATTTCCATTCAATTCTAATCATGACGTCGCTGAGATGTATGTCTCAATTAATTGCCGTGGATATTGGTCACAGTATATGATAATCTCGCATTCTAAACTGATTTTCGAATCGTTTTATAATCACTCACCTGAGACATCCGCACTTGCACCTAAATGCACAGTCTGCATCTAACATCTTGCCTAATGAGTACAAAGGAACGACCGTCTTCGTGGTCTAACCATAGTGAGAGACTAAGAGGGACTAGGAGTGCAGCCTGTGAAAGTGTTAGAGAGACGAAGGTTTGGTAGACGCTCACAGAGTGTACTGTGTAGTAGTTGCCAACTTGCAGCTCGGCATACTCCGCAAATCCATGGAACTTCATGTCGCCATCAATTTCCACCACCATCCTCGACCAATATCAATAAATTGTCACGGTGTCGCATAATTCGAATATCGAATGTGCTAAGTTATTTACCATATATTCTACTGCCTAGGTGACGTCGTTGTATGAGAATCCTTTTTTCAATGTCATCGTTGACCCACCATGGGTCGAGACATTGAAGTACCCTCCACTTTCTCGTATGACTGCAATGATTATATGATGTCCATGATCCACATCTTATACCTCTTTACCACCCACCTCCTTCGGTGGGAGGTGATTCCTTCCTTGGCGTTAGTTTGTCAAAAGTCTGGGATCCAAACGGCGGGAAACAATGACTCATGTATGTTTCATAAGTTGGTAGGAGGCGTGCATCCCGGTTGGAATATGCCCTTCCAACTATCTTGCGTTAACATCATGTCCACGTTTTTACCATACAGATCGGTTCAATTTATGTGCTTGTCTTCTCAAAGTTCATCAACGCCCAAATCGACACCTTTGCGTCTGTGCTACCAGCAATCAACCACCGATCACGGGCATGCTTTTCCTCGATGGTAATTTCATCCTCATCACCAGAGGAGTCTTCCTTCAAATCTCCACAAAGGGGTACCCGCTCATTATGAGAGGCAAACGTAATCGCCTGGCATCCTTGCTTGTGGTGCACAAGAGCCCCCAACAACTTTAATGTCTTCGTCGAGTACAACCGTACTCTGCGTTATAAGTTAGCTTGATTCAATGATAGCATGGTCATCCGGTCGACTGACTTGCCATCCCATCCCCCAATCGCACATACTCTCCCGTCACTCCGTATGGCAACAGCGCCATTTCCTGGATGTTTGGTCTTGAATGCAATACCTGCGGAAGCGGGTCCTGAGACTTCTTCTTGAGTTTTCTGTTCGGAATCTCAGCAAGTAGACTCATGCAGAGCTACACGAACACCGACCAAAAGATCATATCGTCCCACCAAATGATCCGCCGACACTGTCAAAGCAAATGTGCAGTCTGAAGAAACTGTCATAGCCATCACTTAGAAGGACAACTTCCGTTAAGATTCCCATGAGAATGTTACATATTTCAACGAACCTGATTCTACATGAAGTTTAGATTTCCACACGACTTCCCATCCACGGCCTTCGACAGTTTGTTTGTTCTCGGGTACAGTCCGCTTTCGCAAGACAACGCTTCCATCTTCGTATGCGCATAACAGGCGCAGCTCCCTTTCCGACATAGAAGACGAAGGTGCAGACGACGCAGAGTGAAAAAGATGCATTGACATGATGATCCCTGATTTGCTGCCCGATCTGCCATCCGAGAAGGCTGTCGCGGAGGTGTCTAGATGATCACCTATGGCGGCGTGGAGCCTTTGACGCGACGGAAGTGACCAAATATCTGCCTGGTCAATTCATACTGAGATCACGCCGTGCTATACACCAAAGGGATTACCCACAAGGGCTGATTCCACAAGGTTCGGAACGGCGAGTAGACCTTCTTGCACGCCTGATCCTGCTAGAACAAGGAGAGAAAACCTGCAATAGTTAAGGGCATTGACATCCATAGAGTAACACATCGTTGGCGTTGATAGATCTGACAAAGCTGCAGGCCCTTGTCTGATGTGAGCGGACTCCTCGGGTCGTGCCCAGACGTGGAGTTTATTATCCCTCCCATGTCTAGTCACAACATTAGAAAAAAATGTCAGGGCAAACAAGATATCTACTCACGTTATGATTTGAGAACCCCATTCTTCAATGCCTAGCAGCGAGTCAGTGTGAGCTTTCCATGATGCAAGTGGTCGCAATGAGCGCGTGGAAGTTATGACGGCTTGTCCTGCGCTATCTCCAGAGTAGATTCTCTCGTTGTCCGTCGAAATAAACAAAGTGCTCACTGCGCTGGAATGTGAACGTAGCAGATGAATAGGTGAAGGTGCTGGCGGAGCCATAGGCATGGCGCGGAAGTTGCCGTGCTCGTTGGATACCGGTATTACATAATTTTTAACTAAGTTCCTGAATGAGATTTGGTTAACTCATCCATAGACGCCTACACCGTAGTGCCGCCGCAGCAAGCATTGCATTGATAAAGATGCCATAACATCAATATCTCCCCAGCGATTTTTACAATGCGCTCTTATTCCCTTGTAGCAGCTCTGAGCCTAGGGTCGGCAGCTCTAGCACTACCTGGCCAATTCTCTGTCGATACTACTGATGAAATTTACGTTCCACCATTGGATATCGTCAACTTAAATGTACCTTCATATAGTTCAGACACTCAGCAGTGGAAATTTGAAGAAGGCCCTCCTGAGAACGCGACAGGGAACTTGATATTCGACACTGTTCATTCATTCCTGCAACATTGGCCAAATACTCGGTATCGTAATGGTACGTTTCTGCCGCTTGTTAACACTGGAAAAATGACCACCTTTTCGTAGGACACAACATAGTACCAGGAATGATTCCAAATGGTACTTTGGTTTATCACGGCACTGACCACAATACAATACCCAGTGAGCCAGACTGGACAGCTACAGACCCAGAACATTCTATCGCTTTCGCCCGCGGAAAAGATGGGGGTGGCTGGCATCTCACGCTGGCAGCAACGCGACCTCTCAAAGTCTTGTACTTTGATGGAAGTAGTGCTGCTAAGATGTCTGAGGGTACGATGGATACACAGGATATAATAGCTTGGGGAGAAGTGCAGCCTGGGCGATACCTCGATGAAAGACAGCGGATAAAAAATCTCTGTAGGTGGGGAAAGGAGTTCGGCATTGACGGTTTCGCGAGGTTAGCGACTCATTTCGTCATGGTATATAACTGATGGTCAGATTTCTAGAATGGAAATGGACTTGTGCGCATACTTTCGATCGTGTGTCGTATTTCCGCCTGATGACCCTCTAGTGAAGTTATGTTGTGTGATTTTACGGCTGGTGTTGAGGTAGTATCTTTCCTGCATGTCCGACTTTTACCGAAGGACGAAGACCCTTACTTTCCTCCCATTCCATCTGCTTCATCGTCTCCTTCTCCCCACCTTGCCTCCCTTCCTCCATTGGATTCAGATTCCTGTCAGTATTTTCTTCCCAAGTTCCAATGCGACTGACGTTTTATGTGCTTGGGTGCAGGGGTTCGCATATTTGAAGTCATGCACTCTGGCTCCTGGCACAATCGCTACCCAGGGGATTCTCGTATTGTGCTTGACCTGACTAGTCTTGTCTCACTGTATGATGTCGCACTGGCACCTTCCCTTGTCTCAGTTCGCGCGGATATTGAACGGTGTGACCACCGCGTGCTCGGAATATCATCAAACGACGTATCGAATGTGATGAGAAAGCTCACCGAAGTTATCGGTCAGCCACACCCAAGTAGTGGCCTTGACTGGAAGGCCCTTATCCACGTCATCGTCGATCGATACGCGGATCGACTTGATTTGATGCAGCATCTCCTCAATTTTACCTCATCAGATTCGCAAGAAGTCCTTCAGCGAGCGAGGCTCACGCAAACCCAACTCCGTGTTATGCTTGCGCCGTATCTGTTAGATTCCACCGTCGTCCCTGGCGCAGACACTTCAGGCGTAGAGGCCTTGCAGTGGGCGTCCCCAATTTTTAGACTATGCGCCACGACCCACACTTCCGTGATGATAAACAAAATACCCTTCATGACACCTTCGGAACACCTGTTGCTGAGCGCCATCGAGGAGACAACGAGAGAAGTCTGCCGTGTCACTACAAAAATGTGGGCCGTAGGAGTCATGAGCGGGCTCGACACTTTTTCCCTGTTGAATTAAGTGGAGAGCCCGATATCACCCGAATAATGAATGATTGGAAACAAGACATACAGAAGCTGATGTCTTGGTTAGACTGGAGTATATGGGTCAAATGTCGACCCGCTTGCGGCCCAGAAGTGAGATCTAAATAACTTATTTCCCAGCCCACTAGACTGAGCACGATCTGCTTCCAGGAAATGTGCTATCTTCCTACTTGGCCCAACAATGCCCTCAGGCGAAAGCATCCATCACCACCACCTACGTGGGACCCGCAGAATATCACGGACGTTTCAGAAGCAAAGTATCTTACTGAATCTACACCCGAAATCGAAGATGCCTTTTTCTTCTTTGAGGCGCCAACGGAGGTATGGAGGAAGCCTCAACCAAAGTGTATCAGGCGCCTTATGCCATACGGATTTTGATCGTGATGGGCCTTCACATCGTTCCTGCAGTTGTGAGTCATCTAAACGTACTTTTTTTTCTGTTGGTCCCAGGTCTCTCGAAGTTTACGGACGAGTCTTGCTGGTAGAGCGCAGAATACTGGTATACGCATATGGTACAAGATTTAATGAAGGTGTACAATAATGCTGTACCGTGAGCTTAATACGATTTATGAATTGGATTCTGCACTGTGGATTCAACTGTATTTCTCTTATTTAAAATTTATATCTAATTAAATATACTTGTCCTGGCATGCAAGCAACTGTACCCTCTGCGTGTTTGAGCAACATAGCACCCCAAGACAAAGACATCCAACAAGCATTATCGCCAAAAACTCGTAAAAATAGCGCCCGTCAAAAAGGGCAAAAAAGGGCAGCTAGCAGGCACGATCAAAGGCGGAGATACTGCAGAGGCGAAGGTCGAGATGAAAAGGCTGATCAGGAAGTCCCTGATATCGAGTGCGTGAAATATATCAGAAAACACATAAAACATAACTCACCTTAGGAACTATTAGCTGGACAGATACTTTGACTTGGTCCCTGGTCAGTGCTGTGACATCTGACGACGCCATTCGAAAGGGATTGTACCCTGAGCCAGGTGCGAATGCATCAACTAAAAATGGAGGAGGGGCAAAGAAAACAGAACACCACTGAACACTCTGCAAGGCGCTGTTTCAAGTCTGAAAAGGACGACTCTCCATTCTCAAGAACACCATCTGAGCTGTTGAACTCATGTCCTGTGAGACTTTCAAGCCTCCGTTGGCGACGCAGGCGGATTTGGGCTCGTTTTTTCTTTGCCTGCAACGCAAACATAATTAGAATTTGTACTTGCACTTGCCTTTGCGTTCGTTGTGGCATGTTGAATAGTCCATGTCGCTGGTGTGTCCGAAACAGAATT
The DNA here is from genome assembly GCA_016800925.1 of Suillus spraguei. Classification (NCBI taxonomy): domain Eukaryota; kingdom Fungi; phylum Basidiomycota; class Agaricomycetes; order Boletales; family Suillaceae; genus Suillus; species Suillus spraguei. The sequence goes on from JABCPU010000022.1 coordinate 48,465, forward strand.
TATATAATAATTGCAAGTATATTCACCTGTAAGGTAGTACTTAGCATACATATATAAGTTCATGAATCCAACGAGAATCGCATTGAAAATCCGTTCTCGCAGCTGCAGCTGCACAGCACTGCACAGTGGGGTGTTCAAAGTAAGCAACGATTTTCACACGATTATCGAATTTTGAATCGTCTCTATGATAATCGCACGCAGAATCGTTCACTCTGACTACCACTATTGCCGTGCTCTCACTACCGATGCCAAGTTTGAGGTCGCGTGTGGTCTCGATGTTATGTTTGGAAGGAACTGGATCGCTGCGTGACCACCGTTTTGCGGTAAGATGAGACTCCCGTCTCCAATCCATGTCTGGCCTTCAAGGCGGTGACTGTGTCTCATTGTCCTCGTTTTTAGTATCTGCTGATTGCCTTCCGTGTTTCTAGAAACTCCATGTATACTCAGTAGTAATGTCAATCATATTCAACCTGCTGCTAATGATGGTGAATTAGAATTATCTCAGTCTTCGTCCCTCGTCGGGGCAATTTTATTGTCTCATAGACGTTCGAACTCCAACTTTATTGTCCATTCATCTTTTTCGGGGGCCCCATGAGTTTTTAACTTAGGAAGTCTCGTGATTCATCAAGTGGAAGAGTTAAGGACTTTAGCCTGGCCAGTGTGGTTACCACAACAGAATCAAAACCTGCTTCTCTTGGACTACGCATGTTCAAAACCTGCTGAACTACAGTTTTTTTTCTATCGGAACACACATTGGCATTCATTCATGGATGATTTCTTTGGAAGCTCACTGTAACTGGTCTTAGCCAGATGGTTGCTACAACAGAATCAAAATCTGTTTCTCTTGGACTGTGCAGGATAGAAACCTGCTGACGCCCAGGTTTTTTCTATCGAACCACACCTTGATATTTACTCATCGATAGTTTCTTTAGAAATTCACCGTAACTGGTCTAGCCTGGTGGTTGCTACAGCAGAATTTAAATCTGCTTCTCTTGGTGCGGGATCGAAACCTGCCGATGACGAGGTTTTTTCTGAAATACAACCACAGCTTAAGTCCTTGCCACTGTTCACAGCTTGTGAGTGTGTCGATTGGGCCAGGCTAAAACCAAGCCGTCATTGACGGCTTTGGCCCGGCCTGCAGTTCTTCAAAGCCGGGGCCGTCTGAAGCCAGGCCAAAGTCGCGGCTTTCAGGCCAAAGATCTACGGAAAGTGGTGAGTCGATTTAATGTCATCCTTTCATTCTCATGCTAGACACTGTCCCTGTTGCCAGGCATCCGGTGTTCATTGACGCTATCATTCAGTCGAATGGAGCGGGCTTAGTTGGTACTCGTAGCTCCACAATTTCCACTCTAGCTCTCCGCAGAGTGCAGTCGTGGCATAATGGACCAACGCGGATCATCAACTGGGGGCGGCCGGGCGCTGATGATCATTGATGTGATTGGAAGAACGGAATCGAGATGACTTTGCGCTGCAAGAATCATTGGCCGAAATTATTTTTATTTTTCCAATGTGCATAATCGCTGCCCGGGCCAGGGCTCGAGCCCATAGCCGGAGGCAACAGAAGCTTGTTGTATTTATTCGTTCATAATAGTGGGACTGAGTTTCAGTATCCCATCACACATCTGCTGCCCAAGTATCAGTGAAATAAGGACTATCTTTGTCCGATGCTAGACTGTACAGGTCAAACCGAGCCGAGATGCATTGAAGCCACAACGAAAATTGAAAAGAGAGTAAATGTCCTTGATCATTACAGTCCACACTTATATACAAACAAATGTCATGTCATGTCAAATTATACTCGTCACGAATGAGATCTCATCCATCTAACCAATCTTTCAAGCTCAGCAACTTTTCGATCATAAGACATCTTCATAGCACCAATCAGTACCTCGATCACTAATGCAAGATAAGAGAAGGGACGTACAAGTAAAAACCGGAACAGTTTATGGTCTCTCGAATGTTGTTTTTCGAGACGAACTGACTTTGTTCCATGAATGGGAAGATGGGCATCAGAAGGAACACACCTGCCAGCAGGTGGAATAGAGGCAGCAAGAACAGATAGGTAGGATGAGGGAGATGCGCTGCCAGAATCATAGATGATGGTTGACTGCGCGTGCGCGTGGTAAGGCGAGGAGTAACTTTCCATGAGAGGAGCTTGGGAGGTCGCATATGCGGATGCAGCGTCAACAATCATCTCCATATAGTATTGGGTCACTGGTTCAAGGGTGACGGGTGGATGATCCAGCCAGGCTATGTTGTTCCATGCGCGAACCGGCTTTGGTGCTACGATCTGGAAATTGGTGCCCATATTGCGCAGCGGATATATCAGCGGCTCGCCAATAGCTCCATAATCATGGTGATCGCCTGTTGGGATATGGACTTCATCATCCTCCCGACACCATTCATCCCATTCAACCCAGTCGTCTAGGTGAGACTTCCTATCATCGTCCCAGGGACAGGTGACTGCAAATAGATCATTTTCATAGCGAATGCATTCGGAAGACTCTTTGTTGCATTGTACGGGCGTAGGCTGAGTCGAGCGGACGGTCGAACTAGCTGGTAAATCTTCGTGGACAGCTGCCATTACAGCAGTAAAATGATCCACCAAAATGTTCTGCTCCTTTGCTACTGTAGACCGCCAGTAATTGACGAAGTAGTCCGTGTAGGTAGGAGTGCGATCCGGGAAGGACAGGTCAAGCCAGTTCGAAGAGAGGCTAGCAAGAGCATTCAAAGTCAAGGAGTCACATGCGCTAGCACCTTCAGGGAGATTCATAGCCTCCCTCCTTTTGGGAAAGCGTCCACGCCTTGCACGCCTGCGCTTAAGTTTTTGGGTAGAGGAATTACTGGAGTATGCAGAAAAGCGGGAGGTGTTGGGTGAAATATCTTGAGTGACGATGGAAAAGGAAGACATGGCCTTAGCGCCGGAGACGCTGGACCCGTAGGAAGAATGTAAGGGAGTGAATTCAGAATTCTGGAGCCTGCCAGAAGTGAGGAGTGGCTGCATCTCGAATGCCATTGATGAAGAGAAGTTGAATGAATATGCAAGATGAAGCTGTAAGTCAAGTAATACGATTCGAAAATTAGAATGGGAGATGATATACTACGACCAATATGCACGGCATTAAACTGAGACATACGAGCGACGTCACGATTCAATTGAATAGAATCCCCCCCTAGTCTGAATCATAATCATCAATTCAGCCTAGGGGGCATTTCTATTCAATTCTAATCATGACGTCGCTGAGATGTATGTCTCAATTAATTGCCGTGGATATTGGTCACAGTATATGATAATCTCGCATTCTAAACTGATTTTCGAATCGTTTTATAATCACTCACCTGAGACATCCGCACTTGCACCTAAATGCGCAGTCTGCATCTAACAGCTTGCCTAATGAGTACAAAGGAACGACCGTCTCCGTGGTCTAACCATAGTGAGAGACTAAGAGGGACTAGGAGTGCAGCCTGTGCAAGATTTAGAGAGATGAAGTTTTGGTAGACGCTCCGACTGAGTACTAGTAAACTTGCAGCTCGGCATACTCCGCAAATCCAGCACAACCATGGGTACGCGTCATCAATTTCCACCACCATCCTCAACCGATATTAATGAATCTGTGTCGCATAATTCGAATATCGAACGTGCTAAGTTATTTATCATATATTCTAGTGCCTAGGTGGCGTCGTTGTATGAGAATACTTTTCAATGTCATCATCGACCCATCATGATTTATGCATTGACGATGACATTGAAGTATCCTCCACTTTCTCGTATGCTGCAATGATTATATGATGTCCATGATCCACATCTTATACCTCTTGATTACTCACCTCCTTTGATGGGAGGTGATTCCTTCCTTGGCGTTAGTTTGTCAAAAATCTGGGATCCAAACGGCGGGGAACAATGACTCATGCATGTTTTATGAGCTGGTAGGAGGCGTGCATCCCGGTTGGAATGTTCCTTTCCAACCATCTTGCCAAACATCTTTCTTGACAAGGGCGGAATCTGGGAGAGGTGAACGTGCCAACGTTCCAGAAGGATAGATTTGGCCTGCTCTCGGAGACTGGTTTGACAGGGCTTAACAGGTACGATCTCTTGGAGAAGAACTGAGATGTTTCTATCCTACTGCCCTGGGCTATATAAACGAAATTTTAGACATGAGTCACATGACTTGTTGACAGGGACTTGGCTGACGTCAGCACGCCGCACCCCATTAGCCTATCATGGCTTGTGCTCGAACGAGTGAATGCATTGCGCTCACACTTGCACTAGTTGTATTTTTTGTTTCGTTGCGGCTCAACTGTACCATGTCGTCTGTATTATTTTAGAGATCAAATCGAGCCCACCAGTGAAGTCGTAAGCGTTCGTAAGTGTCCGTAACACGTGTAAGTTTCATTTCAGTAGTTTTGTAGATAAAGTTTCGTCTCCGGCGCAGTCTGTGGGGTCCAACCTTTACTAAACTCGAGTCGTAACATGCTTTTTGAAAAATTGGGAGCCGAACTATTTTGGAACGGTAATACACAGTGATTGAGTTTGGGATAGTCCAGGGACTAGTAATTACGGCCTCAATTCCAGCCACAATCCGAAGAACCGATCAGTAAGATAGAAATACCAGATTATCGAGTGATTATAACATCGAAAATCGTAGATTGAAAACATGACTATGCCACTTCTTCCACCACTTTCCTCAGCTTCTCCTCCTCGTGCCTTGCTTCTCGTATTCTTCGGCCATTCCCTTCTCTTGACTCTCTGTCGGACTTCAACAAAGATGCTATAACATCAATGTCTCCCCAGCGATTTTTACAATGCGCTCTCATTCCCTCGTGGTAGCTCTGAGCCTAGGGTCAGCAGCTCTAGCACTACCTGGCCAATTCCCTGTCGACAGTGCTGATGGAATTTACGTTCCACCATTGGATATCGTCAACTTAAATCTACCTTCATGTAGTTCAAACACTGAGCAATGGAGATTTGAAGAAGGCCCACCTGAGAACGCGACAGGGAACTTGATATTCGACACTGTTCATTCATTCCTGCAACATTGGCCAAATACTCGGTATCGTAATGGTACGTTTCTGTCGCTTGCTAATACTGGAAAAATGGCCACCTTTTCGTAGGACATAACATAGTACCAGAAGTGATTCCAAATAATACTTTGCTTTATCACGGCACCGGCCGCCATACAATACCCAGCGGACCAGACTGGACAGCTACAGACCCAGAACATTCTATCCATTTCGCCCGTGGAGGGGATGGGACTGGCTGGCTCCTCACGCTGGCAGCAACGCGACCTCTCAAAGTCTTGTACTTTGATGGAAATAGCGCTGCTAAGATGTCCGAGGGTCCAATGGATACACAAGATATAATAGCCTGGGGAGAAGTGCAGCCTGAGCGATACCTCAATGAAAGACAGCGGATTGAAAATCTCTGTAGGTGGGGAAAGGAGTTCGGTATTGACGGTTTCGTGAGGTTAGCGACTCATTTCGTCATGGTATATAACTGATGGTCAAATTTCAAGAATGGAAATGGACTTGCGCGTATACTTTCGATTGTGTGTCGCATTTCTGACTGATGATCCTCTAGTGAAGTTATATTGTGTGATTTTACGGCTGGTGTTGAGGTAGTATCTTTCCTGCATGTCCGACTTTTATCGAAGGACGAAGACCCTTACTTTCCTCCCATTCCATCTCCTTCATTGTCTCATTCATCGTCTCCTTCTCCCCACCTTGCCTCCCTTCCTCCATTGGATTCAAATTCCTGTCGGTATTTTCTTCCCGAGTTCCAATGCGACTGACGTTTTATGTGTTTCGGCGCAGGGGTTCACATATTTGAAGTCATGCACTCCGGCTCATGGCACAATCGCTACCCAGGGGATTCTCGTATTGTGCTCGACCTGACTGGTCTTGTCTCACTGTATGATATCGGACTGGCACCTTCCCTTGTCTCAGTTCGCGCGGGTATTGAACGGTGGGACCACCGAATATCATCAAGCGACATATCGAATGTGATGAGTGTTGGAGTCCGACGCGCCAGAGAGAGAAGAGAAGGGAATGGCCGAAGAATCCGAGAAGCAAGGCACGAGGGGGAGAAGCTGAGGAACGTGGTTCGAGCGCAAGCCATAATAGGCCAGTGAGATCCGTCTCGCTAACGTCGGCTGAGCCTCTGCAACGCAAATCAAATGAGTTATATTTTAATTTTTCGTTCCTTACTTACCGGGTATAAAGTCAGGGAACACAGGGAAAGTTGACCAGGATATCACCTGTTTCAACTGCGACCGAAAAGGCCACTACAAGACAGATTGCTGGCGGCCGGGAGGAGGAAAGGAGGGCCAAGGCCCAAACCAGAAGAAACGGGGAGGATGCAGCCAGAGGCAGGCCGCCAATGCTGCCTCCCAGAATGAGGCCAAGGAAGAATACACTTTTGTCACATCAGACATGGCGGCAGCGGCAAAGGACCTCAACTTACCGCTTGAATGCCGAGGCGCCATTGTGGACTCTGGCGCCACCTCCCACTTCTGTCCTGACCGGAGTCGGTTCCTGAATTATGTCCCCATATCTCCTCAGGAGGTCCACACTGCTGACGGCTCAACTATTAGCGCAGTAGGAAGAGGTGATGTCAAGATAGACTTACCTCTTGGAGACACACGCACCTCCGTTACCCTGAAAAGCGCCCTTTATGCCCCCAAGATGGCTTTCACCTTAATTTCGACAAATAAAATCACTGCCGCGGGTCTAGCCGTTTATTTCGAGGGACGAATGTGCAAGATACTCTCACCTGGCCCACAGCGCACAGTCATTGCCGAGATCCCGCAGGTAGAGGGTCTGTATGCCATCCTCAATCAGAAAAGGAGTACGCCAATATTGCAAAGGCAAAACTTACTGTCTGCGAGATGCACCGTGTCCTGGGCCATATCTCCCAAGCCGCCGTTAAGCAGATGTTTACCAAGAGTCTTGTCAGAGGTCTGGAGCTAGACCGACCTCCGTACCTGAATTCTGCGAAGCCTGCACGAAAGCAAAGGCCAGACGTCAGCCGTTTCCTGATGCCACGAAGACCCGTGCACTTGCCTATGCCGAGATTGTCCATACCGACCTCTGGGGGCCGTCCCAGACCACCAGTTTGGGTGGTTACTCCTACTATATCAGTTTCACCGATGACTATAGTCAGGAAACTAAGATACATTTCCTCAAACTGAAGAGTGAGGCACTCACGGCATTCAAGCAATGAGGCAAACCTTACTCGTCAGCATCCTGGTGCGCGCATCTGCAAGTTGAGGTCTGATCGGGGAGGTGAATATCTTAGTGCCGAGTTTGATAAGTACCTCAGGGACCAAGGCATAGAAAGAGAGCTCACCATGCACGACTCTCCGCAGCAAAATGGCATGGCCGAAAGTCTCAATGAGACACTGGTGGCGCATGCACGCGCCATGCTTTTGGCAAGAGATTTGCCAAAATTCCTGTGGGCTGAGGCCATCAATTATGCCACCTGGTTGAAGAATAGGGTACCTACCAGAGCAATCCCCGACGCTACGCCCTACGAGCGGGTCCATAAGGTCAAGCCGGATCTGTCTCTGGCCCATGAGTTTGGTGCCAAGGTGTTTGTGCGACTGGAGGAGGCAGGCAAGCTTGAAGCTCGGGCTGAGGAGGCCATGTATATTGGCCCGGACGCTGAAAGTAAGGCTTACCGTGTCTATTGGTCTGCGAGACAACGAGTCACAGTAGAGCGCAATGTCACTTTTGCGCCACCAGACATCATTGTCGCACCCGATGTCCTGGACGAGGGGGAGTCTAGCGCTAACAGCAACAGCAACAATGTCAGTGCAGATACACATCAGGAAATTCGCACATTCCTTAACGTGCCCTTATGCGGACTTATTTACACTTAACTGCCTTGGTGAAATTGAATCTACTTGTCCAAAATTTCAACGTGAATGAATTCAGAAAAAAAAAGTTGAGATATATTAATATACATGTTTTATTGTATTTCGCACTCAAAAAATATAAGATATGCCAGGTGAATGATGTGAGAGAGAGCAAACAAGTTTTGAGATAAGTGAGTTAAGCTGATTAAGCACGTCAAGGAATGTGTGAATTTCCTGATGCAAGTGCGAAAGCACCTACTGTCCAGTCCATCCAGTCCAACCAAAATGCTGACCTTACCCCAGAACCACATGCAACAAGAGCTAGACCTGCTCCTGGGTATTACTCTCGCCTGCACCAGGGGGAGAGAGCTGCCGTCGCAATAGGAACTCTGCAAAAGGCATCAGAACTCGACCTCCTAGATGAAGAAGCCCATATTCACTTAGCCTTGGCTGCCGCCCAGCCTGAACCTACCCTACAGCAGGCACTGAATGGTCCTGATGGACCTGAATGGCAGGAGGCGCTAGACTATGAGATCAGTCAGTTGGAGAAACTAGGGACCTGGGAAGTGGTAGACGCACCTAAGGGAGTGAACATTATCCCCTGCCATTTTGTCCTTGCCACAAAATGTGGCCCTGATGGCGAGAGACTCAAGCTGCATGCCCGCCTGGTTGCCAATGGCCAGCGCCAAGAGTACAGCATTGATTATTTCGAAACCTTCGCGCCAACGGCCAATATGAGCACGATATGTGCTGTCCTGACCATGGCCACTCAGCAAGACTGGGAGATTCACCAGATAGATATAAAGAGTGCTTACCTCTATGCAGATGTCCAGGAGGACATTTATATGAGACTGCCGCCAGGATACCTCAAGGATGGTCAGTGAGGAAAGGTTTTGAAGCTCAAGCGGAGCTTACTGGGCCTGAAGCAGGCAGGATACGAGTGGGCGGAAGAACTAGCTGGAGCATTCCTGAAAATGGGATTCAGTCGCTCGCAGGTCGATCAAGCCATATACTTCAAATGTACCTCGAAGGAGCACATTGTCATCACTGTCTCCGTTGACGACATGGCCGTCACCACTAACCACAAATCCCATATCCTGCAATTCAAGTCCCAGCTGCGTGAGTTCTTTGAAATTTCGGATCTGGGTGAGTTATCCTGGCTGTTAGGACTGAAGGTGACGAGGGACCGAGTGGGGCGCACCATAACACTGTCTCAAAAGGCGTATGTCGCCACCATAGTCGAGCGGTTCCATCTAGGCGATGCAAAGAGCGTGCAAACGCCAATGGAAACAGCCACTATCCTGTCAATAGATCAGTCCCCAGGAATTCATACAGAACTTCAGGCCATGCGAGACATACCATACCAGCGTGCAATTGGTTCCTTGATGTATGTAGCCACGAGCACGAGACCGGACATTGCATTCGCCATAGCGACCCTGTCCCAGTTCATGCGCAATCCAGGAAGACCACACTGGGAGGCTAGCAAAAGGGCTCTCAGGTACCTAAAGGCTACTGACAACTTCGAACTTACTCTGGGATCCATGGATGCCGGTATCGAAGCGTTCGTCGACGCTGATTGGGCTTCACAGCTGCACAGACACTCCATGAGTGGGTACATAGTACTACTCAATGGAGGCCCAGTCTCTTGGAGTGCGCGGAAGCAACCCATCATCGCCCTATCAACGGCTGAAGCTGAGTACATCACATTGACCAGCGTGGCAAGAGAGATACTATACCTTCAATTGCTCCTGAAAGAGCTCTACAAGGCTCCCAGGCTCCCTACTCCAATCTTCTGCGATAATCAAGCCGCCATAGCGTTAGCATCCACCGGGAAATTCCAGTCACGCACCAAGCATATTGACTTGAGGTACCACTTTATCCGATCCCATGTCAAAGACAGCACATTTCAGCTGCTCTATTGCCCCACCGATGACAACATTGCCGATGCCTTCACGAAAGTGCTGCCCCGCCCTCGTCTCCAGAAATTGCGCACCCATATGGGCCTGGCATGCGCTCAAGGGGGAGTGTTGGAGCTGAGGCTATGTCAAGTCCATCTTCTGGTTGAGTGTGCATATGGGCATGTTTGCAATGTGCTGGCTTGCTGGCTTTGTCATCCGCTTTGTGCAAGAAATTGGCGTAGCTAAGAGACTCGAAAGTCTGAACGGATAGGTTTCAGTGTTTTACAGATTGTACCCCACCCAGACCTGAGAAATAACGCTCGACATTGGTGGCATGAGGTACTATTAAGTGGATTATGATTGCGAACCCCTTCAATGGACAGCGTTCGGCATTGACTGGGAGAGTTTCTCATTGAACTCACCAAAATAATTTGAAATTTGCACATGTTGCTTGTTGCTCTGGAGTGACTGGGAGATCCACAAACCCAAAGGAGTTCTTCTGTTTATGTGGAGTATTAGTCATAGTTGACGGAGGCTCGGATGAAGCAGAATCTGCATTTGGGATAGGTGTGAGGCAAGATAGTCACGTACTTCTGAATGAGCCTGGTCTGGGCTGTAGGGCAAGCATTCCAGTCAAGAATATGTTTGAGGTGTCTGTCATCGCAACCTTCTATATATGTCAAACAGTAATTGCAGTGATAAACATAGCGATTGGAGGAATTTGGAACTTTTTGCTGTTGGATCAAGTGGTTAGTGATTATGTTTCAAACAGGATGACCCTTGGACTTTGTCGATGACATTCTGGCATGTACAGAGGTCCAGACAAACTTTTTTGAATGTCGAACATTTGTTATTTGCTCACAGTGCAAATAAGATTTATATACTTCTGCCGACTTCTGCCCACAACACTAAAGCCAGGGCCCAGGCCAGAGGCTTGGGCCTTGTCAGATACCAGGCCAGGCCCTAGGCCCTGGAAAGCCTGCCTGCAGGCCCGGCCCTGCACATCACTACTCCTTCCCATCAGCCTTTATGGCCTTCTGGGTCTTTTCTTCGATTTCGAAGGGGACCAGTCTTACTGCACGACCGTCAGTATACCACATCAAACCTCTCACACCTATGGCCATTAATGCCTTTCCTTTGTAGGTTATCCAATTGCTGCCATCTTCAGCTAGCTTCGGAATGTTAAAGAGGGTGGAGTTGGTGGAGGGGAGTGTGTTATCCATGGCCATGTCAGGGCTCATAACCTCTTGTTATAAGAGGCTAACAAGGGCGGGAGAAAAGGTCTATAGGAACAAGGTACAATCTCAGTCTCTCTCAAAGAACTGAGATGTTTCTATGCTATGGTGCTGGACTTTATAGTAAGTGAAAAAGGAAATGAAAATTTAGACATAACTTGTTGATGTTAGAATCCGCATCTGATAGCCCTTATCCGGAAGCAGATAGAGATATCTGGAAATGATATCCGGATGTATTTCTGGTCATGTGACCTGTCATCCAGATTAGGTTACTCCTCTAAATCACTGGACTACCTGTCAAGTAGCGGAGTAGACTAACACTCATCCATAGCAATGATAGCATAGTGTACAGCTACTTACTCCAGACTCCATCATATCATTGGAGATGATGATGGAAATACTCCATACATATTTAGTATGTAAACTACAAGTTAAAGTGTCGAAATAAGAAATCTATTCTGTACCAAAGTTACTCTACTCCTATAAACCGGATTTCCATTCCATTCCTTTCCAATTCCTATCTTAGTCCACTCTTCCGGTGTAGCGAACAAAGTCACGCTGACCATGAAAGTGCTGTTTTACACAAGTGTCTCGTTACTGTCTACAGCAGCTACTGAGAAACCCCCTATAGCAAGCATTACCAATTTTCGCTTCACCAGTACTGTTTTCGCTCCATGGATCCTTACCCCTTACCGAATCTCGCTACCGATGTCCTCCTGTCCATTCCATTTCCATCTAAGATCCATTGGTGCATAGCATATTCGTTTCCGCCATTACTAAAGCTACAGCAAGACTTACCTTACCTTCTGTGACACTGCTTGCTCACTGCGTGCCTCTTAGCTAAATATCTCTATCTCGCTACCGTTCTCACTATGTATTCCGGCCATTCACGGTACATGTTAAAAAGGACTCTTCGCACATTCCAGTACTTTTACTTTTCCCTCTATGGTACACACAGTACTTAGGAATTGTCACCACTACTGTCTCTAACGGAATAAAGTCTTTCGCCAAAGTCACTGTCTCTTAAGAATTGTTTTATTGCTGCATGCACCACTGCTCTTTACCGCTTTCCTGCACTTCACTGCTTGCGCTATGCTTTCCCGCGCTTCATCACTATGCTTCACCGCTTGTTTTACTGCCAGTTTCCCACACGTTACTGCAGTTTTACCGCACGCACTACCACAGTTTTACCACTTGCACTACTGCTTGTCTACCACTTTCCCACGCTTACCGCTAGTTTTACCGCTATTTTCCCACAGACCAGAGGTCACCGCTAGCATCTCGCTACCTCCAACGGCATTCTTGCACCACTGGTTAGGCATTATTGAACTATATTAACTTAGCATTCCCTTTAGGGTCAAACGCTCTTGCTTTGCAAGTGAAGCAGACTAGACAGAGCACAAGACTCGCATACTAGTTTAGGCTGTGGTTCATCTACAGCCCAGGCTAGATTGTATCTTTACACCAGAACCCCTATTTCTGGATATCCTTCGGATTCCCTTTGGAAACTTCATCAAAAACTCATCTGGAAACCCTCCAGATTTTTTATTTTTATTTTATTTTAATCCAATTTGTGTCTGTTGAGGATAATACCCTATGTAGGACAATGCTTTCTAATCTATGGGACCCCCAGTGTCCCTTCTAATCTCTGAAGTCATGAATGCCCTGATGTGAGGCGTGCCCCCATCAGTCCGCCGTTCCCGCCAGCCGTTTTAGATGTGCCCTTCAACGAAGATGATATGATTCTAGTTCTGCGGTTATGATGATATATGGCTGATGGTAATGGAATGCGTTTCTCATCTGCTAGTGCGGATTTTACAGGAATCTAGTGGAGTGTGTTGTCTGGGAGAAGATGTAGTTAGTGTTCTGGTACTATCTTTTCTCCATGCTTCGCCTTGCTTGTTTGAGGCATTGGGATTCTGTGTGGTCAAGGTGTTTTGAGGTTGAAATTATATTGAGTGTATGTGTTGGTGTATGATTAGGATGGTGTATTTTTGGGTATGTGTGTTGATGCGTTTGGGTGTTGGTACAGTGTTTTGTTTCATTTGTTCATTAGGTTGTGGTGCTACATGGTGGGTCAGTTCTTGCGTTTTTTGGACATTGGTACTTCACCGAATGTGGTTTTGATCCGTCAAGTATCATTGACGTATTTAACTAGGTGCATAATTGCTTCAGTGTTGGTTAGGAGGTGGGGGATAGATGATGCGTCACGATGACACGCACCAAACTGGTCTGGTGCATGGCTGACTAAACACTACTGCAGCTGACAAATAGTACCAGGACTATAATAGCTTAGTGTTCCTCTATTCAGAAATCAATCCATGATGCAGAATCGAAAGTTTCTTTTTGCTCATAAAAGTTTGCTTATTATTTCTAATTCATTTTTCATGGGTGTGTTTATGTATGTTTGGCTACAGAAACTACTTCATAGAATTCTCACAGATGTCAGGTGACCCCAGCAAAATAATTACATAGAGTTACCCTGCAGAAAAACTCATGAAACACATTATGATTCACTCACATCACCTCTATGCATCTACAAAAAGTGCAAATTTATGCTTCAAATATTACATAATTGATATTCCTCCTAGGATAGCCACTAATAGTCACCTGATCTCAAATTTATGCATAGCCATTGATATCCCACATGACTTTTTCTCACACCCTTGAGCATATTACAAATCAACTATGACAATATTCAATACATAGGGTAGGTCAGCACCCCTACAAAATGTGGGAAAACAGTAGCATAGCCATTCATTTTGTCTATATAATACCCACCTTTTTGTCAATAAGAGAGAGATTTTCTCCCCCTCAAAAATATAACTGAGAGTGAAGTGTGACCAGCACTATCAGCACACTGTCAAGAACATTGTCAACAACAGTAAGATTGGAAGTCTACTCTGTGAGATAGCACTACCTTGAGCTCACTGTGCTCAACAACTAGCAAGACCCTGAGCTCACTGTGTCTGACAACCAGCAAGACAACAATTTTTTTTTTGACAAATTCATTCTAGTTTCTTTCATCATCTTTCTCTCTGTTTTTCTTTCTCTGTTCTCTGTTTCCTTGCTTCTGTTTCTTTTGAATCTTTCTCTTTTCTTCTTTTTCTTTGATTACTGGTCTCTCTCTCTCTTTCAAAGTTTGTTGGTGCTAAGTGTCCTTGTGTTTCTAATATTTGTGTTGTCTCTTTAGTCCATCTAAGGCCAGAGTAGCTTAGTGGGAGAGACTTTAGAGGTTGACAGTGACACTTGATCTCGCACATCTGAGTAGCGATACTGAGTTAAGGTCTTCACTGACTGATAGACTCTAGTTATTGAAAGGGAACTTGGTATTGAAATCCAAGGACGTCCGTTCCTGTTATCTGCTTAATACTCATAGTGAGTTCCTTGGCAGCAGGTTCAATAGTAAGCTAGAAGATCTCTGAAGTAGTGACTAGTCTTGACCAGGGATCCTACCTGCTTGTCTGAGAAGGTGATTGTTGTAACTTCCCACAAATTGCAGTAGCACAATTGTTGCAAAACACCTGCATTCCATCAGAGAGAGTGATTCAGCCAGTTACTTCTGTTTCTTAGTTTGTTTGACTTCTGTGTTTTTCTTTGAAGTTTAGTTGTTTCGAGAATCTTTGTCATTGTCCAAGAGTTTGCTGATCTCACAGAAGTGACTCATTTGCTGACCGTAGCCTGGGGAACATAAACAGCCACCCACGTACAACCATGTTATCAGTCATTGGTATTTGTCTGAATCACTGACCGTGGAGATATTTGGTTTTATAGGTCTTTATCTATAGATCATCTATCTAAGAAGACAGCGGCCAAGTTTGTTCTGAAGGGTGTGTCACTGTTTTTGGTATTGGGGACATTCTAGCAGGAAGTGGTGGATTGATTCTTCTACGTTTGGACAGTGGGGGCAGAATGGGTCTTTGGCTTTGTTGATTCAATGGAGGTGAGAGAGATATGTTGGGAGTGGAGGGTCATGAGGAGGCCGGTTAGATGCTTGGGGTAGGATGCAGTTAGTTTAATGGATGAGTGATTGATAACATTAGGATCTAGCCATTGGAGTCGGTTGTATCTTGGGGACTTGGACCATAGTCTTTTCCATCTTGCATGCATTGCTTGACAGTGGGCTTGCTTTAGCACTGATATGCTCAGTGGGAGGGATCCATAGTGTAGGTATTTTGGGAGGTCTTCATGTGCGCTGTTGTTGTCTCTGCTGATGGCTGCCTTCTTAGCTTCTACGTCTGCCATTTTGTTTCTGTGGATGTCTTCGTGTCCCGGTGACCATCGGAGTGTGACATCGTAGTCTGGGTGTCTTTTTGCTATCTTGCGCATTTCTCTAACAAAGTTATTTGCGATATAAGACCCAGGGCGTGCGTGTGAGTTCTCACTGGATTTGAGTGCAGCTTGGTTATCAATTGAGATGGAGAGTGGGAAAGTGAGGTCTGGTTCTGATGTTAGTAGTTTTGCTGCTAGGGTGAGTCCTACCTCTTCCGCTTCGAAGACTGTGTGTTCATCTTCTTTACCTAGATGAAAATGTAATGTTCTGGGGCGGGTCCTTGCTCTGAACATTATTGTGGCTGCACCTATGTTTTTCTTGTATCCTGACCCATTGCAGAAGATTTGGATTTTGTCTTCTAGGTTAGCATGTTCTTCGGTTGCTTGTTTTCTGTCCGGTATGTGGGTCTTGTATGGGCAGGATAGTGATGGTGTGATTGATAGCGGTGTTTGGGTTTCTATGTCTTCTGGTTCAATGGAGAAGAGGCGGGTGAGTCTGTGGAGTGATGAGCAGTGAGATGTGACGTAGTTCTTTGCAGCTCATCTGACTGGGTTATGTAGTGGGTGGTTTTTCGGAAGGGCTGATAGTCGTACAATGGCTCTATGGTAGAAGTTCTGGAGGAGGAGGGTGATTGGTAGGATGTTAGCATGGACTTTGAGTAGGTCAGTGGCAGTACTTCTCATTGCTCCTGTTATGGCTAAGAGCGCTATGCATTGTACTGTTGTTAGGTGTTTTGCTACTCCTAGGGAGCCTCTTTGTGGGGAGTCAGAGTCGTCTTTGAAGGCCAGGGAGAACCACAGGTCTGCCGTGTATATCATCTTGGGAATTGCTACTGCTTGATAAAGTTGGCGCATTACGTGCGTCAGAATTCTTTTCATCATTGTGGATAGGCAGCAGATTTGAAAGACATAGGCGGTTCCTTTTGCTACTGCATTATCGATTTGTGCTTTCCAGTGGAGTTCTTGGTCCAGTATAACTCCTAGGAATTTGTGAGTTGGGGTAGGGCATATCGTTATTCCTTGAATCGTCATGCTGGGGTTGTTCCTTCTTCCTGTTCATTGAAAAGTCCATTAGTGCGAACTTACTTGTTTTGAATCATGAGTTATGGTCTCTTGACCATTCAAAACCTCCTCCTTCTCGTTCTAACATGTCTTGAAGTATACAGTGTGTTGTTTTGAAGTCCTTCGCTATGGCTACAAATGCAGTGTCATCTACAAAGGCGAGAGTTAGTTCTTTGAGTGCTTCTCTTCCTACCCTGGGTTTCGCTACTTCTACAAGGTCCGAGTTATAAATAATATAAAGTATCATAGATAGTGGGTCTCCTTGACCTATACCGTTATTGATGGGTATCCAGTCAGATGTGAATCCATCGAAATGTAGTTGTGTTTTCCTATCTGTTAGTAATCTTTCCATGAATTCTACTAGTTCTCTTGGTATTCTTCATTTTTTCATGTTATGGATTAGGCATTTGGTGATGGCGTTAGGGAAGGCTCCTTCGATGTTGAGGAATAATACTGATGCAACTTTCTTTGTTCTCCAGGCATTGCAGATTGTTTCTTCCAGTAGGTGTAGGGAGTCGGTTGTGGATCAGTGTAAAGATACAACCTAACCTGGGCTGTAGATAAATTACCTCCTAAGTTAGTATGTGAGTTTTGCGCTCTGTCTAGTCTGCTTCACTTGTGAGAACAAGAGCGTTCGACCCTAAAGTGGGATGCCTATTAGTATGGTCAAGTTTGAGTCAAACTTATGTGCGAAAGGAGTGTCGTGGTCAGCGGTAAGTTGCCGCAGTCAGCGATGATGCCGCTGGAACTAGCGTCATGTGTACTACCGTGGTTGAGATATAGTCAGTAACAGTAGTGTCGAGTGAGCTATGTTGAGCAATGATATCAGCAGTAACAGTAAAGTTGCAAGCGGTGCAAAGAAACAGTAAAGAAAGCCACGGTACTTTCAGCAGTAAAGTAGCAGTGCGTGAGAAGTTCAGTCAAAATAACAGTCAAAAGTCCAGCGGTATGCCAGCGGTAATGGAGAATGAGCATGATAGATTAACGAGCAATAAGGAACTTTAAAGACTATGTCCACTACTGGGTGGATCCAGAGCTAGACGATAATCCTGACCTATAGTATGTGCAATGGTGTAAAATCAGGTACTGTATCGTGCAGGGTATGTGGTGCTTATATCCTAAATCATATGTACTCGGAATGCTCTAGGTGAGATCAGTAGTGCTCAACTGTAGTAACTGCCATATGTAAACGTAGCGTGAGGCGCTGCGGCACGAGGCAACATGTAATAAGGCTTGCCATGGAATCAGTGATAACGAACATAAAACAAATGACGCACCAAATGGAGCTATGTGGACGCAGCAAGGACATGGGAGGACATCGGTACGTGGAATGTGGTGCGGTAGTTGGTATGGTGTGCGGTAAACGTGGGATGCCGCCAGTAATGCTAAAGGGGTAAGACAGCCATGGACAAGTGGTAACTCCTATAGACGTGAGATGAGTGTCAAAAGATGGGGTTTTAAGCCCAGCACCAATATGTTCGTTACATTGGCTTGGGCGTCCTCCAAAGTGAGTGTTGGGGAGGAGTTGGTGTCGTTTGAGTAGGTAGGTCATTTGTTCGGCAACTACTGCTGTTAGTAGCTTGCATGTTGTGTTGAGTAGTGCGATTGGTCTGTAGGCTTTGGGGGTGGTATAGTTTGGCTTGCCTGGTTTGCGTAGTACCACGGTCATGAATTTATGCCAGGGTTCATAGTACGTTTGGTGTGAGAAGACTCCATTGAAGAGGTGGACAAGGTAGGGGGTCAGTGTCTTGGTGCATTGTTTGAATACTATGTTGCAAATTCCGTCGGGGCCTGGTGCTTTGAAGCTGCTGAGGTTGACTATTGCTTTGCTGACCTGGTCTTTGGTGAATGGAGTGTGTCTTGCTATCGGTTCTGGGTATGTGAAGTCAGTTGGTACATTATTAGCGGGGGGAGGGGGGGGAAATAGTGCTTGCATCAGGAAATTCACACATTCCTTAACATGCTTAATCAGCTTAACTCACTTATCTCAAAACTTGTTTGCTCTCTCTCACATCATTCACCTGGCATATCTTATATTTTTTGAGTGCGAAATACAATAAAACATGTATATTCATATATCTCAACTTTTTTTTTCTGAATTCATTCACATTGAAATTTTGGACAAGTAGATTCAATTTCACCAAGGCAGTTAAGTGTAAATAAGTCCGCATAAGGGCACGTCAAGGAATGTGTGAATTTCCTGATGTGATCCGGATTCTTTCCCCCTATACTCCGGCTATAATCTTGTCACCATTGTCTTCTATTCTCTCTCTGGTTCGTCGGAATCCAACATATGTGTCCCATCCACAATCAGAGCTCAGAACCAGCAGGTCATAAGAGGTCGTAATAGCTTGGAACACAAAATATTGTTAAGCGTGAGTGACCAGTCCTTTGTTACTCGTCCGACTCCCGTGACTTCAAGGTACCGAGCAATTGCTCCTTCAAGCCTATGCAAGACCCCGAGGAGCCCATCAAGACAATAATACTCTACAATTGCCGTTTCTCACTTACTATCCTGCCTCCACGACCGCTGCTCCTACCATGACATCTCCGAGTTCTTTTATTCACCACCGTATCACAAATTCGCTGCAGCCCCAACAATCTCGCCTCCCCAGATCTCATTCACCCCTTCAACTTTCAACACCTCAATGCCACCTTCTATACTAAGTATGCCAAAGCATCATCGAAATACTTTTATCATCGCGTCACACATGTTGTAGTATTCAAACCATTAATAAAAACTGCATTATCAGGCATTGTATCATTCATGGTCCGCTACTCTACAGCTCCTTGCAAGGTACTGAAAGTGCTCAGTTGGTCTCGAGTGGGAGATGTACTGTGGATGTAGTAGGATTCTAGGAAGTGTGGCACTAAAAGATGGGGAACGAGCTCGATGATCTGTGACACGTGCAGCAGTTAGTGCATAAGTAGGAGTGCTGAATGTCGATACTGGGATGATAGTGGAACTGGGTATATTAGTTAGATTTTATACCTCAAGTTATCAAGAACTGCCAACACTTAGTATGTATTACCTAGATGTGGTTGTCATATGATATTGATGGTTTGCTCATAGTTGCGAATCCTCAACCTGACATGAACTCAATTTGCAATGCCTTCCAGCACCGGGTCGCTCCGGATGCGCATGACATTGCGCCCTACTTCCATGGCTATCTTGGATTCCACGTCTCAGTTTGGCCTGACTTTCCACAACTCCGTGGTTTGGTTAGTGCACCCTCAGCGAATCCACACCCATTTATCCAACTGGTTCATCGTCGTACTGGTGAGTTGTAGCCCAATTTATAGAATATTATTCGAAAACCTAATTCAAGATACAAAGGATCTATTTGAGGTGCTGCCACTAGTCAGTCAGCTCATCGTGGACGACGTGCATCCACACATCTACCACTCGGACAAGGACAGGATGGCATTGTCACGATGAACAGGCTCTCGGCCTATGAAACAGGCCTTCTGGCTGACCTCTCCGCTGATACAGGTGTGAGTGTCTGGGACTAGGACGGCCTTTTTGAGAGATGCGACCAATGTGGGTATTTCGTTGCGACGGTGCTTCGAATGCATATCCCACTTTGTAAAGCATGAATGGTTTCGCTAATATATATCCTGTTGTCAACAAAATTTTGATTCTTCACACAAGGTGACGGGGGTCTAAGTTTTACCATTGGCAGATATATGTGAGTAGATATTTTACGGTACAAGTGCGCTATGCGTTTGTTTACGGGTTCATTGTAACACCTAGGTGTCGCATCTCAAAGCAAGGGTTTGGTACGGTATTACTTTGCGGAACATGTCCGAAACTTGCGTGCAACTCAACACTTACTAATTTTACTATGACGATCTTGTGACTGGCCATTCTATCTCTGCGTCCATAGTATTGCTCTAAAGAGCCATAAGTCTTAGACGGTGCAGTGAACCACCTGCGCAAATTATGGCAATGTAGGTATGTAGTTACTTGACTGGAGTTGTCCAAGGAGCGCTCATCTTCTCCAAGACCACTTGATGATATCGTTTCTACCTCATCACCTACCACCTGCTAAAGTTCTCTGGTTTCTGTACTTGTTCTTCATAATCGTGCATGTACGATACATCCACATGTTCGGCCCTCATCTTCCGGTTGAAGTACATTATCTATCAAAACAGCCGCACTTCAGTCGTGCAGGAGCCTCCAGTATTCTGTCTTGCTACGACTTATCTGACACTGTCAATGGGACAAGGGGAGGGGGGGTTCGAGAATGAACTGGTTTAGCATTGAGGTTCCAACCAGAAAGGCCGATGACTTTTGCAGTGCCAAAGTACCTCTATAAGACCAAAGGGCGCAACTTGGAACGAATGTTGCTTGGTGAAAGACCAAATAGCACCACCTATAATATAGTCTCCCTGAAAGTCTTCCGGGATAAGACATCACTCTGATTCTCACTGTACGTTTGATGAACCAAGAATTCAAATTTGTTTGATATCATGAGTAATGAATGTTTAACGTCCTGAAGAACAAAGATAATGAAAGGCTAATAAGCGACATCGAGACTCGACGAAGAGAAGACAGCGTAGAAGATAATAACTGGCCCACTGACCGACCAATCCTTTGACCATGCATCATGCAGTTGTTCCGAATCCGAGAAAGTGAGACGCAAGAACAAAAACAAATTCACAGATCGCCACAACAGTGAAACATCCCGTGCAGAACAAGACTCGCGGGGTACGTACACACCCTGCATGACAACAAAGCCCTTCTCTGGCGAGTCAGCGACCCAGGTCTTCTCTTCAAGTCCTCCGTTTGAATACCAGGGGAAGGCGGGTTGGTCTAGACAGCCATCAGCATTTCATATTACAGTATTAAAAGTTCAACGTACGCTAGAGTGAGTATACTTTGTGCATGAAGTACTCTCGCCTTGCGCTGCTCATATGTCTCGCCAGCGAATTGCGGCTCGTCCTTGATCGAAATGGTATATTGTGAAATCAAAATAGTGAGAACAGCTGCTCCCTCGGTTTCCGTGAACCTAGGCAAATTCAAATGGATGACCAAGAACATTGACAATATGCTCACTTTCTTCCTACACACCCTCTATAGCCTGCATTTACATGGGCGTCTTCAAGTTCGTTCTGAGTAAGATGTTAAGACACTCACCACTACTATAGGCGAGGAATGCATCTCGGTTCCAGTCACCCAAGAATCGTTCGGGTTTAAACGTGAATGGATCTTCCCAGTACTTGGCTGCAGTCATGCGCAAGGTTATTATCGTGTCTCTTTGCATCTGGCAAGCATCTTACGATTGTAGTGAAGCGCAGGCACGTTCAGTGAGAGATTCAATCCTGCAGGCACAACGACCGTTTTCGGCGTCCCATCCACATCTGTGAGGGTGAAGGTCGTGTCTTCGGCACTTGTCTTCGGCACATGGGAAACCTGGGCCTAAAGTTAACAAAATCACCGAGATATTCGTTCTACTAACATACAGGGGGAAACATCCGCAGTGCTTCGTTAAGCACGCTGCCACGATATCAGCCCATAACCCAGTTGATTCAGAGGAAAACTGACGCAGAAGAGTAGGCCAATGACGGCATATCATCATAAGTCTGTCAAAAACATTGTGAGCCTAGCTGTATAGCTTCCTGTAATTCAGGGGTCCATACAGGAATTCTTCCATCAGGCAGTACACGCTTGATGTGTTGGTACATTTCTTCTTGCTTATCAGGATGCAAAGCCAATAGTGCGAACGCAAAAGAAAGCGTGTGGGCTGTCGTCTGCAAATTGTCAGTGCAAGGCAAAAGTATGAAAGGGGTGTAGTACCTCGTGTCCTGCGACCAAAAATATAAAGATGTTGCCTGTTTGACAATGTCGTCATGTTCTTGCTACAGGATCTGAAATCGTAGCCTACTAATTAATTCGCTGTCGCTTAACTTTACTTCATCCTTTGATAAATTATCATCGTCATTTGCGGACAACAAACTTGATAATAGGTCGTTACTATCTTCTTTGTGCTGGGATCCCTGCCGTTTGTGGATCATCTCTGTAAGGTATCGCTACAAAAGGGGGTCATTAAACATGTAAGTGACCAGCCACAATTATAGTACAAACATGTAATTCATCGAAGGCAAGCCCTGCACGCCTGAAACGTTGAGTGAACCCCATGGCCCATCTAGGTACTAATAACTTAATGATGAGGTTCTGTGTTACTGTGTGTAGAGCATCTTTGAAAGTGAGCTGGTGTCCGAGTGGGACAACAGCGTTCTCTGTCCAGGATATAGGACGACCAAAACCTATCTCGAGTTGATCATGTTGACAGCTACTTATTGATAACGCAGATCATGCTCACCTGCAGCCCCGATCACGAACAGGGCGATCTGTTGATCCGAATAAAATTAAAGAAGCGCAGAGGTGGCGCCAAGAGCTCTTACTGGCAAAGTCAGATCTACAGAGTGATTGACAACCACTTCTTCTTGTCCAGCCCACATTGTATCAAACAGGTCGAGCATGATCTGTGTCGTTGCATTCCAGACCAATCTATTGTTCCTCTTCAAGTTGTAAGTTAGGATAGCTCCATCATACGCATGAACATCAGTTACTAACTTCTGAAAACGCAGGTGCAACGATCTTGTGGTAACGCTTCCACTCATCGCCTTCGGAAGCAACAATGTTTGCACCAAAGAAATTTATTATGGCGTATTGGGCAAGAGGTTTCGGGAAGCGTCCTCCACGAGACCAGACAATATTCTTTGACACGATTAATCAAATTGTCAACCTTTCAAGGCAGAAATGGACGAATATACCTTAATCACATTAACATCTGCTATCAACAATGATCCCCTTGCTCTCGGCCAGCATGCCGCCTAAAACCATTAGCCTCTTCCATACTACGTGTTGCAAGCAACTTACAGAAGAAATTATATCAAGACCCCTCTCCGCAAAGGCTTCCGAAATTCCGTTAACCAGGGAAAATGAATTAACATGAAAAATGTTCAACGTACGACCATGCTTCGACAGCCAAAAATGATCATGACCCATGGTTAACAAGGGGTCGGGGGAAGCATGTTTCCGAGCGCAGTTGAGGAACTGAGAATTGTTCTGTATCCTGGAAGATAACTATGCAGGATAATTATTTCTATGTAAGTAATTCGATAAAACTGGGAAACTCACTGAATACTTGCCAATAGTCGACGGAAGTCCAAAAAAAGCTGGAATGCGCGCAGTGCAGCCACTGAACCCACCAATATTGAAATGGTCTCCAACGACAAACCAGTGACAGTCATGTTTGCAAGGTGTTGGAAATGAAGACGTCGTGAGCACACAACCCACTACACTGCACCCTTGCAGATCTATCATATACACAGGATATTTCAAATCCGGTTTTCGGAATGGACTATCATTTTTACCGTGAGCATGTTGGAATCCGAAGGATCCGAGATAGGTACGAGCGGGAAGAGATAAGAGTGGTCCGAGCGCAAGGCCATTACGGCCAATAGGGTATGCCAGCGTCACGGCGTCCATCAGCAAACTACTAATTTGGTGAGAGGTTTCACACAAACAACTATACAAGGTATTAAGGGAGTTCACAGTTGCGCTGGCGAGGCGTTTTTCGCCGAATTTGTCGCTTTGTTGTCCACCTCTGTTTTGTCACCTTGGTGGCCGGTTTAGAAATCGCAACTTCGGCATGCTCCGTCGGAGTCTGAATTCCACTCAATCCCCAATTGGACTGCTCGTTCTAGTCGAGCGCTGCAGCGCACCTGGACCTCACGTATTACTTAACTAATTAACTTGGTATTCCCAGGGGGGAGCGCCAACCTAATTAACTCAGAATTCATCAATCACATACACTGCCAGTATATAGCTCAGTAAATGCTGAATACCTACACTTAAACGAATCAACCGTGAGATGGCTATCAGGAACTGCCGCAAACCCGCCCCATATACACAGATAAGGTAATACCCATACGTGTTAGCCATCGTCAGCAATGTCCGCAACCTTCGTGCTCATTGTCATCGACAACGAGCTTGATATCTTACTCAATTTTAAGTATAAACTACCATTTTTTTCAATGTAAGGGCACAAAATACTTCAACAATTGCTTATTTCAAGTAAGTACAACACAAATCAAACTACAAACAGCGAGTAGGAGAGATAATCAAGATGTAGCAGTGGCCTCAGAGGTAGGAGCAGGGCCACCAGCACTAGAACCGCTAGCAGTGCCCCATGCAGGGTTTTGTCTTCCTTGGACCTCAAGGGACGCCTTTGTCCTTCCTGGTTGCACGAGGCTTCTTCAAGACTGCCATAGCGATTCCACCAGAGGTGGACACAGAGTTGATGAATTGTATGCTTGGGGGAGTCTTGCATTTCCTTCCATTGTGAGGTTGAGCCTCTTCTGTCCTGCTTCCCTCATTTGCTGTTGTAGAGCATGCCACCAGTGTATTTTTCTCCTCCAGACCCAACCCTTCTTCATTGGAGTTTGCATTGTTAGAATTTGTGTCACTGTCATTAGTGTTTGTGTTGTTGTTGTTGTTGTTGTTGTTGTTGTCATTCATGCTCCTACTAGACTGTGTAAGTGCTTGCTGGAAGCGCTGCTCCATCCAGTGCTCAAACTCTGTATCCGAAAACTTCAGGAATTTAGTTGCATTTGTCACAAAGGAATGAAAGAGAACATGAAGCTCATTGAGAGAGTTAATATCCCCAGGGCAACAAAATTTGGAGAGTGGCCAGTTCTTGCAGACGACACAATACTTTGAAGTGATGTTGTTGTCAAAATTGACATAGTACATCCATGAAATCTTCAGCAGAGCGGCTGCTTCCTCTGAAAAATGATTGATAACTGACGGAAGATTTTGAAAAGAAACAACTCACATATTTTTTTCAAGATGAGCTCACTAGTCTTCTTCTTCAACTCAAGGACCTCCTGTAAGTGAGTCTTTGCCATACCTAGTAGAAAAAATTGTCAGCCTTCAAAATATTACTAGAGTCTACTGTACTTACCCTGTACACTGGCTATACTGTAGCCTTCAAGGCAAAGCACAACTTGATTGACGGAAGTTCCAAAACAAGCATCAAAGAAAGATGCAGTGCGGCCAGTTTGAAAGACGTGAGGCTGATTATAATGGTTGACGTCAGAATGGACAGCGAAAAGAAGAATTTCTATCCCCATGCGTGCATGCAGGGCCTCTAACTATAAGTCAAGTGTTAGTGTTTGTTTCCACAGCAAAAACATACATACCTCATGGTCCATGGATTCTAAAGTCTTCCTGCTGTCATGAAAGGCATGTAATGGAACATTGTGGACTGCAAGCTCCTTCACTTTGTGTTGTTCACCAATCTTGAGCATTAAGCCGTCAGTAGCTAGTTCCTGCTCCTCCATGGTCATACCTTTCCACTGGGCAGAGAGTTCGGCCATGAATGCACCAACTTTCTGCTTGGTTTCACCATTCTGTGCTAGTTCTAAGGATTGAATTGTTAGTTAGATGGTTAATCATGAGAAGGAATGTGTACCTTCATTGTGTTCCTTCAGTTTGCCTGAAACAAAAGCATTCCATCGGTTAGGACCACGCTTGTGAGATTTAAGACGTGAGTGTTGCATAATCTCAGTGTAGTAGTAATCCACATTGTGCTTTCCAAACTTTTGAAAAAGCTCCTCTGCTTTGCTGTGGATGGTTTCCCTGGCCTCTATGAGGGCATCATTATATTCTATACAATGTTCCTCTCTTTTTTTCTTCAGGACTGCCAGGACTGCCTTTTGAGCTGAGTTAAGTTTATAGCGTGTTTTTGTGCATGTGCACCATGGAGTCCATGATTTAGATGTCTGTAACTTCTGCATAGCTGTTGAAGTGAATGACACATTCACCATTTGCAGTTGACATGTTCTGTGGTGGGTCTGAGTACAAGCAAGTGAGTTAGAGTTACAATGCACCACACATAAAGAAAATTTAAGCAACATTATATTTCGTACATGTACACGTGACTTTTACAAGCAACTAAGTATTGACAGTATCATCATCAGTATTGATCAAAGACCAAAGGAAAAATACCTCAGTGGTAGGCATCCCATGACAAGATAGTACATCAATGAACTCTGTACAAGTGGTTGTGGTGTCAAGGGAGTGTGCTATCACAAGAACTGCATGAGGAGTGTACCCATGAGTCTGTAGTAATGGTCAGCAAGCTCTCCAAATGATGGGAGTGGAGTATCGTCAAATGAGGGTTCATCAAGACTGTTTTCAATGCCTGAAATCTCTCGGACATGTTGGTAGACTTTCCGGTGAGCAGGATCTTGAATTTGCTCCTTGCCTGGTGTTGTTGGCACTCACCAAGCACGAGCAGCACCCAAGCAAGAGTGTGCAGGTATCTGAACATGCCCTGTAAACACAGAATGGGTATCTAGGGTGAAGTGTTCATCAAAAATCGAGCTTGAGCCCAGAAATTGGATTAGTATGAACTCACCTGTCACAGCATCCGGGTGAGAGCATGAAGGTGTCTGAACATCATCTGAGCGAGAGTGTGAAGGCATCTGAACATTTTACGTAGTCAGAAAACGAGTGCCTAGGCCAAAGTGTTCATCAAAAATTGTTCCAGCTCAAAAATCAAAGTAGTATAAACTCACCTGTCATCATCACATCCAGCATCAAGTCTTGCAGCCATGGCAATTCAGCCACATCAGAAGGATCTATGAGAACATGGATGGTAAACAATACAAGGCATCTGATTGAAGTACAAGCTTACTGGTATTCAAATTTGCCCTTTGGGTGATGGGTGTGGACTTGCGAGAATGTTGATCAGTGGCATTGCCCACATGGTGTCCCTTCGTGATGAACCATTCTATAGCTTCTGAGAATGAAGCAAGTTTCTTGTAGAAAGGTTTGGAAAAAAGTTTACATTCAGGCCTTGAAAACGATTAGAAGGAATAGAGTAGATATGTCGTAACTCACCAAGTAAAATAGATACCAGACTCATGACCCACCACAACAGTATAAAACCTTCTCTTCTGATCAGAGAAAAGTTCTTGAACACTCTGAGACAGATAATATGCATGAGCAACCTGGTTTGGTGGCATTGAGTTGTCAAACTGGCTTGCGGTGGGCTGAAAACAGGCATAGATAGTGTCTGCTTCCTTCCTGACATTCATCTTGATGGGAATTGGAAAAGAAGGACTTCTAAAACTGCAGGTGATGAACGGCCTTGATTTGCATTAGAAGATGTGAATATTGATTCACAAAAAAAGCTCACCATTCATCAAAAATACCTGGTGCCCTTCCTCTGATTATCACCCACATGGAGCTCTGTAGGTGCACAAGAATAGATTTGAGAGTGTGAAGACCTACAATTGGTGAGATCTTGAGAGTTTGCAAGAGAGATGGTGCTGAGCGCTGATTGATGGGTAATGTCATATACCATACTTCTGATCCCAGATCCGACCATATCTGATCAGATCAGATAGATTCTATTTCTGTCCATTCCACAGATCCTGTCCGGATTGCCCATCCAAATGTGCTCACTTCTCGCACTCTAACTCCCTTGTGTATATCTGCATCTATCTCCTTTTGTTCACTCCTCCTGTTTCCAGTACTCTGGCTGTGTATACTTCCATCCTGTGTCACTGATCTGTTACCTGTGTTTCATTTCCGATTCGTGCTTACTGATCCGCTGCGCATTAACTAATAGACTTCCGTTACACTTCATAGCCCTCAGTCCCGGACTTGTTGATTATCTGTATTAGATACTTACAGTATATAAACCACTTGTAGATCTCCGTAGAACCTTAGTTCGAATATCATCTTAGATTCTGCTCATTCTGCTTCCTCCAGACTTAAGTCACTTTCCGCTCTAAGTGTTACAGTTGTACGTGCCCCTATTCATTGCCTTTACTTGTATATTACATAACGTGACTCTGACTCATATGCTCAACGCATCTGTACTATAGTTGCCTTCCTTCTTTGGATATGCACTTACATTCTCACGTCTCTCTCTTGGTCCGTGCGCACATATTGGTTTATTTAAGCACGCTGTATTACGCTTGTATACTTTACTTTAATCTTACTGGGTTTTACCTGGAATATCCTTCGCTTAGGTCTCCAACCTAAGTTGTCTTGAATCATCTCTAAGTCTAAGCACTCCTTAGTCTTAGTCTCTATTCTCATAGAACCTCTTAGACTTGTCTTTGAGGCCGAACCCTTGATCGTACTCAGAACGCGTTCCTTGTACTTTCACCTTGTCCTCTTTTGGACATTGAAGAACTTCCCAGCAGACCATCTGTGTCTTTTCACTGTCGCTGGTGACGCCACCCCAGTTCGTAACACTAAGTCATCTTTCGAGACTTGGGATTGATTCCTTTAGTCTATATCTCCGACTCTATCTTCAGATAGTCTATCTCTGTTAGTTTCTAGTTAGGAACTCATTCAGAAGCTAGCCTTAATCCTTGTTCTATTCCTACATTCCAGATAACCTTTGGACGTATCATATCCGATACCTTCAGACATCTGGATCCATCATGCAACTCCTTCTGGATCTTCGGACGTATACCTACTCCCTGAAATAAGGGGCATTACTTGGGAAAGGGGCACAGTGCACAAACTGAGGCCAAAGCCCTTCGGATCTTTCATCCTTTGAGTACGGTCTTAACAGGTAATCAATTCAGCACACACACACACACACACACACACACACACATATATATATATAAATCACCCACTAGACATCAGATATGCATTTGGCATCTAACACAGGTCATGTGGTTACAACCTTCGCTGTGTTCTATAGTTTAGATACTACTAGATATGTGTTTGGCATCTAATGCAGGTCATGTGGTTACAACCTTCGCTGTGTTCTATAGTGCAGCAACTGGTATTTTCATTGAAACAAAATGTCCATAAAACAATCATGTTGAAGTACAAGCTAAGTCTGAGATATATTCTATAACCATTCCAATATCTGTGTGAAGGTCATCATTCACAGGGCCCTCCTCTGCAACCACACCTTCTCTGATGCCAGGGGAGGGGTTTCCAGTGAAACCAGGAAGAGAATAGACTTGAGAAATGCACACAAGAAGTTGTCAATTAACAAGAGTCTGGATCTTGGCAGCCTCCTGCACTGCTACAAGCAAAGGCGATCCTGCATCCTCCAACTCCCCAATAACCTTTTTGAAGTGGCACTGTTCATCCAGGATAGCAGAGTGGAATCTCCGGATCTCTATGTTGCAGTGGAGAATTTCCTCATGCGCTTGTTGAATGTGTTGGTGCTGGCACATAGTCTCGCATATAGCTGGCTTCACCCATGGTTTATCACAAATATCTTGACATGTGTTGCGCAGGAGAGTGAGTTTGTCAAGGAACTGGAAGACTTTGGACCATTCGAGTGTAGGTCATGGAGGCTCTAGCTTCACAGCAGCCTCGTTGTACTTCTTAACGGCATTTTGAATAGCATGACAACGCATTTGAAGGGACTTTGAGATTTGCATCTGCATTTTATATGCTGTAGATTATGTCAATAAAGAGTTTGAAAATTATGCTACAACTTCCCTGTTTGTGCAACATTGAGTCACTGTAGTTTAAACAGTCGTTGCACCATGAGCCATTGCAGATTGTCCAGAGCGTGGTGATATTCCCATGTTGTTATATACTTCATAGCGGCTTGATATTCTGGGCAAGATGGTTCCCAGTGTCGGCTAATGCCCATCTTAACCTCATCACAAGAACTTCACATTGCACTGTATCGAGCTTCTCAGCAAGGTAGCGCCATTGAGTTTCAAGCTTGTGAGTGTGAGACAATCCAGCTGCATACAAGTTTGGAGAGGGTTGGAACTGATAGTTGATAGGCACACTGGAGATGAAGAGAGATGATGTGGTAGATGATTGACATCTATAAGTGAGATTAGTGGCGAGAAAAATAAATAAATGAAATCACACATACTTCAAATCATGAAGTGTTTGGAGTTAAACATAGACCGTGGCATGGACATCACACTCCAGCTCCTGCCCAAGTGTACCAAAGTACTGAACTTCTTCCTGTTGCCACAGTGAGAAGTCTCCCTCTGTAATACCAAGCAATGCCATGGCCTCGGTTAACATCACAGTTTCATGTGTGTGTTACAAACTGGGGTGGCATCACCAGCAACAGTGAAAAGACACAGATGGTCTGCTGGGAAAAGTACAAAGAACTAGTTCCAAGTACGATCAAGGGTTCAGCCTCAAAGACAAGTCTAAGAGGTTCTACGAGAATAGAGACTAAGGCTAAGGAGTGCTTAGACTTAGAGATGACTAAGGATTGGGGATCCAGGTAAAACCCAGTAAGATTAAAGTGAGGAATCTACTAAAAGTACACTGTGCTTATATAGGTATGTATGTGCGCACAGACCAAGTAACTGTGGGAATATGGGAACATAGCTGCATATCCTAATAAGGAAGGTATGTATCGTACAAGTGTGTTGAAATGCATGAGTCAGAGATAAGAGCACGTGTTTTAGCATATGTGTATGCTAAACCGGCCGGGTCTGAGAATGGAGTCATGGGAAGTCAAGACATCACATGATATGATGTAGTGGTGACATAGTATGGAGTCAGTCATGTGATGTCTGATGGAAGTGGAAGTGTCTGAGCGATAGGCTCCATATCATGTGATACACAAGAATAGAAGGGAAAATGAATAGGGGCATGTACGACTGTAACAGTGTGATTATATGGAGAGCCTGCTGGTAGTTGTTGTAGATCATGGTGGCGAGATTTAGATATTTTTCAGTGTCCCACTGTTGTAAAAACATGTTGAGAGAAACATGCCAATTGTAAGCACTAGCATAGCAAATAATGGGAGCAAGTGCATTCGATGCCAAGAATATATGTTCAGCCATGCCAAAGTCTTCTAGGCCCGCACCTTCAATACCGCAAGGATGGTGCTTCATCTGGCACTTGTAGTTATGTGCAAAACCATGAAATATGTCGACACACATGCAACAGTCCATTTGCTTCAACAGTGGGCCAAGACTGCTGGATTCTATGGTGGATGAAAATCCACATCCAATGTCATAGGCGCCAAGAGAACGTTCACCAAAGACTTCAAGAACTTTCGCAATGATAGCAAGCTAACATTAGCTTCAAGTTTCATAAATCAAAAAGAGGTGATGTACAGCTCACCACTTCGCACCATGTCAGCATACCATAAGATGAAGCTGTGGCGACAAGCACATATGTACAAAGATCCCTGTTTCATCAAAAATACTCCGCATTCTCTTCTTATCATCAGATGCAGCAGCCTTCCAATTCTTACTGCACTCAGCAGCAACAGCTTGAGAGGAGATGGACACTGGCAGGTCATCATTCATCTCAGTTAACGAGTGGTAAGGAAACTTTAAAGACTAAGTCCACTACTGGGTAAATCCAGAGCTAGACAATAATCCTGACCTATAGTATGTGCAATGGGGTAAAATCAGGTACTGTATCGTGTGGGGTACACAGTGCTTATATCCTAAATTGTATGTGTTTGGAATGCTCTAGGTGAGATCAGTAGCGCTCAAGTACAGTAACCGCCATATATACATAAACATAGCACGAGGCAGCTGCAGCATGAGGTGACATGTAATAAGACTTGTTGTAAAATCAGTGATAACAAACATAAAACAAACAATGCACCAAATGGAGCTATGCGGACGCGGCAAGGACATGGGAGGACATCAGTACATGGAACATGGTGCGGCAGTCAGTATGGTGTGCGGTAAGCGTGAGATGCTGCCGGCAATGCTAAAGGAGTAAGACGGCCTTTGGACTGGTGGAGATTCCTATAGATATGAGACATGCACCAAAAGATAGGGTTTTAAGGCCAGCGCCAATATGTTCATTACACCATGGTACAACCAATGAGTGCATGTCATACATGAGGTCGGCAACAATGTTGATGTTCCTGCATAGTTTTATTGGTCGTGGAGGTTTTGATAAGTGATGGGAGCATATCATATCCACATGCATGGATGAAAAAAAGCTGAGAATTTGAGTAAGAAATTAGGAAGATCGTGTTGTCGTTGTCGACGACAATGAGCATGAAGGTTGTGGACATTGCCAACAATGGCTAACACATATGGGTATTACCTTATCTGTGTATATGGGGTGGGTTTGCGGCAGTTCCCAATAGCTGTCTCATGGTTGAAGGGACTTGTTTTGTTTAAGTGTAGGTATTCAGCATTTACTGAGCTATATACTGGCAGTGTATGTGATTGATGAATTCTGAGCTAATTAGGTTGGCGCTCCCCCCTGGGAATACCAAGTTAATTAGTTAAGTGGGTGACTTTCCATAGGATTTAGAACTCCAGATGTTGCTCTAAACCTTAAAATTCAGAGGTTCAGCAAGGAGATATTTATATCTAGAAACTCATTCCAAACTGTAGACACAGTCAAATAAACCTTATGATCTATGTAATTCTACTTACAACATGGCATACAACATCACTGATAAAACCCTGCTGTCCCTCGCTCTGGCTGATGAAGATCATGAAGACAATGAATTGCGGAGGAGGCACATTGGAAGTATCAGCATCCTTGTGTTTGTTGGAATGGAACAATCATGCTGTGAACGCTCTGAACAGCGGCAATCCAGAAGAACATATCTCATTTGTAGTGACCTACTTCCTGATCCACGTCTGAATACGCCCTGGCAAGCACTTCACTCAGCACAGAACAACCATGCATTTATCACAACCATGGGTGTTGATGTCCCTACATTTCATTACATTCTCTCACGTGGCTTTGCAACTCTTTGGGATAACATGCCCATCCCCCACAATGATATTTCCATCACTGCTGTCCCTCGTGCTCATTGATGTTCCCTGGACGCTGTCGGTGCATTAGGCCTTGTTCTTCATTGGCTCAACTCAACTATGCGAGATGTCAGCCTTATGCAAATTTTTGCGCTTGTCCCGGCAACCATTTCACGCTATCTACACTTTTCCCTCACCATACTACTTCGCGCACTCAAGAGCATCCCTGAAGCCTACATCCAGTGGCCTTCTGGCGATGATTTTCAAGTTTTAAATGAACTTGTCATCACACACCATCCCTTGTTGACAAGAGGCTTTGGCACGCTTGATGGACTGAATTTACCTGTGCAAACATCGCAGGACCAGGAGATCGAGAATGCAACCTATTATGGATGGTTGCACAATCACTTTGTCAGTTCAGTTATTGCATTTAGTGCTGATGGTGCGCTGTTGTCTAAATCTTCTGCTGAGTTTTCAGTTCTGATTTCTACTACTTTGCAGGCTTGATAATTCAATGTTGTCTCAATGTGCCAGGCAGCTGGCATGACTCCTGTGTGGCTCGACCCATTTATGACAAACTCAGCACAAGCACACCAGATGGGTACTACCTTGTTGCTGATATGGCTTTCCCACGAGGTACAGATCAGATTGCTGGTTGCATCAAAGCTCCACTCAAGGCAGGACAGCACCTCACCTCCCTAATGATCCTGCTGAAAGGCAGAAGTTGCTTTCATTTGACTGGCAGCTGCTTTCTTTTTGTCAGACAGCAGAGTAGGGCATGCATGCCCTTCAGGGTTCCTTTGGACATCTTCACATTCCCCTCGACATTCACTTCAGCGAGCAGTGTCATGATCTGCTCGAAGTGTGTGTTCAGCTCAATAATGTACGTGTTCAGAAGGTAGGAATTAGTCAAATACGAAGTGTATACATGCCAATTTGGAAAGAAGGCGAGCAGGATAGGATGGTTTGGGCAGAATTTGAAAGTATGGTATTTTCAGATCAGCATTGCAATGATTGTGTAGCTCAAACCCGCTGACAAATGCATAGTGGACTCCTACAGAAAAATACCTCCTTATATATGCCAGTCAACGCTAAAACCATGCTGCTGACGCCCGGTAATATTGCGCCATTGACGTGTCATCGATCCCAAAGATTCCCAATAAGTGTCAAGCTCGTACCTCGACCCCTGATAATCCAACAGTGCACCATTTGTCATGACCTCCTTTTCCATCCACCTGGTCCATCATCATCCACTGAAGAAGAAGCTGATGAGTTTGATGTTGAAGTGGACACTAATGACAGCATGGCAAGTGAGGGTGATGACGAGGATGGCTGGGATGCCTTGCTGCTGGAGGATGATGAGAATGACATAGATATCATTTGATCATTTGATTTCTGTTTTATCTACCTACTATTAATCTTTGCCTACTCATTTTTATACTCAGGCCACAGCTCAGGCCAGGCCAGGGCCAAGCCGTTGTCAAGGGCTTTGGCCCGGTGTAGAGAAACAATCCTGCCTGGGGGGACAGGTATAAGAAACAGGGAGCAGTATGTTCAGCCCAAAGGGCTTCTGACTAGCCAAAACTCAAGGGAAGGAGAGAGAGAACAGTCAAAGACAGTGGTAATGTTCACTTCAGAAAACTAGGTATCCAGGAGCTAACTAGTGAGCTATGAAAGCTGCCAAACTAGAAAAGCTGCAGAGAGAAAAGCTACACAAGAACTCAAATGAGTGAGGAGCTATGGTAAGCTGCCCAGGAACTCAATCAAAAGAGGAGCTAACAGTACTGGAACTAAGTAGAATCCTTGGTGGTGCAAAGAGTGAAAGGTGAGGTCCTTATGTAATCATCAAAAGTGCGAACCTAAGGTAAGGAAAGTCCCAGTATGAGACATCATGCAAAAACTACTTTTTCAAGCCCAGCCTGAGTTTGTCTGTCACACCGGCCTAATATTTTTGAAAGCCCTGGCCATCTGAAGCCAGGCCAAAGCCAGGGCTTTCGAGCCAAGCCGGGCCGGAACATCACTAATAGGAACGAGCTTGCTAAGATACCATAAGGCTCGCTTGAGAAATCCCTAACCTCTCCACTATTACATGTGCACCTGAGCACCTCCAAGGTGTGTTTAAGCATGTACATGATTAAGCACAATGAAGCGTGACAAAACACAATGAAGCAGGGTCAAACGCAAAAGGCGTGGGAAAGGCACAGTGAGGTGCACACTTCGCCAAAGGTGCGAACTCATCTGGTTTTGTCAGTAAGGGGGTGATGCCACAAGCAGGATTTGTGATATGTATCCGATGATTCCAAAGCCATTCATATCCCACACGCCAACAGTCCAGGACCCGAGAACTAAGACTAAGAAAGCACTCATCAAAACATAACATGTGTTACACACCCCCATTGACCAATTGATGATTTCGTTTCAAACCAAGATATAAGTACCCCAGGATCTCTACAACAAACCTTAATTATGTCATCCAGCAAGATGACATGGTAAGTAGCATAAGAATTTTGTTCTATTGCACGTAATTTCGTAGTGTCCTACTGTAGTTCTCACGGCTACCATATTGATTTGAACGAGTCTACATTGTAATCATCCCAATTCATGCTCAGCTTGGACCATAGTATATTGCTTTACATCACTTGATATTACTTCATATTGTTTTATAATGTCATATCGAGGAAAGGTGCACTTTGGCTGGGAATATCTGAGTCTCGCCAGTTTACTGATGGGCCCCGACTCAGTGCCATGTGGTATTTGCACTGCTTGTGATGTTGTTTCATTCATGCGGTTACTGCATTCCTGGCTAATAAATTTTTTGTACAAGTTTCACTTGAACTACATGCAGTGCTACACTTTGAGTGAGAACGTGTTGCTGCTTCCTCTTGTGGTGCAGTTGAGTAGCATCAAGGCGGTGTCATAGCCTTAGGTAAATTTGTTGGGGACTGACAGACAGTGAATTGAGTTCTGTGGTTGTTGCATTTTGTTCTAGCCATCACCTTAAAGAACGTTCCGAACAACTATCTTCTTGAGTAGTCTTACTACGTATTCCTCATATTCTAGTAAGTAATAACATGTAGCAGCGCATGACAAGTGAACATGACTCAGTGTCAAAGAGTCATCAGTATCATTTGCACTGTCAACTGGGCCCTCATAGAGGCTCGTGCTAGCTGGACAACCAGAATGGATTCCGAACCCTAATATCATCACAGTACCAGATGATAACCAAGGACGCTGGGTCTGCCGTAAAAAGAGCGAGACTTGAACTGGGATTTCGAGACTTGAATTGGGATTGTATTACATGGGCATACAACATCTCAGTAATTCAAGTGACTTTCGGGTAAGGCTGGAGTGACGCCAGACCTAGAACAACAAATGAATTCCGCATAAATAAGACATACTATGGCTAGCTTACCTGCGTAGTGCCTGGTGTCAAGTTCACTACCCATCATAATCAAAGATTGGCGTCATGTTCCTCGTACTTCTGCTCGTCATATCCATTGTAATTGAAGAGACCGAAATCATGTTCCTCGCGCGTCTGCTCATCATATTCACTGTAATTGAAAAGATTAGAGTCACGTTCCTTGCGCTTCTCCACATCTGGCAGCAAGTTGCACTTATCAACCTTAGCATGGCAATGAAGTCATGAATACTCACTGGAACGTTTTGCAATAGTGTCTTGTGTGGGGCACGCCGTGGCAAGAACCACGATAGATGTGAGCATGCTGAAGATAAGAGACAGCTTCATGTCTGAGTTAAGAGATGCAACTGGTTACAGTACTTTGCTGATGGATTGGATTAGAATATTCAAGCAGGTTTTATATCTCTTCAAAGTTCATAGGTGGGATATGATATGGAATTTCATAGGTAGGGTATGACATCCGGGGTTGACCTGATACCCACACCTGACCTGCGGGTACCAAAATTTTCGGAAGCTTACCCATACTTACCCAGGTCAGAGGATCACTATGTGCCAAACCTTCTCCATATGACCATCATTCTTCCTCTAGTAAGTAGACGAAAATTATATGATGGAATGAGGATAAAGCGTACCGTATGAGAATAAATAAGACACAAGTAAGCATGATGAAAGTCGGGCACATCAAATGTGATATAATACGGAATTGCAATGGCATACAATACTTGAAATGAAATTGATGATTGACTTAGCATCTGTGCACGGCGAGGAAGAAATAATTTGAAAGAAAACCACTCCTGCTATTTTCAATATTTTTGTGGTTATTCGAATCTGATTATCTTGATCGATTGGGGCGAGGAATGTAGCAGAGGTTGGATGCTCCAAGAAAGGGAGCAATACCGAGGAGGCCGAGGACTGATCGAAACTCCGACAAGTCAACTCACAACTTTCAAGGCAGACTTGACTGTCCCTCCGCTGTGTGTCTGACTTATGAGGACAGTCGCAACAATGCCTCCTTTCCGAGAATCTCAGCATGGTGCGAGTGCGAATCAATGCGCTCACTACCAATAGCTCTTATGTCCCAGCACAACTCGAACCTCAGGAGGATCGACAATGTCGTCGATATCTTGAACTACACACCAGGATCCTGATACTAAGCAATGGAGTCATTGTCGTCGGTCGCTGGCAGCAGGCTCCTGGATTCAGCATCCAGTCGTTAAATTTGATGCGCTCACATTTCATAAGACACGCTATAATGTAAGTCGGTTTATCCTTTGTTCCACGATGGCGTCGTCTATCGGTTCTTGAGAAGACGCATCTTGATTCCAGAATATGATCCGCACGATATCATATGAGTAAGAGTGAGAATGGGTTTTGACTGTCACCTACACAGAGCAGGGGCCAATGCTGAATTTATATTGAATAATGCACCGAGTTTGTAAAACATCAACTCAGAGCCATGGTCATATCATGATGCACATCGCACGCTGTCCCTGAAAATCAATGTGCGTCCGCTACTCAAAGTCTATCGAGTTTGAAGGCCATCTTCCGCTCGCAGCCAGGTCTTTTCAGAGATCTCATTCATCATGCAACCAGCTGGAGTCAGCGATGTTCTCAGGAACGTTTGAGTTCATGTGTCTACATAGAGTTTATAAGGTTAAACTGACCATAACAAAGTGGTGCAGGTTGAAACAGGGACTAACTCAACCTTGATGTACTTGAAATTGGACCGCGGATACATGAGAGGTACATCAAATGCAGTAGCTCTCGTCACCATCTCGACTGAGGACGACCAACATTCTCCAAACACGTATAAGCCATACCAGACAAAGCACATATTGCGTGACTATACAACCATTTCGTACAGTTCCACATCCTGAATCTACCTCGACAGACCTTTCAAGCAACCTGCATCCACACCTAAGCTCCACTCCAAACCGGATCATCATTTATGTCGTTGCATCGCCGACGTTAAGGTCTCGCTGAAGACAAGCAGATCAGTGGGATACTGCCAGGACATAACAGCTAAACATACACAGGCGATGCTCTAGAATGATTTCAACGATTCTGCTGGCCAACTCGTCTTGAGAGTCACGAACAGATTGTTTTCCCTTCTTATGGAAGCGTCCAAATAGTAGTTTGGCTTTCCAAGTAAACGAGTTTCCTTGGCATGCGTGGACCGCTTTCCTCACAGCTTCCCTCACAGCAGCGGCATGCGGAGACGCAATGTACCGCTCGAGAGCGACATTAAAAGAAGGAACAGACTTCTGGCTGTCCGGAAGATAGCGTTGCTTGTCGAAAATGTAGAAAGAGTGTTCAAAGATAATGGCAGCGGCTAAATGATCGATAATAAGCAGGTTCGTCGCAACGTAGCCTCGAAATTCACCAGAAATGAGTTGAACATCGGTCTCCGAGGGTGTTGAGCCAGAGACCTGGCACATTCGCAACATGAGAAATGTGTACAATTTGTGACTAATTAGACACACCACAGAGAGTAACCTAGACTGCATGTCTGCGCACTGTTCCCGAGAAATCTGGTCAAACAATGATGGAAAATTGAAAATCGTCCACTCTGCTGAGGATCGATACACTCACTTTCTGCCAATGTGTAGCATCTTCATTCAGCATGGCCCAAAGTCAAAGGAGGATAAAGAAACCAACCTCCTATTGATGGATCAGCGATATCGTTTGCAAGCAAGACTCTAAGATAAAAAAACTCACACACTGTTGAGGGACGTGCGATTTCAGTAGTAAGCAAAACTCAAACTCAACAGAAGATCAGCACACTAACATGCTGTGAGTAGATGAGCCATGGGATTGGGATTGGTGAGCAAGGCTGACGCTCGATTGGTGTGAAGAGACTCACCACCTGTCAATCGATCAGCGACACTTGAGCTCAACCGTAGATGAACACTACTCACGTGCTGTCAATGGGAATCGGCAATGTCATTGGTCAGTGATACTCAAATTCGACTGCGGATCATTGTGCTTACACTCTGTCAATGGATGGGCAACGCGTCAGTCAGTATGATTCGAGTTCAATACTGGATGGACCAACTCACAAGCTGTTAACGAAGCAGCAATGTTTTCGGTCAGTATAGACCATAGCGTCAGGGCGACGGAGAATCAATACACTCACACCCTGACAATAGATCAGGGAGCACATCAATGAGGAAGATAGGAAGTCGGCAGAAAATGATCGCACTCACAAGCTGTCAAGAGATCAATGATTTGTTCTGTGAGTGGCTCAAGGTCGGTAGAAGATCAATGTACTGACCTCCTGCCGAGAGATCGTCGATTGCTTGAGTCAGAAATTCTTACACTTAATAAATGATGGGCTCACTCACATCCTATCAACAAACGGGAGATGGCTTGATTGAGAACGGCTCGAGCTCCAAGGAGGATTGACACACTCACAGCCTGCGAAGAGTGGGCAAGGACTTGGATCAGCATCGCTCGAGCTCGAAGGAGGATCGACACACTCACAGCCTGCGAAGAGTGGGCAAGGACTTGGATCAGCATCGCTCGAGCTCGAAGGAGGATCGACACACTCACAGCCTGCGAAGAGTGGGCAACAACTTGGATCAGCATCGCTCGAGCTCGAAGGAGGATCGACACACTCACAGCCTGCGAAGAGTGGGCAAGGACTTGGATCAGCATCGCTCGAGCTCGAAGGAGGATCGACACACTCACATACTGCGAAGATGCGAAGAGTGGGCAAGGACTTGGATCAGCATCGCTCGAGCTCGAAGGAGGATTGACACACTCACAGCCTGCGAAGAGTGGGCAAGGACTTGGATCAGCATCGCTCGAGCTCGAAGGAGGGTCGACACACTCACATCCTGCGAAGAGTGGGCAAGGACTTGGATCAGCATCGCTCGAGCTCGAAGGAGGATCGACACACTCACAGCCTGCGAAGAGTGGGCAAGGACTTGGATCAGCATCGCTCGAGCTCGAAGGAGGATCGACACACTCACATCCTGCGAAGAGTGGGCAAGGACTTGGATCAGCATCGCTCGAGCTCGAAGGAGGATCGACAAACTCACAGCCTGCGAAGAGTGGGCAACGACTTGGATCAGCATCGCTCGAGCTCGAAGGAGGATCGACACACTCACACGCTGCGAAGATGCGAAGAGTGGGCAAGGACTTGGATCAGCATCGCTCGAGCTCGAAGGAGGATTGACACACTCACAGCCTGCGAAGAGTGGGCAACGACTTGGATCAGCATCGCTCGAGCTCGAAGGAGGATCGACACACTCACACGCTGCGAAGATGCGAAGAGTGGGCAAGGACTTGGATCAGCATCGCTCGAGCTCGAAGGAGGATTGACACACTCACAGCCTGCGAAGAGTGGGCAAGGACTTCGATCAGCATCGCTCGAGCTTGAAGGAGGATCGACACACTCATATCCTGCGAAGAGTGGGCAAGGACTTGGATCAGCATCGCTCGAGCTCGAAGGAGGATTGACACACTCACAGCCTGCGAAGAGTGGGCAAGGACTTGGATCAGCATCGCTCGAGCTCGAAGGAGGATCGACACACTCACATCCTGCGAAGAGTGGGCAAGGACTTGGATCAGCATCGCTCGAGCTCGAAGGAGGATTGACACACTCACAGCCTGCGAAGAGTGGGCAAAGACTTGGATCAGCATCGTTCGAGCTCGAAGGAGGATCGACAGACTCACACGCTGCGAAGATGCGAAGAGTGGGCAAGGACTTGGATCAGCATCGCTCGAGCTCGAAGGAGGATTGACACACTCACAGCCTGCGAAGAGTGGGCAAGGACTTGGATCAGCATCGCTCGAGCTCGAAGGAGGATCGACACACTCACAACCTGCGAAGAGTGGGCAAGGACTTGGATCAGCATCGCTCGAGCTCGAAGGAGGATTGACACACTCACAGCCTGCGAAGAGTGGATAAGGACTTGGATCAGCATCGCTCGAGCTCGAAGGAGGATCGACACACTCACATACTGCGAAGAGTGGGCAAGGACTTGGATCAGCATCGCTCGAGCTCGAAGGAGGATCGACACACTCACATACTGCGAAGAGTGGGCAAGGACTTGGATCAGCATCGCTCGAGCTCGAAGGAGGATCGACACACTCACAAGCTGCAAAGAGTGGGCAAGGACTTTGATCAGCATCGCTCGAGCTCGAAGGAGGATCGACACACTCACAAGCTGCAAAGAGTGGGCAAGGACTTGGATCAGCATCGCTCGAGCTCGAAGGAGGATCGACACACTCACAAGCTGCAAAGAGTGGGCAAGGACTTGGATCAGCATCGCTCGAGCTCGAAGGAGGATCGACACACTCACAAGCTGCAAAGAGTGGGCAAGGACTTGGATCAGCATCGCTCGAGCTCGAAGGAGGATCGACACACTCACAGCCTGCGAAGAGTGGGCAAGGACTTGGATCAGCATCGCTCGAGCTCGAAGGAGGATCGACACACTCACATACTGCGAAGAGTGGGCAAGGACTTGGATCAGCATCGCTCGAGCTCGAAGGAGGATCGACACACTCACACGCTGCGAAGATGCGAAGAGTGGGCAAGGACTTGGATCAGCATCGCCCGAGCTCGAAGGAGGATCGACACACTCACACGCTGCGAAGATGCGAAGAGTGGGCAAGGACTTGGATCAGCATCGCTCGAGCTCGAAGGAGGATTGACACACTCACAGCCTGCGAAGAGTGGGGCAAGGACTTGGATCAGCATCGCTCGAGCTCGAAGGAGGATTGACACACTCACAGCCTGCGAAGAGTGGGTAAGGACTTGAATCAGCATCGCTCGAGCTCGAAGGAGGATCGACACACTCACACGCTGCGAAGATGCGAAGAGTGGGCAAGGACTTGGATCAGCATCGCTCGAGCTCGAAGGAGGATCGACACACACACATACTGCGAAGAGTGGGCAAGGACTTGGATCAGCATCGCTCGAGCTCGAAGGAGGATCGACACACTCACAAGCTGCAAAGAGTGGGCAAGGACTTGGATCAGCATCGCTCGAGCTCGAAGGAGGATCGACACACTCACACGCTGCGAAGATGCGAAGAGTGGGGCAAGGACTTGGATCAGCATCGCTCGAGCTCGAAGGACGATCGACACACTCACATACTGCGAAGAGTGGGCAAGGACTTGGATCAGCATCGCTCGAGCTCGAAGGAGGATCGACACACTCACAGCCTGCGAAGAGTGGGCAAGGACTTGGATCAGCATCGCTCGAGCTCGAAGGAGGATCGACACACTCACAGCCTGCGAAGAGTGGGCAAGGACTTGGATCAGCATCGCTCGAGCTCGAAGGAGGATCGACACACTCACAGCCTGCGAAGAGTGGGCAAGGACTTGGATCAGCATCGCTCGAGCTCGAAGGAGGATTGACACACTCACACGCTGCGAAGATGCGAAGAATGGGCAAGGACTTGGATCAGCATCGCTCGAGCTCGAAGGAGGATCGACACACTCACATCCTGCGAAGAGTGGGCAAGGACTTGGATCAGCATCGCTAGAGCTCGAAGGAGGATTGACACACTCACAGCCTGCGAAGAGTGGGCAAGGACTTGGATCAGC
Organism: Suillus spraguei; assembly: GCA_016800925.1. Lineage (NCBI taxonomy): Eukaryota > Fungi > Basidiomycota > Agaricomycetes > Boletales > Suillaceae > Suillus > Suillus spraguei. The sequence continues at coordinate 91,486 of JABCPU010000022.1, forward strand.
ATCGCTCGAGCTCGAAGGAGGATCGACACACTCACAAGCTGCAAAGAGTGGGCAAGGACTTGGATCAGCATCGCTCGAGCTCGAAGGAGGATCGACACACTCACACCCTGCGAAGAGTGGGCAAGGACTTGGATCAACATCGCTCGAGCTCGAAGGAGGATGGACACACTCACAGCCTGCGAAGAGTGGGCAACGACTTGGATCAGCATCGCTCGAGCTCGAAGGAGGATGGACACACTCACAGCCTGCGAAGAGTGGGCAAGGACTTGGATCAGCATCGCTCGAGCTCGAAGGAGGATCGACACACTCACAAGCTGCAAAGAGTGGCAAGGACTTGGATCAGCATCGCTCGAGCTCGAAGGAGGATCGACACACTCACATCCTGCGAAGAGTGGGCAAGGACTTGGATCAGCATCGCTCGAGCTCGAAGGACGATCGACACACTCACAGCCTGCGAAGAGTGGGCAAGGACTTGGATCAGCATCGCTCGAGCTCGAAGGAGGATCGACACACTCACACGCTGCGAAGATGCGAAGAGTGGGCAAGGACTTGGATCAGCATCGCTCGAGCTCGAAGGAGGATCGACACACTCACAGCCTGCGAAGAGTGGGCAAGGACTTGGATCAGCATCGCTCGAGCTCGAAGGAGGATCGACACACTCACATCCTGCGAAGAGTGGGCAATGACCTGGATCAGCATCGCTCGAGCTCGAAGGAGGATCGACACACTCACATACTGCGAAGAGTGGGCAAGGACTTGGATCAGCATCGCTCGAGCTCGAAGGAGGATCGACACACTCACACGCTGCGAAGATGCGAAGAGTGGGCAAGGACTTGGATCAACATCGCTCGAGCTCGAAGGAGGATCGACACACTCACAGCCTGCGAAGAGTGGGCAAGGACTTGGATCAGCATCGCTCGAGCTCGAAGGAGGATCGACACACTCACATACTGCGAAGAGTGGGCAAGGACCTGGATCAGCATCGCTCGAGCTCGAAGGAGGATCGACACACTCACACGCTGCGAAGATGCGAAGAGTGGGCAAGGACTTGGATCAACATCGCTCGAGCTCGAAGGAGGATGGACACACTCACAGCCTGCGAAAGAGTGGGCAAGGACTTGGATCAGCATCGCTCGAGCTCGAAGGACGATCGACACACTCACATACTGCGAAGAGTGGGCAAGGACTTGGATCAGCATCGCTCGAGCTCGAAGGAGGATCGACACACTCACAGCCTGCGAAGAGTGGGCAAGGACTTGGATCAGCATCGCTCGAGCTCGAAGGAGGATCGACACACTCACATACTGCGAAGAGTGGGCAAGGACTTGGATCAGCATCGCTCGAGCTCGATGGAGGATCGACACACTCACATCCTGCGAAGAGTGGGCAAGGACTTGGATCAGCATCGCTCGAGCTCGAAGGAGGATCGACACACTCACAACCTGCGAAGAGTGGGCAAGGACTTGGATCAGCATCGCTCGAGCTCGAAGGAGGATCGACACACTCACATACTGCGAAGAGTGGGCAAGGACTTGGATCAGCATCGCTCGAGCTCGAAGGAGGATCGACACACTCACACGCTGCGAAGATGCGAAGAGTGGGCAAGGACTTCGATCAGCATCGCTCGAGCTCGAAGGAGGATCGACACACTCACATACTGCGAAGAGTGGGCAAGGACTTGGATCAGCATCGCTCGAGCTCGAAGGAGGATCGACACACTCACACGCTGCGAAGATGCGAAGAGTGGGCAAGGACTTGGATCAGCATCGCTCGAGCTCGGAGGAGGATCGACACACTCACATACTGCGAAGAGTGGGCAAGGACTTGGATCAGCATCGCTCGAGCTCGAAGGAGGATCGACACACTCACACGCTGCGAAGATGCGAAGAGTGGGCAAGGACTTGGATCAGCATCGCTCGAGCTCGAAGGAGGGTCGACACACTCACATCCTGCGAAGAGTGGGCAAGGACTTGGATCAGCATCGCTCGAGCTCGAAGGAGGATCGACACACTCACATCCTGCGAAGAGTGGGCAAGGACTTGGATCAGCATCGCTCGAGCTGGAAGGAGGATCGACACACTCACATCCTGCGAAGAGTGGGCAAGGACTTGGATCAGCATAACTCCATGGGATTAATCAGCATACCATCTGCAAGTAAAAGCCCAAACATAAATGAGAATGACCTTCAAATTTTCTGATAATCTTACAGAAATATGTGGAAACCAGAGACTGCATCTGGCTATTAACCTCTCATTCAATTCCTCAGTTGTCTCAGCTGGGTGCAAGAGGTAAGGCAGTATGCTAGACGATATCAATCGTCAACGCTTGTGGCGAGGTAAATGAGACGATGGGTAGTTACCGCTCAACTGCATATTTCATGCAGAGCTCCAAGTTGATCTGCTGCGTTGAGACGAATAATTGCTGAAGCACGTCGCTATCCAGAGTTCCAGCTGTGCGTTCGATGAGTGGTCCACAATCTGCATCATCCTTGTCCATGTCTAATGGATCAATGGTCATTATGTATCACAACTTGACTATCATTTAGCTTACTGGGAAGGCATACATGGCATTTTGGAGGCCACCGGACACCCTTGAGAAACTTCAATTGCGGCCCATTAGCAAATGACTCCTCGGCGTGTGTCGGGGCCAGCGCTCGAGCGTCTTTTATTGATTTTCCCTTTGATTTTAGCTCTCCGTAGGCGACATCGTAGAAGGCATCGAACTTGGTAAATAATATTATCACAGGGACTGAGGATTGTGAGTTTGCGCATCAGTTGAACATCAACTAAAGTCGCTTACTGCGTCCTGTGTCACACTGGGAAAAAAATTTGTCTTCACCTGCAGTGAACGATCTGCTTGCCTCGTCCATCGGGATGCAATACCTGTGTTAAAATGTGAGATGGCACACGTCGTGATTGATCAATTACAATTACCATATAGCATGGAGTTGGTTTTTTAGTTTGGCTTCCTTAGAACGGCGCGCGATAAATTCCTTGACCTTGTCAAATTCGGATTCGCCGCCCGCCTCAAACCCACGTGAATCATGGAAGACGAACCCGGGTTGCTTGGGAACACTAATTCATTCTCGATATCGTGCTCTCCACGCTGAGAGTATGTCAATTCATGTCATCAACCAAGAGCACACCTCAATACCTCTCTGGATGGATCTAAAACTGCAGGGTCGACCTGATGTTAATGGGTTAGTAGTGATCACTGCCACCCTCTTACTAGCGCGCACCTTTTTCCAGCGCAGTCATAGATTACTGGATTCTCCCGAGAATTGCAAACCCTCCGGAGAATGGTAGTCTTTCCCGCATTTGCTCTTCCTATAGTGAGGATTCGAAAGCGACCGATTTTCTCCTTTATCTCTGAAGGATCCATAGGGAAGGTAAATATTGTGAGTGAGAAGCGTTGATGCAACCTTATAATTTATCAGTGTGCAGTGTGGACCCTTAGCTAACCCGAATCCAATACAACTTCCGCCGTACACGAGTCGTTGGCACTGAAATTTGCCCTTAAGCCCCGTGAAACGTAATAAATGTACCTACTATATTTAATCTCCGAGTCCCTGGTCTCCCATAAGTAGCTCGGACCTTGCGATCACATAGAATTCAGGAAGACCGGCAGTTCATGTTATCTTAGTCGATTGAAACTAACCTTATGTTTGCCTTGTTATGTCACAAAATGATATCTGTATTTGCAATCGCAACGTTCTGAAAATAGAGTTCAATGTACCCTTCGGACCTCACGCCATCCACAATGAAAAGACCCCAGACTCTGCTCGACATATTCATATTCGCTTCAGTCTAATGTTGCAGCCATTATCGAGCGGTATACAATGGTATCAAGATATCTTCATCCCTGCGCAACTTGAGTTTGGATCGCAAGAAGACGCTGCTCTCGTTAGATTTCCCAGAAAGGTTGTCTCACCACTAAGAAGGTTCATTAAGTGAGCATATCCAAGGCCACAGAGTGAACAGCTTTCGGGATGTAGCAGGCCCGAGGCTGTGTATGAGGACAAACGGTATGTAAGTTATTCGTGCAGTAATGTCCCTCCTGGATGCAGCCACAAATGATCTTACACAGCTCATCAGCCGCCCTGATCTTCTGTTGTCGTTATCCTTATATTATTAACGTCTTTTCCCTTACCGTTCTCATTCATGACGTGGTGGTCAGTCTCCAGACGTCATGTCATTTGTATCATAGAATGTAGTAATGACATTGATGAATATATCCTGAACTTAACGTCGACTGCTTGAAAATGCGAAGCACGCTAGGGCCATAAAATGGGTTGTTGTAGGGAGGTATTTCGGACAAGCAAAAGATGTGCTAGCATGAACCATATGCGTTGCAGGACAACTCATGGCTGAAAATGAGTCAGAGTGTCTTGTTATAGGTTCAAGTGACGCCTAAGTATAGCGGCCGAGACAACGAGGCCGAAGTATATGATATTCAACTATTCAATCTAGATTCTAAGTACTCATCCATGAGGTATATCACGGTACTGAACTCGAGATGGGAACATCGGTGAGTAGTAGAGTAGAACTAGCGAGTCGTCGAACTCGCTAGTCACGACTCGATATAATTATGTACAGTATGCTGCCCGGTCATGAACACAACTGTCTGATCGAAGGGCATTAGCAAGTGTGCAGAATGGCACTGGCATGATTCTTCGGGGCGCTGGTTGCTGCAGTGCATCTTGTGTCCATCGACGAGCCGTGCCGAGTTGTACCACTGAATTTTGCATGGCTGTGATATAGCGAAGGAACCAGAGAAGATCCAGGCTTTGATAGCAGTGAAAGCGACAAGCGCTTACATAAGTGTCAATGAGAGGTGAATAAGTTCGTTGTGATTTGGAACCCATAAAAGCGCCGAGCCTCAGCCTGGGCCTCGTTGGAGAAACATTCAATGAGGTTTTCATTATAAATGCTGTCAGTAAGGCTGCTCGATAATTGCTGCAACAATAAACTGAAGCGAACCGATATCAAGCAGAGTCTGGGGTCTTTTCGTTGTGAATACTTACCACGAGGGTGTTCGGACTTTTTCTGTGCAGGATTTGGAGAAACTCGAAAGAACCGAGTAAGGTTCGACTGATAACAGGGTACTAGAATCACTGGGCAGTGGGCAATATTTGATATAGTTATGCACCATGAGGCATCAGGAAATTCACACATTCCTTAACATGCTTAATCAGCTTAACTCACTTATCTCAAAACTTGTTTGCTCTCTCTCACATCATTCACCTGGCATATCTTATATTTTTTGAGTGCGAAATACAATAAAACATGTATATTAATATATCTCAACTTTTTTTTTTCTGAATTCATTCACATTGAAATTTTGGACAAGTAGATTCAATTTCACCAAGGCAGTTAAGTGTAAATAAGTCCGCATAAGGGCACGTCAAGGAATGTGTGAATTTCCTGATGGGCGTACACGAGGAGACCCTAAGCTGACCGCTTCCGTAAATGTGAGTCAATGTCTATATTTGAAATCGTACATGGATCTCAGTAAACCGTTATTGTGGTGCACGAGTTTTCTATTTGATAATTAAAACGACTGCAAGGTGTTGGCTGGCGCAAGCCATTGGTATCCACTTGGTGCACCGCAGGGCGTACACGTCATAGGGTACTTCACTTCCTCACAGTTGATGCATGGATTATGCTCAACGTCTAGCTAAATAAATCTACAGTACATCAGAGTCAATTCTTCCCTAAATCAAATCGTCATGGCTAGTTCTCTTCCTGCTTCAACGGTTTCCTACCCTCTCCGCATCTATGGTACTCAATTCTTGTCATTAAACAGTGTCATCAACCCCGCTGAATATATCTATAGGTATCACCGTTGATCTCAGCAAGTCGAAGCTGAATGTAGAGTCTGCTGAAGTACAGATCAGCAAGTCACATTTGCCAATTGAACACGAACCAGGCAGGGGTTTGCGACACACTTTTTCCCCAGCTATGTAAGTACTCGACCCCAACGCATGTTCTCACCTGTGTTACCACTGTGTCTTTATCGTAGGGAGCTTTCTCATCTCCATCAGGAAATTCACACATTCCTTGACGTGCCCTTATGCGGACTTATTTACACTTAACTGCCTTGGTGAAATTGAATCTACTTGTCCAAAATTTCCACCCTTGGCAGCACTTTTTAGACCTTCCCACGGTCTTTCAGACTGGGTTTCTTGGTGTGCGCTAACCTATCTCCAAGACGTCCCTCCTGAAAGAACCTCCCGCCCATTGCCTCCAGATTCTACTGAATTTTCCTACCAAGGTACGTGACCCTCACCTTTGTAAACTGACAAATACTATTCTTCTAAAGGAGGTCTGAGAGGAGTGTCTGCGAGGCTTGGGAGGATCGTTGAGGAGGTTTGAGAGAGTTGTGAGGGAGGTTTGAGAGGGTCGTATGAGAGGTTTGAGAGGGTCGTATGAGAGGTTTGAGAGGGTCATTGGAGAGGTTTGAGAGGGATGTCAGGGAGGTTTGGAAGGGTCTTCAAGGAGGTTTGAGAAGGTCGTCGAGGAGGTTTGAGAGGGTCGTCGAGGAGGTTTTTGGGGGGAACATTTGCGATGTTTTGGAGGACTGTCACGTATTCACTTATGTTTTCCGTTTGTTTTTTCAACGGGTGTTCCGCTCGACACTCGTGCTTGTAGTAGTGGTGAAAATTTCACACATTGGTTCAAGCAACATACTCAATGTATTGGATGGATGGTAACAGCACGACAAGATGTTGAACTACATACAGAAGTACTAGGATGAATTAAAAGGGTCAGGTACGAGAAATAAAACACATCGAGGGCAGTCACGGTGCATATGAGAGCGGCATAAACGCAGAACAGCAGAACAAGAAACAAAACACATCGAAGGTGGTGCAGAAGAGAGCGGCATACTAAAAAGGCAGAATAGCAGAACAGGGATGGGCAGGAAGGTGGAAATGACCGGACTACAACTTGGACGACAAAAAATAGAAAGCATAATAATGAACCGGGGGGCTAAAGGAGATACATACGGTCAAGTAGAAGGAGGCGCCTTGCCTGGGTACTCTGCCTGAGAGCTCGAGTTGGGACTTGGTCCATAGTATGGACTGCGTGAATCGTGACCGGCCCACCTGGAGTCCGCGGTGTATCCAGGTGTCTCCCATGAGCATGGGGGTCAGGATAGTAACCTCTGCTGTGCTGGGGAGGCATTCCATGGCTACGATCGTCAAAATCACCACGGGGAGGGTATCCATATTCACGGCGCGTGTATCCATAGTCCATAGCCGGGCTATATCTGTCATGGTCGGAGTATGCCTGCGAGCGACTGCGCTCCCGTTCCATGCCATGGTCTGTGCTGGATTCTGCCACTGGGGACAAATCTCGTGTAGGGTTGCGAGTATCGTAGTGCTCAGGAGGGCTTTCGTGACCATGGCCATTGCCATTGTGATGATAGTATAGATCATGTGGATGGAGGCGTTGGTAATCCTGCAGCTGCCAAGACATTAATTTAATCATGCAAAAATCAGAGTGTATCACTTACTGGATAGGATGCGTCATGAGTACCACGACCAGGCATACGAGGATCATGCACCTCTCGATTAAGGCGTTCACGAGGGTCAGGAGGGAAAGGACCGCGGGGGTCAGGAGGAAATGGACCACGGGAGTCAGGAGGGAGAGGCCCACGAGAGCCATAGAAAGGATAATTCCTTCGATCACGATGGAAATTATCTGGAAGATCTTGACGGATGGGTTCACGAGAAACTTGACGGTCGGGTTCACGAGATGCGTGACGGTCGGGTTCATGAGATAGTTGATGGACAGGTTCACGAGGATCGCGGATTTCACGATGGAGATGCTCTCGACGGCGCATGGACTCCTCAGATTGGCTATCAGTGTTCATGGGGAGGTTGTGGGGCTCCGGTGGTGCTCGACTGGTCAAGCCGTCATCCAAGGTACCTCGGCTCACCAATCCATTACCTCCATTACCTCCTCCTCCTACATCACCGCCTCCTCCTACTACCACTACCACCCCTCCTCCCGATCCTCCAGGAGGCACAGGAAGATGCTCTGCGGGCAAAGATGTGTCTGGTTGCCCCAGAACTTGGCCAATATCGCTGGCAACATCATGTTGAACTGCGTCTGAAGTTGATGTAGACCGCAGGAGTGCACCGTTCACCTCCGTGTTTGGCTGTGACAGTGGTGCAGCCGCCTCCTCAGTAGTATCTGCAGGCACATCTGCAGAACTTGTCGCAGAGTTGTCTGCGCTCCTTGGAAAGAGTTTCTGGGACTTGGCTTCGATCCTGTCGTCAATAGCGTCAGAGTCGCCATCGGAGTATATGGTACGAAGGGCCCGGCCATGACGAGACGTTGGCTTTGTCTTCGAATGAGAACCCTTCATAACTGGTCGTGCTTTGACACGACCTATAAAATCAAATGTTAGCCCACTGAAATAAATAGATAGATGATGTCGTACCTTTGGTGTTCGCAGGTTGCTCAGAAGGGCCGTCACGAAGGCGCATAGTAGTAGTCGCAAGGAGGTCTTGATCGTCGCCGGATGACTCTACTGTCACAGGGGATAATGGTCCTCCTTTTGTTGGTGATTGTAACGGCGCTGGTGTCTCCTTTGATTGTGCACCTGTCCTCCCTGCTTTTGGGAGAATGTCTACAGGTGATATGCGCTTCTTTGATGCACGCAGCTCACCACTGGACTTCCGCTTCTTCCTCTTTCCGTGAGACGCATCCTCATACTCCGACTCAGAGTCCTGTTGGTGATGGTCGTTTGTGTCTTGAGAATCGGGGGAAGAGGATCGAACATCGATCACCTCGCGAGCTGGCGGCCAGGCAACAACCTTAAAAGGCCGTGATGGGGGAGGTACTACCTCAAGACGCATAACAGATTTCCCTACTGAAGTGGTAGATTTCTTGACTTTAGTAACTGCTGTACTGGACTTGATGCGAGGGGGACCATTGTAGTCGATATGTCCATCGACGAACAGACATCGAGCGCGTGAATGAGGGTAGTCTGATGGAGGAGCTTCACCGAAAATAACAGGCCGCTGAGAGGTCAATACTGCCGCTATTGAAATTAGACTGTCAGAAAAACAAAATCCAGAACATACAAATCGATCACATACCTCGATCCACAACGTCAACTTTCTCGACATACATGGACTTTGCTTTTAAAGCCTCGACAAGGATAGTGACCTCCTTCTGTGTCAAACCAGCGACACCCTTGCTCTTTGAACTTGAGGTAATCCCGCGTGACTCGCCTGGCAGGAGACACTTGTGTGCGGGGTAACCCTTGATGCAAACATTGTCGTCTGCCAGGGCATTCGGCATGAGCTTCCAAGGAAAGGTCCTGTCGGTGCCGAATTTGCCTCCGAACTTGGCTGATGTAGGACAGTCCATTAGTCTGAATATGATTAGAGTGAACCGAAAACGTACCAACTTGTTTCGTAATTTGCTTCTTGATCCATTTGATACTGTCTTCGCGTCCTTCCAAAGGGTCAGAACCTGGATCCATGTCATCGGGGTCAGGGTCCTTAGAACCGGGGCGCTTGGAATTCACAACTTTGGAAGAGGACGCCATATCAGTATCTTCCTGATCCATGAATGCGAGATCGACGGTAGATAATGATATGGAGTTACTGTGACATTTAATGAGATAGTGTAAACTTCAAGATAGTAAAAAAAACTCACTAAACTTGGGCTTTGAGGTGACCGATGATAGTGTCATTGTCTGCGCGGCATCGCATGAGAAAGAACTATCGCAGAATATCAATAAGTGCATGAGGTTTAGACACGACTTTGACGACTTACGTCTGTTGCTCCAGGCGTTGTGTGTACGTGACCGAGAGAAGCATCCTGATTGACAATCTTGCCACACATAACAGTCGCAGACTCAAACCCGAATTTAGCGGATGCAACATCTAACTGCATGGATGAATGTACATAAGTGCCGAGACACCAACAATGAAATCACTTACAATATTCGTCACCCTTTTCTGAAGCCTCTGGAATGCTTGCGCGCGCTGACTAACTGTTTGAGGCAATCCACCTAACGAAGATATCTCGTCATGCATGTCAAGGATATCTTGAAATGTGTCGGGGTATTGTTCTTTGAACTTCGCGTAGCAGTCTTTACGCACAGTAGCGCCTGTGAAAAATTTAATTTACATACTGTAATGGATGCATATTGAGAACTTACTAGGTGTGCGTGCTCCAACTGGAAGATCTTGATGAAGTCGGGCGAGTTCCTGCTGTGAGTTGTCCTTGAAATAATTAGAATAAAGGTTCCAGTAATTGATGCTGCTTGCGGTGCGTCCACGGCTCTTCATGAACAGGTTGATCACTTGATGCATTGGCATCGCAGTAGACCTGGATAATTCAAGTAAGGTCTTATCGATGGCTGCAAACCCTGCATCAAGTGCATCGTTGGTCTCTGCAGACCTGCGTCCCACGACTGGTAGTTCCTCAGAGCGTGAAGTAAGGCTTTCTTCAGGAAACCGTTCGTGGATGCTGGAGTCAGGAGAGTAGTGGCTCAAGTCGAGTTGCTGACTTGGCCCAGGACTTGGGGTGTGTGCAGTGGGGACGCTAGGATCATTCATGTCCTTCAGTGGTGTGGGTGGAATAATGTTCGTGGAGGGCGGAAGCGCAGGACCAGCTTGAGGGGCTGAGTGAGATGCGCGGTGAAGATCAAATGGTGGGACTTGACCGGGGAAGCTTTGTATGAAGCCTGAAGGATCTGGAGCCTGATCCCTGAGTAAGGTTGTGAACGGTTCGGCGCCCATGAGATCAAACATAGTTGTCTGTTGGCCCGTCCAAGTAGGCTGGTCACTCATCGAACCATAGAACATGTCTTGGAGAGGTGCGGGAGCTGGGGGTCGGGAAGCCGCGTCACCTGTGAAGGGTGATGGGTGGCGACTGCTGCCCTGTGGGACAGTGAGTGATGTTACATCGCCTGTAAATGGTGAGTGGTGCCGAGTGCCGCTCAGTGCAATGGTAAGTGTTGAATCACTCGCTCCATCTTGAGGCTGGTCCAAAGATGCAGCGCTTGGGCCTGATTGCGCAGAACCTTGCAAAGATGCAGTGCCTGATTGCGCAGAACCTTGACTGTCTGCATTTGGTTGGCCCCCCCTTCGTCGAATAGAAGCACCTTTGATGACACCGGTGTCACGCGCTGTGGCCTTAAGATGACTCCTCAACCTTGATGGAGTCAGCTCGACTGTTGGTTCTTCATACCGACGGCCTCCACCAAATTGTTCATACGCATAGTTGGCGTCAGGAAGGGGAAAGGCTGGAGAGGATGGCCTGTTGAACAAGTCCAATTCCTCATTGAACGGGGTTTGAGTCATTCTAAAGAAGTATTGTCAAAGAGGGATACTTCTGAGCATGCAATAACGCACCGATGCAAGTATCTGAAAGAACGTAGCTGTCACGAAGGACAGTGCATGAGCAAAGGAGCCAAAAAACAAGTGAAATAAATTTACGCACCAAAATAAGATATACGACAGGCCGGCGAATGTTATTTTGTATGTTGAAGGGAGCAAATTTAGCAGAGGAGAGAGGCGTATGAGTGATACGAAGAGCAGCTCCGGAGGAAAAGACTCACCGCAGCCTCATTATTATATGTATTTTGCTATTAGTACATTCGCGATCAGGGTCACTAAGTTTTATGCTACATAACAAGTTAGAATGCAATCAGTATCAGGACTCAGGAGCCGACTGACCGGGAGTATTTTCGGTAGGGCCTGTCATGGATGTCTGAGAGGGTTGTGCAGGATCGGTAGGTCCAGGAGGGTCGTGAACCTACTGGAGTGTATGCCGGCGAGGCTGTCAGCCAGTAAGATTGAGAATATACCTTGTGTTAACATAGAAACACAAACTGCAAGAGATGAGTTGGCATGAAATCCTTGACAATAGTATCGAACTACTCACGGCATCAGCCCCAACCAAATGACATGAAAATATCTCGGGACAGCAAGGATACTTGGTATGCTATGGCGCAATGAGTGGGACAACCTGTACAATACGTTATGAGCTTAAAGCGGCATGACAGTGCATGAATGCTGATTGGAAATGAACCTAGGACTTACCTTGTCCGATTGACTCTCCTCTCCGCTCATTGTTCTCATGGCGAATCTAGTACTACGACACGATATCTTCTGGTTGTCGGTGTGCTATGTTCGAGCTGGGAAATGTTTCTGAGATGTAAGAGGAGCTGTTTGGAGAAGAAACACTTACCATATAATGATTGTGTGCCAGTGTACGATATGGCAAGAAGCAAGAAGAAAGTCATATTCTATGATAGGCCTGGCTGATGCAGATTCATTCCACAAGCTCGATGTTTATGGTAGGGAGAAGATTCTTGGATAGGTGTTCGATATAATGATACTTGTTAGGATGTATGGCCAACTTGAGGGAGATATATTCTATGATAGCCTGTTTGACGCATCATGATTTGTCCTCGTTGGCAAATTCAAATATGTTTGCGGGGAGGAGACAGTATGATAGATTGCTTGCCAATGGTCAATATGTACAGACTTAGGGTAGTAACGGTATGGTACATGCATGCAGGCTAGAATACTGGTATGGAAAGTACGCGAGCACGTAGATAATGTCGTAGGTCACTCATTTCATCCTCTTGTAGTCGCGTAATGTGCCGTCCACGTAGGACAGCAATCATCGCTGCTAAAATCCATATGCCGCAATCATATCCATTGGTCTGGAGAGATTTAACCTGCGTGAATCGTCAAATTGAGGGTTGAGACAGGAGATACACCCGAACTCACTGTCAATGGGCGAGCTACCCATCCATCAAGATTAATATGTACCTCCTTCTCTCGTTGACGTGCTATCATCAGAAGTCGACAGACTAGTTTCGTGATATCCTGCAAAGCAATCAAAATCATCATTGCATGAAAGCTAGAATGAACCTACTTTCACGTCATGTTTCCACGGTTTCTGTTCAGCGAGACTGTCAAAGAGGTGAAGTTCTTTTCTTGACAAATATATAACGCAAACAACCCAATGGCCAACATTAGCTGGCCTATGAATTGGCAGAACCCATACATCTTTCTCCCAATAACACGTCCAGGATGTATTGCGCCAAAGTATATCATCTGCGGCATTGTAGCGGATGCGAGGCAGATCGTGTGTAGAGAAGATAGCCACGGTTGGGTTAGGCATGTCCATCTGCAGGAGGATGGCACAGCCATTGATACATACATCATTGAGGAATGCAGTCGGACGAGCGAGAAAAGATATATCCCTCGGCTCAAACACTTGCTGGGGGAAGCGTCCAGTCGATGACGTTGTTCTTGTGGCTACACGTCCAGGCACGATCGTATGCGAGTCTTGAGATGGTGCACGGAAGTCATCAATCAGGAGACCCTACATATATGTTAGTGAGAGTTGGCGTCAACAATATTGACGTACCTTGGGCGGATCCCACACTATGTTGGCACAAATATCATGCACGATATCTTCGTCCTCAACGAACTCTGCTCCAGCAATATCACCCTCCAGGATGTCTGCGAGCGCAGCTTGCTCGGGCTCAACCTCTGCCAAGTCGTCTACCTCAGGCAACACTGCTTCATCCTCTGGAACAGGGTCTTGCACTGTCACACTCGCCAAGTGAAGAGTGGTACTTTGAGGACCTCCAGAGTAGGCTATAGCGCAATCTAGCGCCTCCTTTGCACGGCTCGTAAACCGAACCGAAGATGCTAGCGAATTTGCCCATCGCGTCTGAAGGCGGAGGAAATGAGAGCGCTTCTGTTGCAATGGAACAACAAAGCGCTTGTCTATAAATGAGCAAGTTCAACATTTAAACATTGATTGAATATTGAGAAGCAAACTTACTTTCAGGCAAACGGAGTGAAAGCTCCAGTGCCGTCAGCTCCTCTCCAAAGAAGCGGCACAAATTGTCCGCCTCCATACCTAAGCGTTGTTGCTCCTCCCGACACCGGTCACGTTTGAGAAGGGCGCGGATTCCATCCCTGACATCTGAGTCTGCCAGCCATCGAGGCACCTCTCCCATTGAGGGTGTGACCCAGACATCCTGCATTAATGTCTGGTCACCACGTAACTCAGCTAATTTTGTGGGGAGGGCGGTGGGAAGCGGGATGTTCCAAGCAGGATCGTAGAGTAACTCTAGGCGCTCACAATATGAATTAAATTTTCTGATGGCCGTCATCAGAGCAGGTTGCCGTTTTGCAATGGCTTTCCGAGTGTGTTGATGAAGTTTTGTCCCTGAAAAATAAGGTTAGAATGGATGAGTAGTCGGACATGAAGACTTACCTAATGTTTGTTGGGATCCACCTACAGCGCGATCGAGCTTATCCCATTCAAAAAAACTGGCGATAGCGCGCTTCCGAATATTCATCTTAAGATCGCGTGCGATAAGAAGTACACGGACGAAGTCCAGATTGACTCCATCGAGCTCGGGAAATCTGTCGTGTACATTTAGAGAAGAATACAGTGCTTCGACTTTGGCCATGAGACGATCATGGCCCCTCTGTAGGCTCTCGAGGACATCGAGGGTATCACCGGATGCTGCGTCCTTCTCTAGCGTAGTCCTTGTAGCCTGCAAGGCTCGATCAGAGGCATCCAAATCGGATTGTAGAGCCAGAACAGTGTCAAGTTCTTTTCGGAGGCGAGCAGGAGCATCTGAAGACATCTTTAGCAGAACTACTCGTTGTGCGCACATTGTATGGTTACTCACGAGCGCGAATTGAGAGTTGTGATTGTCGTTGGTCAGCCCACTGAGCCTGTAGGTCCTCCACAGATGTTTCACAACGGTTGATAGCATCGAGTGCCACAGAACCCTGGTCCTTGATGCCCCGTTTCAAACGGCGTTTAATCCAGTCACCGAGGTCATCTTTCATCTCAGATCCTATCGCAGTCGCTTGGCGGTCAATTAACCAAATACGGCGCTGACGCTAAGTGAATTAAAGTATTAGTACATATATGTTAGCGTACAATATCATGTAACGTACCGATGATGATCTTTCGACACCTATCAGGCGAATGAATCGCGACCACAACCGCTCAGTCCCCTCGCCGTCAGATAACCCCATGCCAATGCACATCCGTGGATTGTGCACCAGTTGACAGGCCCATTCATGGCCATACGCGTGCATGGCTGTAGTTGCGAAGCGCAGGCGCAATAACACATCCTGAGGGAGAATCTCGAACTGGGTATAATCAGCAAGTGAATGTAATTAAGATCATGTACGTACCTTTGAAAGGGACCGTGCAAGAACACAGCCGACGTCGTAGAGAGTCACGACCGTGGCTTGAGGAGGGAGCAATGTGAACAAGTGTTCAATCAGCGCAACAGAGTACTTCTGTTGCTCGCCAGGGGTATCGATGTTAGCAAAAAAAAGAGGAATATCATGACGGCAAATAAGCGCCATTATGCCTGTGTCGTCAAAGCTGTCCATAGCGGCCTTTTGTTTCTTCCCGTCGGCAGCTTCGTATGCATTCTCACATAGGTCGATAGCTTCATCAGGGACAAGGGGCGCGTGTGCCTTTGCTGGTCGCTTACGTTGTGCATTGATTCGGCGCCCGACTGCATCAACAAATTGCTTGGAAAGGAAGTAAGTTGGCTCATAGAAACGAGGACAGTCACCCGCAGAACGCCGGTGACGATGATGGAAATTACCATCCGTAGCGACATGTATGTCTCCACCTTGTTCAATGGGTCGGCCGAATAGTGTGCCGCCAAAACATGCCGGACAGCGCTGTGCAAGGAGTGGTGCACATCGCCCACGGTGTAAGACAATTGAATCTGAACTTTGAGGTGGTGGTGGTTGGGGTGGTTGGAGGTTGGCCACACGGTCTCGACTTTGTTGGAGAACTGTGTCGACTTGGCGTTCGATTTCGACCTGTAGGACATCGTACCACTGTACGGCATGGCCCAGACCGCGACGAAAGGGTTCCTGCACAAGTTCACCCTGAAATAGTTTAGTAACATTAATACAAGACAAATAGATCTTACCCGTGCGTCAGTGACTTGAAACCCTCGGCGTGAATAGTGGGTTTTGAGCGCGGATGCCAGAGCGTTGATTGCATCACAAGAACGCTCAAAGAGTGCTCGATAAAACGACAGTAGATCCACTGAGACTGCCATACGAGGTTGTGAAGGTGAAGTAGGGAATAACCCATGATGAAGGAGGACCTGCGCAAGGCTGGAGCATTCGCAGCTCAGTACGTCGATTGATACAAATCCTGTTGACATTGCACTCGTTAGATTAGGCAATAGGAAAAAATGTAAGTACTTGCTATCGAAGAATAAACACAACATATTCGTCCTTTTATGAGCGCATGTGTGAGTCCCGCATGCTGAGATCACATCGTGAGTTTTCTCCAAGGCTTGCCCAAGAGTTCGAGCATAATAACTCAATTGCGGGTCAACGAGGGTGGGTATAAGCTTCTGCCAGTTGGCGTATAATGTATCTGTCGATTTATCGGGGAGAATGCGCCGCTTGCGTGGACTTGTCTCTATGTCTGTGAGCCTATCAGAAGAGACTTCCTCCGACATTTGGTCTTCAGCGCCTGTGAAATCAAAATTGTGCGTGTTCATGTTGTCTGCTTCACCAGAGGGACCACCCAGTGTGGTACGAGGAGAACACAATGTTTGGGATGATGTAGGATCCATGAGGCGTTGCATTTGAGCAAGTAGATGACGACGCTTGAGTTCCGCGCCAGGCAATGCCACGAGTGTTTGCGTTTTCCTCTTGTCTCTGGCTTTCCTCGGACTTACAAAGTGTTGCCCGAGGCCAGAGCATACGAGTTGAGCTTTACGAGTGTTCCGGGAGTTAGTTAGAGTCATGGAGAGAAGATCTGCATGCGTACGATGCCTACAGAAAAACTTGTACTGAGTACATTAATTTGTATGCGATACATAAATGGACACATACCAAGGATACCTCCAGAGCCTACTAGACGATCCTACCAGACTATTATCCATACCACGCGAGCCTACAAATGAACTGCCAGAGCCTACAAAACAAAGTGCGGGAGGCGCCGTAGGTACGCAGGAAGGGCAGGAGGCAAAATTACATGTAAGCTATTTTTAGATCGGAGGGTAGGTGGGTCTCGCAGATAGGTTTCCCACAACATAATAACCGGGTCTCAAAGACCCTTTATAGGCACCGAAAAGTGTTGCCTGAGGTGAAAATTTCAATGTGAATGAATTCAGAAAAAAAAAGTTGAGATATATTAATATACATGTTTTATTGTATTTCGCACTCAAAAATATAAGATATGCCAGGTGAATGATGTGAGAGAGAGCAAACAAGTTTTGAGATAAGTGAGTTAAGCTGATTAAGCATGTTAAGGAATGTGTGAATTTCCTGATGAGGTTGACTGACTCGGAACATGAGGCTTGAAGCCTAGTGGTTGTATTATTATAGAAGGAATGCGATCACCCTGTTTCATGACATCGACATCGTAGCAAAACCGGGCCGGCGCCTGGACATTCGCCCATCCCTACATTTGGGTCAAGTTGACTCTCCCAGGCTCTACCCTAATTCCAGTACGACGGTATATGTCTCGCCCATCTCCACTGGGGCAGGAGTTGATCAAGCTAGCACTTACTATTGATGTCTCCGGATCATCAGTAATATTCTCCAGCGCTGTTATGTGTCATGTCTGGACTCGGGAGCATCTCACTAACGATGGAAGCCCTTTCATTATGGATTGATTGTATCATACTATGAGTTTGTTCAGTAAAAACACCCAGGATCAAATTCTTTATCCCACACGCAGGTACTACAGAGTCAGGAAAATTGGTTATGGCAAGGAATAAAACATACCCCTTGCCTTGACGCAGCTCCTTCTAAACGAAAATAGGCTAGATAGCCCTTCTAAATAACTCCATGTCCACCAAAGTCGGTTCTTTGATCAGCTCGCCTTCAACTTGCCACAACTTGTTCTCTATCTAGTACATTTCCACTGCGTTATGACAGTGCGCACGTCCGCGTCATATCTCTGTAGGGTACACTGCGCAGCACTATCTGACACGGTGAGTCTTGCAAGCTTTCGTTTGGACGGCTGAGGTACTTATTTACTAGTAGAGCCTAACAAGCGGTCACGCCTCCATATTCCAATACCACTGGCACCAAGCATCCAGGCACACTTACACTTGGCAAATCAGGTGCTTCCCTCCATACGCACAATTACCTATGATATAGTTTTTTTTGCTGACCCAAAGAGAGTGGTTCGATCGCCGATCGAAGCATGGTCAGACCGTTCCCTCTAATACATTCCAGAGATTATTCCTCTTGATCCGTTTGCCTCGCCTGCACGAGTGCCAACCTTATTGTGAACGATCCTGCAACAAGCGTTGTGTATGCCGAGACACTCGCGTTGGCAGAATATTTGGTAGACACTGCAAGGATCCAACGGCAAGATGAAATGAATAAGAGGTCTCAAGACGTAATGCCTAAATTTTGTACCGAGCAACTGAAAGTTTATATAATTACACAAATAATTTGGCTCTTTCAAAGTGTTAGAAGTTGCACTGTCATAAATAACTGACACATGACGCTGGCATGATAGGAGAATACTGATAATAATGCCAAGGGCCACTTCCGGCGGAGCCCAGTGACTACGGTTTTTTAGCTGCAGAAGTTCTTCATTGCATTCGAACTGAAGAACTTCTGCAGCTGAAAAACCGCAGCACACTATGCGGTACAAATACACGATCGATTATCAAACTGCAGGTTGTTACAGATACAATTGAACGGCTTTGCTGAGTCGTACTATGAACGAGTTCACCTTTGTTAAAACAATCAGAGTCGCACCCCTCGAATCTTCGCGATAAGTTCCGTCTATTGTTACAGACTAAGAAGAGGAAATATTATCTACAAACGATCAGTTAGACCTATCCACATCCACATCCAGAGACCATGATGCTCTAGCGCTATCCTGTGCGGAATAATATTTATCAGCAACACCCATCCGTAAATCTCGACTCGGAGGGGACTGGGACTAATAGAAAAAAGTACGACTCATAACTGAAAGGAACACTCACAAATGTAACAACGATGTGAAGGCCCATCACGATCAAAATCCGTACGGCGCGAGGCGCCTAATGCACATCGGTTGAGGCTTTCTCCATTCCTCCATCGGCGTCTCAAAGGAGACAAACGCATCTTGGATTGTGGGTGGAGGTTCATCTCGATCAGCAAGATCATTGGCTTCTGCTGGTGCATCCGTGGCATTCCGCGGGCCCCGCGGTGGACGTGGATACGCTGGGCCGGGGCCATGGAGGGGCCAAGTAGGAAGATAGCATATTTCCTGGAAGTGGATCATGCTTAGTCCGGTGGGCTAGGAAAGGAGTTATTTATATACTACCTCTGGGCCGCAGGCAGGTTGGCATTTAATCCATATGCTCCAGTCTAACCAAGACATCAACTTCTCGATGTCCTGTCTCCAATCAACCATTATTTCAAAAGCAATATTAGACTCCTCATTAAGTTCCATAGGGAAAAGGATGTCGACCCCGCTCATAGCACCAACAGCCCACATGTTCGTAGTGACACGACAGATCTCTCTCGTTGTGTCCTCAACGGCTTTGAACAACAAGCGTTCCGAAGGCGTCATCAAGGGTATTTTTTTTATCATCGCAGTGGTGTGTGTTGTGGCACATAACTTGAAAATTGGGGATGCCCAGTGCGATGGGTGTAGGCCTGGAGTATCTGCGCTGGGGACAACGGTAGAATCCAATAGATATGGTGCAAGCATGACGCGGAGCTGAGTCTGCACGAGCTTTGCTTGCTGAAGGAGTTCTTGCGAGTCTGATGAGGTGAAATTGAGGAGATGTTGCATCAACTCGAGCCGATCCGCATATCGATCAACGATGACGTGGGTGAGGGTCTTCCAGTCGATGCCGCTTCCCGGGTCTGGTCGACTGATGACTTCGGTGAGCTTTCTCTTTACTTGCGATAGGTCTTCGGACGAGATTCCGAACACACGGTGGTCCCGCCGTTCAAGACCAGCGCGAACTGGGACGAGGGAAGGTGCCAGTTCGATGTCATACAGCGAGACAAGACCAGTCAGGTCGAGCACAATGCGAGATTCTCCTGGGTAGTGGCGGTGCCATGAGCCAGAGTGCATGGCTTCAAACATGCGAACCCCTGTGCTCAGGAATAAATGACGTCAGTCGTATTGGAACATGCGAACGAAATACTGACAAGCATCACGGCGGTTGTCGTACATTGATAAGACGCGGAGATTTAGGAAAGATACTACTTCAACACCGGCTGTAAAATCACACAACATAACTTCACTAGAAGGTCCTCAGTCGGACGTGCGACACAGAATAAGAGAATACGCACAAGTTAAGGTTCATCCTAGAAATCTGAGAATTAGTTACATACTATAGCGAAACGAGTCGCTAACCTCGCGAAACCGTCAATTCCGAACTCCTTTCCCCACCTACAAAGATCTTTAATCCGTGACTTTTCATCAAAGTGTCGCTCAGGCTGCACTTTTCCCCAAGCTACTATATCCTGCGTATCCATTGTACCCTCGGGTACCTTAGCAGCACTACTTCCATCAAAGTACAAGACTTTGAGAGGTCGCGTTGCTGCCAGCGTGAGGAACCAGCCACTCCTATTTCCACGAATAAAAATAAGAGAATGCTCCGGGTCTGTAGCAGTCCACTCGGGCCCACTGGGTGTCGTATTGTGGCTGGTGCCGTGATAAATCAAAGTACCGGTTGGAATTACTCCCGGTACTATGTTATGTCCTATGATAAGATGAAACATTGGTCCAGCGTCAGAAAAGCGGTGGAAACTGATGCATACCATTACGGTATCGAGTATTTGGCCAGTGCTGTAAGAGTGAATGAAGAGTGTCGAAGATCAAGTTCCCTGTTGCGTTCTCGGGAGGATTATCGTCAAACCTCCATTCCTCGGTCTTCAAGTCGCAGATATGTGAATGTGGTTTGTCATTGTTCAAGTTGGTGATATCCAAGGGTCGAACGTAAGTTTCCCCAGCAGTACTGACGGAAAATTGTTGATCATGGAGAGCTAGAGCTGCTGACCATAGGCTCAGGGCTGCCACGAGGCAGTGATAGCGCATTGCGAAAGCAGAGAGATATTGATGTTATCGCATCTTTATCACAATCAAGGCATACGTGGCCATATTTGCATTTGCTGCGGACCATTTTGAAATCATGTAACGAACGTGTGGCACAGGTACACCTGGACCTCACGTATTACTGGGTGACTTTCCACAGCGTCTAGAATTCCAGATACGTGATTTAAACCTTATATGCCGAGGAGCCGCTATGAGACGTAAGCAACTTCCAACTCCGCACGTCAAACGCACCCTCTTCTAGATCGGAATTTGGAAGGGGGGTACCCCCCCTTCCAGATTTAGAACGTCGTTGTAAGCGATATTTTAATGTCCGCGACGTCATACCGCATGAGCAAAGTCTGCTAAGTCTGCTAAGTCTGTGCTACATCCTGCACCATGCATGCTCCCATTCATTCATTTTCGATTTTTCTAGGTGATTACGGCCCATTCCCATGTGATGCGGTGATGATAAGGAAGAACTCAGTCATCCTTATCCTTATGATGTTTTTCGTATGTCCAAGTCTCCCGGATCTCTCTTTAATGCTAATCAGTGATCGTGCTTCAGGTGTATGCTACATTTTGCACCATGTGCAACATGCTATGCGCTTTGTGATATAAAGCGTACATCTACCTTTAATATATGCATCACTTATCTTTCTCTAACTTCCTACAAAGCCCCGAACTTTTCGTCATGCAGCCCGTTGGTCAAACATTTACATACCCTCCCCCACTTCCACCCGGCTATGGCATACTGCCACCAAACTCATATCTGACTCCTTTCTTACCTGGTCAGTGTCATATACCGTACATTCAGGTCTAGATCAAATCCAATCCATGGACATCCAGACACCCAACCTACACATATCTGATCCACCCATCCAATCCAGTTCATATATCCAATCCACCCATCCACTCCAATCCATATCCATCCGTGTCCATATCCGATCCGTGTCCATATCCGATCTGTGTCCATATCCGATCTGTGTCCATATCTGATCCGAGTTCATATCCGAACTATTCCCATGCACCTGCGCATTACCCCTTTTAGAATATACCTGTGTCTCCGGCTTCTGGGTATCTCTGTGCTTCCGGTTCTCGGTGATCTCTGCCTCCGTCTTGATAAGTATTTCGTACGAGCTTCATCTCCGAGTTCATAGCCTTATGTCCTGCTGTACTTACTAATGTGTTTCCGTATGCTTCAGACATAGCCTCGGACTATCTGTACTTACCCTCCGGCATGCTCCTACAGTATATAAACTTGTAGTACAACTCCTGCAGACCTTAGTCTGATTCATTGTTCCTACTTCTGTATATTCCTTTGATTACTCTGTTGTTACAATCGTATGTGCCCCTATTCATTTCTACTTCATTTACCCTGTATATTACGTAACATGACTCTGACTCATATGCTCAACGCATCTGTACTATAGTTGCCTTCCTTCTTTGGATATGCACTTACATTCTCACGTCTCTCTTGGTCCGTGTGCACATATTGGTCTATTTAAGCACGTTGTATTTGTAGTAGATACTTTACTTTAATCTTACTGGGTTTTACCTGGAATCTCCTTCGCTTAGGTCTCCAACCTAAGTCGTCTTGAATTGTCTCTAAGTCTAAGCACTCCTTAGCCTTAGTCTCTATTCTTGCGGATACCTCTTAGACTTGTCTTTGAGGCTGAACCCTTGATCGTACTCGGAACGCATTCCTTGTACTTTCACCTTGTCCTCTTTTGGACATTGTAAGAACTTCCCAGCAGGCCGTCTGTGTCTTTTCACTGTCGCTGGTGATGCCACCCCAGTTCGTAACATCTGTATCCTGTTATCATGTCTATATAACTCCGTCTCCATTCTTGCACTTGGGCTCCGGTCCTTGTAAGCTTCCAACTCAGGCCTATGGGATCACTCCCTAGGCCGGAGCTTTGATCCTATGTCCTATAATCTTTTCGGACTTCGTCCATCTCTGTCTATCATCTGTTTCACCTCTGACTCTACCTTTGGTAGTCTTATACTGTCTGTTTCTATTCTGGACCTTGTCCGGAGTAGTCTATACTATCTCTACACCATATCCGGACCTACTCCTCTCTAGTAGCCAACACTTCCTCTAAGATCCACAGAGCTATGCTCCTCTGCTCCTCTGCTCCTCTGCTCCTCCGCTCCTCCGCTCCTCTGCTCCTCCGCTCCTCCAAGCTCCAGACCTTCGGACCTTCGGATCCATCCTATCCTATCCTCTGACATCTATGGATCATCTTTCCCTCCGGAGCTCTGCTCCTATCCTGCCCTGGACTTTGTCCAGCGGTCCATCCTTCATCTGTTCTACTTGGAGCTTGTTCCAGTAGTGTTACCATTACTCCCTACCTTCTGGAAATAGTTTCCGGCGCATTCTCGCGCTCATCCGGAAGTCCATCGGAGCTCTGTCGAGCTATCCTGCCTTAGAGTTCGTCCGGACCCTCCATCCGGACTTCACCAGAACTCTCCCTTGGACTTCATCCGAAATTAAGGGCACATACTCGGGTAAGGGGCACAGCGTACGAGCTGAGGCCAAGCCCCTTTGACTTTACAACCCTCCGGTACAACCCCATGTAAGACCAGGACTTCTTACTAATCTCCGGTTTTGCATGGTCGTAACAGTCAGCCCTACAGTACACTGTCGAGGGTGCCATATCAACCTGAACTCTCAGACGGTGAGGATGATAATATGATCAAAACTCAGGTCGTGTCTCCACCCTTCACGCAGCCTGTGTCTACTGTTGCTGCCCACAAAGTTGCTGGTAGCCGCTGTCCCAATGCAGTGCCATCCCAAGTCAAAGGGAAGAGGAAGGCAGTCACCACAGCTGAGTTACCAACTAAGAAAAGATCAGTTTGTGGTGGTCGTGCTTCGGGCATGCCAAATTATGATGATGATGACATCGCTGCCTTGCTTGATGCATGCATGAACTGTCTTCCACTTGGTGCAAAGGGTTGGCTTGCTGTTGAGGAAGAGTTTGCTGCATGGGCAGATAGCCATGACCGTCCCACTTGTCCCGCAAGATCTCTTGAACTTAAGTTTAAACAGGTATGTATTCTTTTCTACTGCGAACTCCGGTGCTGATATTCTGCTTTAAGCTGGTTCGCACTATGAAGCCAACTGGTGATGCTGAGTGCCCTCCTCACATTGAGCACACTCATGAAATCAACTTCTGCATGAACGAGAAGGCTGGCACTCGGGATCTCGATGACGACGAATTTGCCGATGAAGTCATTAATATTGGGAGTGATGAAGAAGAGCCTCAGCAAGCCAGGACACCAAAGGTCTCCGTCAAGACTGAGATATGGGAGCCCACACTTAGTTCCTGTCATTCTGTTAGCACACCCACTCCTCGACCTCACTCCTCATGCACATCAGGTCTCGATCTTCTAACTTTGATTACGGCTTCGCTTGATCCTTGACTTCAAGCCGCTCGAGATGACGAGCGCACTGCTTGGACTTTGCAGACCACTCAACTTGTATCTACATCAAACCAGTTGCAAGACGTGCACATGACTATTAATTCACTTCGTGATCAGCTCTTGCAGTATGAACGTGAGCATGCTAATGCTGAGCGTCATGCAGACTGTCTAGAGATGCAATTGGAAATGGCTCAACTTGTGTGGAAAGGTCCAGATCACCGACTCATGTCACAAACTCCACAAACTCCACGACCATGATACATACATCATGAAACGAAATATACTGATGGAGGAGCATCTACAATCTGGGTCTCACCTGATGATGAAGACGAGGGTTTGAACTTCAATCACGACAACCTCTGTGATGTAGTCTCTCAACAGGATTACATTGAAGATCCAAAGACCAGTTGTCACACCCTTCGCAGACCCTCCACATCACCTATCCGTCAAACACCATCTTTGAGTGCACAATTCAATGTGTCATTCACTCCAACATCTTCGCATACCGGCATGAACAACTTATCAGTCGTAATCTCACCAACTCAGCACATTCCACCTACTTTGAGTTGTTCAATGACTCAGAGTGTCTTGCCTGCTCATGCAGAAGACTAGGTTCTCAACAGAACTCAAGCACTTTCAACAGCACAACTCAAGCACTTTCAACCGCAACTCAAGCACTTTCAACAGCACAACTCAAGCACTCTCAACAGTGCAAAACTTGAGCGCTCTCAACAGCACAAAGTTCTCTTTTCTACTATTTCTTTTCTACTATGTACTATGCTATGTTTACTTGGGAGTTGGAAGATGTTGGGGGGTACTTAAGTATGTATATAGAATGAACTGTGCGCATAAATGGGAAACCTGCTTGTGATCTGGTTGATCTCTTGCAATTGGAACATGCCCTGGGCTACAATACTCCAGGATTTGTTGGAGTAAGTATCATCACAGATGACCTTTGACGTGAGCATGAAAGCCGATATGAAAAGATGGTGACCTGAAGATCCCCAAGTAGTGGGAAAGTGCTCCTTCAGTCGCTGGAGAAGAATGAGGGCAGTAAAGGTTACCAAAGTATGGAGTTTGGTGCAGTGAAGGGCATAAGCAATGAAATGGGGAAGATGATGAAGGGGGATGCTCTGGACAGGTAAAAAGATGGGTAATAAACCGCGCGCATAAACGAGAAACCTGCTCACCATGTTTGCACAACAGGAATATAATCTGCAGTTGAAGGGGAGGCAGTTTGGTGTGGTGAAGGGCATAAGCAATGAAATGAGGAAGCTCTACTTGGGAGTTAGATGACAAAGGGGGATACTCTGGACAGGTAAAAAGATGGGTAATGAACCGCATGCATAAATGGGAAGCCTACTTACCATATTTGCACAACAGGAATACAATCTGCAGTTGAATGGGAGATAGTTTGGTGCGGTGAAGGGCATAAGCGATGAAATGGGGAAGCTTTACTTGGGAGTTAGATGATGAAGGGGGATACTCTGGACAGGTACAAAGATGGGTAATGAACCGCATGCATAAATGGGAAGCCTACTCACCATGTTTGCACAACAGGAATACAATCTGCAGTTGAATGGGAGACATAAGATGTGGTGGTGGGTGAGACAAAGAAACAGACTCACCAGTTAATTAACAAGCTGATGAGCGGCCAATTAACAGAAGATGTGGTAATGATGGGTGAGTGCAAGGGTTTGCACAACAGGAATACAATCTGCAGTTGAATGGGAGACATAAGGCGTGATGACGGGTGAGAATGTGAGTCTGGACAAGGAAAAAGATGGGTAATGGACCATGCAGATAAACAGGAAACCCACTCATGACCATAAAATGGGTCAGAGTGTCTTGTCGTAGGCTGAGTGGACTCAGGTTTAGGTGGTGCCTAAGTATGTGTGTTGAATGATATGAATATGATGAATGGCTACTAAAAATTTCTACTATGTACTTGACAAATGGACATCAGGAAATTCACACATTCCTTAACATGCTTAATCAGCTTAACTCACTTATCTCAAAACTTGTTTGCTCTCTCTCACATCATTCACCTGGCATATCTTATATTTTTTGAGTGCGAAATACAATAAAACATGTATATTAATATATCTCAACTTTTTTTTTCTGAATTCATTCACATTGAAATTTTGGACAAGTAGATTCAATTTCACCAAGGCAGTTAAGTGTAAATAAGTCCGCATAAGGGCACGTCAAGGAATGTGTGAATTTCCTGATGCTGTAATGTTCTTCAAAGGCCTCAAGTATGGAACGAATCGTTTCAGTATTTGTAGTTTCCTTGCAGCCATTTTCCATCCTCTCATGAGTTCTCCCTGTGACGCCCCCTTCTATTTTCATCATCCTACGCAACAAAATGCTGTGGCGACATTGGTTTCAGACCGCATCCCCGATCCTGCAGACCACAACACCAACAACAACCGTAACAATGGCTCAAAACGCATGTAGTCATCACGCATCATCTCTCCTTCCATTGGTCCCACTCCCGCACAGGATTCTGTCTACACTACCACCAATCACCCGACATATCTATTCAGGACGTATGGCGGATTCAACCGCCTCACCGAGCTTGAATTCACCTCCACCCGCCCTTCTGCACACCAATTGTCCGTGCTATTATCCGTCATAAACCAGTGCTCGCCGGCATATAAGCTATGCGAGTACCAGTGCTATTGGTACATCCACACTGTCGGAAGGTCCTCAAAAGGATATTCCCTGACTGCTTTGAGACCAACTTGAAGGAGAGCCCAGTGCGCTCTAGCTACCGCGGTATCACAATAGACAAAGCAGACAGTGTGGATGAGATGATCAAACGGTATCGCGAAGAGTGGACAAGTATGGAGGAAGCCGCAGCTAATCTGAGGAGGGCAAAGGAGGAAGAGGTGTAGCAGGTGAGGTTCTTCCTAGAATCAGTTGTGCCGTTCACTCACTTATCTTTGATTCTGTCATGACCCTCTCTTGATGATGATATGACATTGCTTCTTTCAGCTGCGAGCTGAAAGCTATACATCCGGTCAGGAGCAAGGTCTCGCACAATTAGAGGCAGAGCGAGTCCGATTTGAGGCAGAGCAAGAGGCAGAACGCAGAGCGAGAGGCAGAGCGAGAGGCAGAACGGGTCTGATTTGAGGCAGAGCGAGAGGCTGATTCGAACGCAAACAGAAATTAATGAATTACGAGTCGTAATTCATTGATTTCTGTTTGCGTTCAAATATGTTCAGCCTGTCGCTCTGCCTCAAATCGGACCCGTTCTAGCAGCGCTCAGCGAAAGTACTAGATAGATGTACATGCTATACGTTCTGACGATGTGTAAAGCAATATTCTTGATATCTCTACTGGCACTGGCTGCCGATACTCACTGGTAGTGTACCGGATCTCGCGTCCTCTAACCCAAAGCGTGCAGAGGTGCTCTACAAACAAATATTGGATTCTCATGAACACGATTTGCAGACCCTCTGTACTACTACTCTAAAGTGGGCCATCAGGTGAGAGATCACGAGCCCTTGGACTTCGAAGTTCTTGTACTGTGAAAGGCTGTGATACTCGATCGATGCCTCAGTAGGGTCAGGCAGCGCGTCCACATAGCCTGTGATCGATAAAACTAACCATCTCTTCCAGCATTCAATCAATCTCATGACCTCATTCATTGTGACATGAAGCCAGAGTAACATCCTATTTTACCCCGTTACTCATCGGGACATGTGGCTGATTGATTTTGGGCTAGTATTTCCGTACCGGTGAGCCTCTACATATGGGGGACTGCAAGCCCGACTACGTCCTAGGAACTTGATTTTATACGAGTTGACATGCGCACCAAGGCTTGAATGATTAGGCTCTTAAAAGCTCGTTTGTCATGTCAACAATAACCTCGAGCCACGGCTCGCATCATGCGACCCTCCATCTTACATCGACCAGTCCGGCCAGTTCGTCATCTACGCACAACTACCCTCAAGAATAATGATGACGATGTAACTGTCGATCAATCCGGACTGGCGTCATGGTGTCGCAAATTTGTTGTATTAATTATGTAGGTTCAGGCTATGTAGCAATATCATCCCTATTGGCGCCATTCCTTTAAGTATATCTACGTACGAAATATTTCCAGAATCCATCTGGTCTTGTTCCGTCGCACTGGAAATCAATTCTTAGTGGAAAATCAGTTCATTCCAAGCACCACGAGATGTGCTATACCGGTGTAGGTCGAGAATCGACATTCGCATGACTATGTTTAGATTATCACGAAGCTGACGTTGAGTGGTGGGACATTTAACATCTCACAGACAATCTTGATGCCCAAGTATCATATAAGCAGCCGAATGTCGAACATACAATAACTTGTCTATTCCTACTTTATGTACAGTGCCCTGGAAGCTGTTTGAGCTGAACGACTTATTACCTCATCATAATCATAAAATCGCATCCAAGGAAGAGAGAGAAAAAGTTAACGAGTCAAAGAGCTCCTTGCACGCATACGCTCCCCAGCATAATATATCCAGATAGGAAATGGTATACCGATGACGATGGCAAGACCTGCAAGAAGAGAATTGCCTCCCCCATAATCGAGTGCTGCGAACATTTGTTGTCCAAAGAGAGGGAATGCAAAGCCAAGCAGGGAACGGAATGTCTGATGATATATTCAGAGGGCGCTGATGATATTTTGAGTAGGTACGACTCACGGCAGCCGCTGCGGTTGCACTTGCAGCATAGGTAAATGTATCTACGAGGTATAGTTGAATAGCAAGGCTTGAGAGAGGTTAGCTTTTGCACGGTGATATAATGGGAGGCATCACTCACAAAATTATCATCAATCCGAACGCAAAGATAGCGGTGCCGATGATGGGCATGGTGAAGTGAATTTCGGCTTGCGCCGACCAACCATACCAACTAAACGGAGGTTAGTGTTTAAGCAACAAAATAAAGTGTACGTATGTCTCACAATAATCCCACAGGGGCAACCAACGAACCAAATATCAGAGCGGGGATCCGCATCTCTGGCTTACCAATTCCTCCATTTTTTGCAACAAGCTACGTCATGATAAAAAATGTACTTTAGTTAATGCAGCAGAAATGGAAAGCAGTCTTCACGTACATGTAGGTATATCTTATTAGAAAGTTTGGTGCCAAAAATGGCGGCAGATATAAATCCAACGCCGAATCCAATGTATGTTAGACCTACGATTCCGACATTGAAGTGGTATACTTCTGAAAAAAGGTCTGCAAGTTTTTAATATCTGTTCCCGTGTTACCGGACGAATGATTTCACCTGGGAATGTGGTAAACATCAAGTAGTAGATACCTAAAATGGATTTAAGTTCACAATATAACCTGACGTATGATGCCAGATATTCACCATAAATCCTGAACAGATGTCATCAGTTAGCTGTGTAATATTAAATAAAACTTACAGAGCCATGTATAAGCTGAGGATGAAGCATATAAAACTCCGGGTCAAAATTATAACGGGTCGTTTGAGGTTGATCCATAAGTAGACCCATTTATTCATGTGGGGTGCGGTGAGGACGGGACGCCTTCCAGCTGCCTTTTCGAGATCTCTTGGCATTCTTTGACGACGAAACCTGATCACTGGCGCATAAGATTCTCTCAAAAAAGGAATGCCGAGCACTGCTGCGACACCAGAGATCGCGGCGACGATATAGAAATCATATTGTATGCCGATCGACTCTGCGATGAAGCCTCCCATGATGGGCCCGACAACAGGACCTGCAAAATGAACGTGAACTTATACCAAAGCAGCAAATGTGAAACACACCTATCAGAGGTCCGATATAACATAGTGCCGTAGCGGG
This sequence comes from Suillus spraguei, assembly GCA_016800925.1. NCBI lineage: Eukaryota > Fungi > Basidiomycota > Agaricomycetes > Boletales > Suillaceae > Suillus > Suillus spraguei. The sequence continues at coordinate 121,790 of JABCPU010000022.1, forward strand.
GGCACGATCACGTTCGGAAAAGAGGTCATTAACAACGCCTCCACCGCATGCAATGGGTGTACCCCCTACGAAACCAGCTTCGCAGAGAGTAAGCGAACTGCGACAGTACTAGTCCAATAACGAACCTAGCAACCGAAAGACCAGAAAAGATGCAGTGTTGGGTGACAAAGCACAGCCAATGTTAAAGACGAGGAAGAAGAGGTTTGCTAAGTGGAGTACCTTGTAACTGATTTAGGCAGACGGTTCCACTAGTCTTGAAAAGAGACTACGCACCCGCACACGACCATACACTTCGGACAAGGGTGCGGTAAGTAAAGGACCGATGGCGAATGAGAGAAGGAAGATGCTGAGAGTCAACGCTGTGACTGTTGGATTGGTGATGTCATATTTTATGGCTAGGTCGGGTAAACTAGGTGCCATGATAGAACTTGCTAACGGTGTCACAAAAGTGTAGAGCGCAAGCTGACAAGAAGCCAAAATTAGGCCTCGTGATTAGATATCGAATTCTGATGGAAGAACTAACGATTGCAGTGGTTGTCCATTTGCTGGCTGGAGACCAATTCCTGGGGTTGTCTGTGTCGTGCTGCCACTCCGAGTCACCTCTAACTGTTGAAGTTCGTCCAGAAATTTATCCTCAAGGTTATCGTATGTCGCAGAGGAGGCCTGGCGTGCGTCCACATCATCTTGATTTGGTACGTCAACACATACCGTTCCTGAAGGAGAGGCCGTCATTAATATTGGTCAACGGTTGTAGACAAGAAATACTTGGATGAGGTTGAAGATAAAACGTATCTCAGGATAGACAAGTGATTAAATAGATAGAGGTTAGTGGTACTATACTGACAGTATAATTGGAACTGGATGACAGGTGTGATAATCGGAAAGCTAGAACTCATCCGGTTACTCCAAGACTAATCCCTGTTCGATTAGTTCAAGTTGCACGGATCGATCATAACGGCTGTCATCGTGAAAGTTACCGTCACATACCCAGTCTTGGGAGTAACTTGAAGCTATCATTACGCAGTTAGCCATTTACTGAGTCACTATTGCAGCAATGTGCTCACCATCGTGCCTCTCATTGTCATCGACCAAGAGGTGTAACTTGTAGTACTATACTACTAGTGTCCCCTGGGTAGACCTTTATATAGAACGAAGTATGAAGTCGAGTTCGAATTTGAATATGCCATAGACTTGCGTGATAGAGCCTAACAGTGACTTGAAACTCCGCGAAAGCTAAGGTTAAAGTATTGGGTGACTTTCCGTAGGATTTGAAGTCCTAGATTTCTTTCTAAACCTTATCAACGGAGTTTTGGCTAAGTCTGCAGAGAAATTATCCGTAACTCATTTGAAGCACGAGACAAACATATAGTCGTAGGACCCAGATTAGAGTTTGGTTTTTAACAGGCGGAGTGTGAAAAATCGCGTAAAATGATATCGGCTTGTCGGCACAAAGACGTTTCTACGGCGACTTTTCACTCAGGGACTATCCATTTATGTCTAGTACTGCCATTAGTCCGTTGTGCGCTAAGATGAGATGACTAAATAATTGTATGATACGTGGTCTATTGTATACGTTCTCGCCCGTGTGAAGCTGCACAAAGACTAGCATAGAAATGACTAGACCAGTGACAACTCGCCGTGTGCACATCTGAAACTGTGACTCCTTCATCCTGCACTGATACAATCCAAAATCGTACATTTCTACTCTTGGAACGGAGACGGACTGCAAGGCATACCAAAGGCCAAACCTCTATAGCTGAGGTGGCGCTTTCTGGAGGACCGACTGACTATGAGCCAGGACTCCTGCCAGTGCTAGACATCTGGCACTCCCTAGGACCTGCGCCAGACCACCCTGCTACACTGTCTCCACCCTGCTCAACACAAACCCAGGTCACTTATTAGCATCCCGGCACTGAACGGAGGTGATACTCCTCGTTGAAGCGGCGCCCCTGCTAATTATCCACTACACATCAAGCACATGTGCCTAGATGCCTCCCCGTACTGTCGCACACCAGATTAGGGCACCGCATGGCGTCTTGAGCTAATACTGACGGTTCCAAGAACCGTCAGGAACATGAGTAAACAGAAGTACCTGAGCCACGTTACTCTTTTCTTCTCGTCCAGAATGCGTTACTAGTGCATCAAGTTTATTTTTGTAAAGTTGGGTGGGCTTATTTGAGCATCGTACTGACAATTTGGGCCCTTTGAGCCTGAGGAAACAGACCTATTTGTGCCACTCCGGACTCGGCGGGAATTGAAAAGCAAACGGGATGGAACACTGACAGAACAGGGTCAACGTTTCACGTCCTGAGCCACCACTGGGTCCTAGATCCGGATGACAGCGACCATCGATGGTGCGATATTATCAGTGATGGAAGATGAAAATAGAATGTACCCTCTTATCTCGTACTCGAATCTACCGAACAGCGAGTTTTGAGTTGACGTGGGTCAGGGGTGCCTAATCAATCCATGGTGCGAACCAGTGCAACCGACCTGGGAGATGCTGAGGAGGCGAAGAGGGTGGAGAGCAGTCAGATATCTGACAGCCTCGGCGAATGTGACCAGCAGGTGCGCTTGAAGAGGGCCAGGAGGACCCAGTCCTATCCCTGCAACGTCCGCGAAGGTCAACAGCTGAAATGTATCTTTTTTGTTGGTGGCGTCCTTAAGTCGTGAGCCTTGGTGCATTTTGGATGCTTCCACTGGAAAAACCTAGACATGGTTGATGTCAGTTAGAAGCAAGTAAGAAGGCGGAAAGAAGGCCCAACGGACAATAAACACTGATAATAATAATAAAACATAGCACCGTAGATTAGTCACATCTACGTTTGACATAACTTATGTAAACCAATACCAGCAGGAATAAATAAAAGCAAATTCTCCTGCTGTTCCTGCGGAGCACTTGACGATCATTAGCTCCACCGAACATCTTCCATGCTATACACCACCGTCAGTCGATATATGCACGCGCTCCTGGAAAGCGATCGAGATCATGTCGGTTGCTGCGTCGGAGTCGGCTACGAGCTTAGCATGATGTTCTCGAAGGCCAAGGATCAGGCGTGGTCCTAGCACACTCATCTGTATGACCATGAAAACCTGAAGCAAGCCATAATAAATCTGAGTTGCCAGCGAGAATTGACCCTATAGAAATGATGAACCGTGATCACGCGCAGAAAGGTAAGTGAAAAATTGACATACCGAGAGTGTTGGAGATAAAGTAGTAATGAGCTGGAAGCAAGAAACAGCAACAAAGCTACCATGTACGACCCTTTAGTAGGAGAAGGGAACAATAATCACAACATGAGCTCACCTCGCGAAGTACAGCATGTGGGTTTTCATCAACACCGTGAAACAGTTCCCCAAAATCCCTCCTGCCGAATGTTGTCGCAGTTCACGAAAGTGTTTTATCGCAATCCAGATTGTGAGACACAGTGCGAGGACCTCCCACACAATGGAGAGTATCCAACCAATGGAATCCAAAAGAATTAGTATATCTTCTTCTCCATTGCTGATCGAGCACTGATAGGTACCGGAGAGGATGACTTCCTCTGGTATTCATCAATGAGTCCCATGCACATCTATTTTCATACACGATTAAGCGTACCCCCTGAAGTACGCATCGTTGTTATTACGGCTAACCCTCCATCGAAAATGTTGACAGCCAGGAAAATGACGATGAGAAATATCAGGATCTTTCTAGATCGTTGATACATAGCATGCAACCGAGTGATAATGATAGCTTGCGGGGTGTTTCAGTCAGATCAATATAACTGAGGTCCCGCAAGTGCCAAGCTCACCCCACAGCATTGCAAATACCAAAACACTCGTCCAATTGGATGCGACGAACAGAATCCAGCCTGAGGAATCCAGTCAGTGATCGGGACTCGGGTAGTACACACTCCAAACAGACTCACATCTGTGGCAGCATAGTGTAACAGTCATTAATGGACCAAAAAGTCAATCAGCCTACTCACTTCTACAAGGCACCACGGTTAATTGGAGGAGAATAGTAGACATCTGTGCAGAAGACTCACTGTGTCTGTCAGTGAGATGGTAGGAACACCCCCTGTATGCCATTAGTCAGAAGGGGAGAAGATAACAAATGTACTAAAGAGACGTACCCAGCATGTATAAGCTGATTATAAGAGCTAGGCGATTAGCACAACACCAATCGTTTAGCCTTCCGAACATACGCAGCACATAAGGTTCCAAGATAGCGCACCTAGGTCACTTTCAAGTCAACACAACATGGTAATCGCGAAAAACAAGCTACATACACTCAGATACAGAACTGTCATTAGGGACCAGCGTTGCCTCTAGAATTGAGTGCATTTTCATGGGTGTTCCTCTGACATGAGACTCTACTCCTACGCACCCAGATCAATTCGACCTATAAACCCATTATCAGCGAGATGGCTGCTCCGGTCATGGGATTGACATACCTCTTGTCCGAATGTGAGTGCTGAAAATACTTGTAAGATGTCGGCAATCCTTTAATATTATCATACTCACCCCAATCATACGTCACTCCAGTAAAGGCGGCAACTGCGAAACCGTGACCAAGGTTAGATTGAAATATCAGCTTCAACATCCGACTGCTCTCTACAAACCTAAAAAGTAGCTTAAAATACGATATGAATTAATGGCAGGCCACCAGATGGGATCATTTGAGACTATGGTCATGTCGGAAGAGAATGGGAGTGAGGGTGAGAGGCTACTCGGAACTTGGTAGACGTATGGCGATGGGATGTCATATGATATACTATCACCCAGTGCTTGGATACCAAAATGAAATCGAGGGATGATGTCCGTTGCTCAAATGACAATAGGTAAAATCAATCTGGGCCCGGAGCGCAACGTAAATGTTGGTCATGAAACATTTGCACGAGTACTAGAAGCACTTGGATACCGTAAAAGAGATAAGGCAAAACGTGTCAGCATGCCGAGGCCCACATGAAGCAAACAGATCATGATAACTCACGTTCTACCCAAGTCACGGTACGAGCATATCTCAATGTTCGCTATCCCAGTACCTCGTCCTCGGGCCATCTGTCGCTTCACAAGTACCTTCTTGCTCTCTGTCTCGGTTATTGGGCCTCATCATGGGGAAAGAAGATTCGGGCGTGCTGCATGAAGCCGCATGCCTGAGTCGGGCCCCGGGCTGATTTCGTTGAGGGTCGTGATGTATCGCACTCAATTTGCATGTGATTGATCGGATGTAGATTCATCAATCGTCACAGCCTGTTTCATGATCCCTGATTGAATATTGATATGCTAAGCTGTTTCTAGCAAGGATCAAAACCTCTACCATCTAGCCGCCCAAAGGTGCAACACCAATTGTAACCCCAGCATATACTTTTGCCGATTTTGAAGCATAAAGTCGAACAATAGAGTGAGTTATCTTGGTAAGACGTCTTCATTTGCACTGCATGCTTATGTTTCACTCTCCCAGGGCCGAGTAAAATAAACTATCAGACTACTGAGATTTTGATTGTATGACTTATCTTCCATTCCTTTCGGTTACCTAAATATACATTCTGCACATGCAGGGTCGTTCAAATGTTCAGGACTTGTATTGTTTGTGTGTGATTCAGAGGTCACATCGGTATAGACGAGAATCTCGTTCGACTGCATGGACGAGCTAGAGTCCGCCAGAAGAAAAGGAGAGGATGGTGAAATACAATGATATCAAGAAAATCTCGCAGAGAAACTTGGAAAATCGAGAGATGAACAACAACAGTTACGTAAAATAATTCATTCGGAATTTCCCTAAATATTATGTAATTCCTTTATTCGTGCTTTCCTTGATAGGCTTGCGGTCTGAATCAATACATGTGACATTGGTTTGTGTGCACTCCAATTGCACTTTTCGCTTCTGGCCCCGGTCTTAGTGTCCATACCTTCTGTTTCTCTGGTATTGCAGGAGACATTAGTCCAACTGGAACTGACCAAAATCCGATATGCGTTCCAGGTTCTTGTGACGGTTGTCGAGAAGCTCAACTTTGATACACACAGGTAACCCAGGCTTATTTAGCGATGAGAGTGGAGTGGTCATGTATTGTGTACGCTCAAACTTGGTAGTCGTGAAAGTAGTAATTGTAGGAACTGGTGGTAGTGGATACCCGATTAAAAGGTTACATGGCTGGGCCGTGTGCAACAAAGTCTGAGTAGATGTAGTAGAAGCAGTGCACAGTCAAAATGGAATCGTCATGCGTCATATGCACTGAAACCCGGCAGTTTCTGCAAAGAGCATAGTACGTCAATTCGACAAGGAGATTGAGATGTCAGAGACAGGACGGTGTGCGAGAGCAGTAGATTTGATTGCAAGTTTGAGAGACAGAGGGAGTAAAAACAGCTTTGAGCGCTGTTGATAATCTGAAACCTCGAACATCGATAAGACAGAGTAAGAAGGGCCTGCCCGGACCAGTACGCCATACCTCCGAGATCCGGGCCTGAAGTTAATTGCAGGGCTGGACATGCGTAGCGCAGTAAGTTCGATATCTGAGCATAACCGGATCTACACATGCAAAACTTATGTGATTACGTCATATTTTCTTTTCAGTCATCCTTTGCTCTCGCACCGACATCTCAACCTGTTGATCCTCCTCGCAGAGGCTACCAAGTTGCGCATGGCAAATACTCCCATTGGGAAGCCATTCCTCAATCCGCTAATATTGCTCCCAGCAACCTCCCGTTCTAATGAAAAAAGACCTGGCGAGCAACTTGCGATGTCCGCATTCTATGACATGCGGAACATACTAATAATAAGTACGCGGGGCTTACTATATGCTGCTTTGCTGTAGATGACTCGTCTTCACCATGTTTGAACTTTCCATTTTGGTGAAGACGAAGTTTTAAGGATTTTTTTCTTTTACAAATTCTAACGGTTATGCTAATAATTTTTTGGGGGTGGTCTCGGTCTGGGTTTATATATGTCAAACGGTAGGGCTGCTCGAAATATTCTTGGGCTCAGTTCGCGAGCTTAGCCCAGACCTGTCAAAAAATGACATTTGGCAACAGTGCCGAGATCATGCCGACGCAGCCATCAATGCTGCCGCATGTCTGCGTCGACTCTGCCATGCGTGAATTCAAGCTGGTGCAACCAACACAGGCCGAACTTCGAGCAGCAGGGCAAGCCCAACTCCTCATGGGGCTCGCAGCTGTGCTGGACCACGATGATCTTAATGAACTCGCCAATGATGATGACCTTCGTGATGACTATCTATCTGCATTGCTCATGGTAGCTCTCCCCTTGCTGCGTCTATTACTGGTGATGGTTCACGAGGACCATACAATCAGACTCCCCGGTGCAAAGACTGCTGGATCGTGAATTTTGACACTATTTTCGGTGTGTAGTGTAGCCTTATGAGTCAATGATTTTTCGTCAAATTAGAGTTGGTCGAGACACCTTTGACAGGCTGGTTGCAAAGACACATGAAGTACCGTGCGCGGTATTGACAGATGCCACTGCGATGTCAATTTGGTGACAGGTGAACTCAGCTGGGGCCGTGAACTGAGCCCAAGAATTGAGCAGCCCTACTGAGTGTGGCCCACTACCACCCGAAGGGAATCGCTTTCTTTAAATAACACTTTACTCTTGCATATACGCGTTTACTAGTTCTCCGTAGGATCTAGCGAGAGCATTGGAGTTTTAGTTTCCTAGTAGCATACAGCCAGTTCATTCAACGTGCCAACATAATGGTAACCTTGAATCTTGATAATGGTGCCGCCGCAGCCGCACATGTTGCCACGCATGTTCTTGACTCTGATATATGTATATGCGATAACATCAATGTTTCTCCGCCACTTCTCACAATGCGCTATCAGTCCCTTGTCGTAGCTCTGAGCCTAGCGTCAGCAGCTCTAGCTCTTCATGACCAACAATATCCCATCAGTACTGCTGGAGAAACTCACGTTCGACCCTTGGATATCACCAATGACAAACCACATTCATATATTTACGATTCGAGCTCCGAGAAATGGAGGTTTGACGAAGGTCCTCCCGATAACGCAACAGGAAACTTGATCTTCGACTCTGTTCATTCACTCTTGCAACACTGGCCAAATACTCGATATCGTAATGGTATGCATCACTTTCCGCCGCTTTTCTGACGCTGGCCAAATGTTTCATCTTGTTATAGGACATAACATAGTGCCGGGAGTAATTCCGACCGGTACTTTGCTTTATCACGGCACCAGCCGCGATACGATACCCAGTGGGCCTGACTGGACCGCTACAGACCCAGAGCATTCTATTGTTTTCGTTCGTGGATATGGGAGTGGCTGGCTCCTCACACTGGCAGCAACGCGACCTCTCAAAGTCTTGTATTTTGATGGAAGTAGTGCTGCTAAGGTATCCGAGGGTACGATGGATACGCAAGATACAATAGCCTGGGGAGAAGTGCAACCTGAGCGCGCCTTCGATGAAATATCACGGATTAAAGATCTTTGTCAGTGGGGAAAGGAGTTCGGAATTGATGGTTTCGCGAGGTCAGTGGCTCATCCTGTTATGGCATGTGACTGATTCTCATATTCATATTTCTAGGATGGAAATGGACTTGTGCGTGTGCTTATATTCTGCATCGTACTCGACTGACAACCTTCTAGTGAAGTTATGCTGTGTGATTTTACGGCTGGTGTCGAAGTAGTATCTTTCCTGCATGTCCGGGTCTTACAAAAGGACAAAAATCCGTCTCCTTACCGCAGTCCTTCCCCTCCCCCACTCGACCCTGATGCCAGTCAGTATTTTGTCCGCATGTTCCAATATGACTGACGTCACTTATTCCTGAGCGCAGTGATTCGCACATTTGAAGTCATGCACTCTGGCTCATGGCACAACCACTACCCAGGAGATTCTCGCATTGTGCTCGACCTGGCTGGTCTCGTCTCACTGTACGACATCGCACTAGCACCTTCTCTCGTCCCAGTTCGCGCGGGTCTTGAACGGTGGGACCACCGCGTGCTCGGAATTTCATCAGAGGACATATCGCAAGTAAAAAGAAGGCTCACCGAAGTCATCAGTCGACCAGACCAGGGAAGCGGCATCGACTGGAAAACCCTCACCCACGTCATCGTTGATCGATATGCGAATCGGCTCGAGTTGATGCAACATCTCCTCAATTTCACCTCATCAGACTCGCAAGAACTCCTTCAGCGAGCAAAGCTCGTGCAGACTCAGCTCTACATCATGCTTGCACCATATCTGTTGGATACTACCGTCGTCACCAGCGCAGATACTGATACTCCGGGCCTACATCCGTCGCAGTGGGCATCCCCAGTTTTCAGGTTATGTGCCACGACACACACTACCGGGATGATAAACCAAATACCCTTGATGACGTCTTCGGAACGCTTGTTACTCAAAGCCGTCGAGGACACGACGAGAGAAATCTGTCGTGTCACTACGAATATGTGGGCTGTTGGTGTCATGAGCGGGCTCGACATCCTTTTCCCCATAGAACTTAATAAGGAGCCTGACGTAGCTCAAATAATGAATGGTTGGAGACAAGACATCCTGAAGTTGATTGCTTGGTTAGATTGGAGCATATGGATTAAATGCAGACCCGCCTGCGGCCCAGAGGTGGGATCTAGATAACTTCTTTCCTAGCACACCGGACTAAGCATGATATACTTTTAGGAAATGTGCTATCTTCCTACCTGGCCCATGAATGCCCCCAGGTCACCGCGTCCACGTGAACCTCCACGGGGCCCGCGGAACGCCACGGATGCACCAGCAGAAGTCGATGATCCTGCTGATCGAGTCAGGCATCCACCCGAAGGTTCAGCGATCGTAGATGCGCTTTTCTTTATTGAGACGCCGACGGAGAATGGAGGAAGCCTCAACCGAAGTGCATCAGGCGCATCTCGCCGTACAAATTTTGATTATATTATGATGGTCCCCATGCGAACTACATCATTCGTACAGTTGTCAGTCATCTGGACATGCTATTTTCTTGATAGTACGGGGCTTTGAGGTTCACGGTCATCTTTTCTGCCGGAGCGCAAGAAGTGGTATATATATATGATACAACACCTAATGAAGGATACAATATAGCTGTACCGTAAGGAATGAGCTGTAAGTAAAGCATGCCTGCACCGCAGGTTTCCTGAGACATGGGTTCAAACGGCCTGCGCAGTTGCTGAATAAGGTAGAAAAAAGACATTGATATATGCCCCATTGGCTTTTTAATTTCAATTCAACCGAAGTTGGACCAAGAAATCACAGAGTTTCTCAAATCATCAGTGTCCAAGCCAGCCTGGAGACCCCCTGCGCTGGAGATGCGAATAGGTCTTTCGACGCGCAGTCCTTTCGTGGGCTTGATGAAGACCCATGCTGGGACAAAACCAAGTTGTACATTGTCCCCAGTACTCTCCACCCTGGCAGAGAGTCGAGAGGGATTAAATATAGATAATGAAGAACGAGAGCGTTGAAAGTTGTTTTGCGCAACGAGGCACCAGCCGTCATCAAACGACTGCAGAACGTGGAGTTGCTCTCCTACACGCGAAAGAGGAAGTTCATCAGGAAGAACTGGTTGGAAAAATTGCCGAACTGGTCGGGCTTGGGGGGAAGCCGATGATCGTGAAGATGATCGCGAATGCGAGGAACGCAAGCCGGGACGAGGTCGAGGAGATAGACGGGGACTACCCGAAGACGCTGACGAACTGCCACTATGGCGAACATGCGAGGGATTGAGACTAGAGAGTGCACGAGGACGTGGCAAGGGAGCAGCACATGCTGCAGGAACTTCAGAGGAAGAAACATGGTCGTGTCTTGAAGGTCTTGCCAATGGAGCAGGACGAGGGATAGCGACCTTTTGAGGTAAGACAACAGTTGGCGGCTGACCACTATTGACGAAGTGAGTAGACCCATATTTATGGGGTGAAAAATTGATTCTTACAGGAACTGGCTGGCGGGCTCGTTCGTTTCTCGAACGACACCCCGTACATTGAGAAAAGATGTACCCCGTTCTTCTGCACGTGTCGCCTGCAATTTGCGGCGAAAGAATCTCAACGCAAGCCATATTATGGAAGTAGCAGCAAGTAATCCAGCGAGGGTGAATCCGACTATATACGTAGTTTTGCTGATAGGAAAGACGCCTGAAGCATCAGCAGAGTCGGACCTTGAAAGGATATTGGGGCCATTGCAACCAATACCAAAGAGCAATTGAAGCTGAAGGAGATTCTGGATATTTGACCACTAGTACAACAGAGTAGATTGAAGGGGTGTCGATAAGGAGTGGATGAAGAAGGATTGTGATAAACAAGGAATGTGGGCACACTGCAGCTGCAAGATGTGGAAGAGCCTGAACGAACGTTGTTCGACGTCGACACTCCCCCTGCTCAACTATAAAATAGAGACGTGAGCGGTTGACTCAAATGAGACCTGAATCAGAGGGAACAAACACACCGAGCCAGCGCAAGCTATAAGACAGAATGAGAAGTACCTTAATGGCAAGAGTGAAAAGAAAATTACCTGAGATACCTGAGAACACTCATAATTGCGTCGATGATCTTGTTCCCTGGAAATGATGTGATACCAATAAGTAAAGTTCGTTTCCAAGGGAAGTTGCAGCTAAAGAAATAACAATATTTTAAATATCTCGGAGATTGGCGGCCAGGAGCTTTCTTATTCTCCGTTCTCTTTTCCCATTGCTCTTGACGCGCCTAGGCTCCGTGGGACTTCACAACCTGGTACCGTGCCGTGCTAACGTACGTGCGTTACGTGCGCCAGGTCAGGAAGTATTCAAAAATTTTGTAGCCCTCATCGAAAGAAGATACACAAAATTCAAACGGTCACACGTATGTCAGGTTTTGTTTCAACACGACCTTCACAGCGTTCATAGTCGTTGACTGTCACCTATGACTACTGTCACTGATCAGATCTATAACAGGAGCTGGCCCAACATGTTTAATCTTGCCTAGCTCTGGTATGTACTCACTACTGGCCGTAGTTATAAGGATTGTATATCCTCTGAGCGCGGACCATACGACGCTGTCGTCCACGTGGCCTAGCGATGCGAACACATCCGTCGGACGTCACATGGGTGCCTTTGCCTTTATCATCTTACCTTGTGGTCACTTTTGCTCGGACCGTTCATTTTATTATCACCACATGCTCTTATGCTCAATTCTGGCTCAGTCAACTACTCGAAAACGTATATATACCACCCATGCACTCATATCAAGAGGAAAGACAGCATAGCCATAGCGAAGCGAATTCTATCCTAGAGATTTCCGCTCGAAACCATCCTGGGAAGCCCTTGAAACATCTCGTCATGTGACTCGTCTCGAAAGTCTACTTGTATCCTTATTACGTCGATCTGTTCCTTGTCGTTATCACCTTTTACTCATCCCATGTCTCTCTCGCTTTTCCCCTCATACCCAGCCTTACAGAGCGCTGATGCGCTGATGGCTGATGGTATGATTGCACTTATTATCGCTTGATTCAAATTGCCAGTTTCAGCCGGGCCTGGTTATATCCGACAGGCCCTGTGATACTGCAGTTTTCCATTCATAAACTAGTCACCGTGACGCCCTGCTGCGAAATGAATGCTGGGCAGTTGGTCATACGCACTCCGCTCGTAATGACAAGCCTCTTGGCTTCTGCTTCTGTGGAAAATGAAGGCTACCGGTATCAATACCGGGGGCCATGGCAGGGGATCACGCGTTATTGCCACCTATCACTTCGACCAGCTTCGATTGCACTAGTGCAGTAAGTGCCGATTCCTCAAATTGGTGGCTCACTGTGAATCTCCTGTTGGTGCACTAGCGCTTATATCATATGACATTGTGCGGCGCCCTCAGTGCTGCTATCAAGTAACGAGTTTTGTTTTCCTTCGTCACGCAAACTTGTAGAGACTAGCTCCGAAAAACTCATTACAATTAAAGAATTACTCCTAGGCACATTAATGGAGTTGTCTACACTGTACAGCGTCGAAAGGTACACTTCCGAACTTCGAATATTAGAACCACCAATACCCTAGACGTCATGCACACAATTGGTGCCTCCATCATCGCAATAATACCATTCACAGGAGGGCTAGAGTGTCCCTAAAGATCTGGAACTCAGATCTGTTGAGAATGATGAGAGTGCGGGAATCGATATGAAGGCCTTTATAAGTTCGGGTCCAAGAAATGGGTCATTCTATGAACATTATATACGAGGTAGGCAGGTCAAAATGGGTTGCCAGAAGGAAATTATCGTTGGAATACATGGAAATAATATCCCTATTTTCTATGTACATACGAACTGAACCGTGACTGACCGAACTTGCCCGATAATCAAAAAACACCAGGCTACTTTTTCGTTGAGCAGATTTCTCAAACGGTCGAAGACAAGACCTTATACTATATTCACTACTTATATTTGGCATGGAGTTATGAAATGATCCAGAGTTGTATTACCGCACAATGCTTTTTGCATGTTCAGGCTAGTACGTATCATCACTGTTCAAAGATTGGTTCGCCGGGTCGTAGCCTGCATGTCCCTCTACCTTAGTAGTTAGTATATTTTGATGTGGCATTGTTGAGTCACCACCCAAGCATTGAAAGTTTTGCAAAGTACTCTTAAGTAATTAGGTTGTTTGGACAAGTTAGGAACGAAAGGCTTTGCCACACAACGGCAAACAGGAATCGCAGCAACCTCAATACAGTGACTTGACAGGGACCTGCGATAAAGACTTATTTCTAAGGATGTCAGTCCTTGCGCCTATTATCTGCGACAATGGAACCGGATACTCGAAGATAGGGTAAGCATGAAACAATCAACTCTGATACACTCACTCAAGGTCTATCGCAGCTTCGCAGGAAATTCTGATCCATCATAGTGAGTCTCACCATTCCGTACAAGATCGCACCTGTCAGACGCCCTTTGTACGACTCCAGCGTTTTCCCCACCGCAATTGCTACGCGTGGGCCTGCTTCTCAACCTACTCGTGGTGGTCCTCCAATTCCTTCGAAACCTGGGAATGTCGCATCGAAACGCGGTGTTGAAGACCTTGATTTCTTCATTGGAGACGAAGCCCTTGCAAATGCGAAGACCCCTGGTTATGGAGTTCACTATCCCATTCGCCATGGCATGATCGACAACTGGGATCACATGGAACGATACTGGGAGCAAACGATATTCAAGTATCTACGGGCTGAACCAGAAGATCATTACTTCCTTTTGGTATGACATCATTTCATATTACACGTTCCAAATATTCCGATTCTGATTGGTCTCGTAGACCGAGCCTCCGCTTAATCCTCCAGAAAACAGAGAGCAAACAGCCGAAATCTTCTTTGAGTCATTCAATATCAAGGGTCTCTACATCGCTGTACAAGCTGTTCTCGCCCTTGCCGCATCCTGGACATCCAACCGTGCCACAGACAGGACGCTCACCGGCACCGTCATTGACTCGGGAGACGGTGTCACTCACGTAATCCCTTGTGCGGAAGGGTACGTCATTGGCAGTGCCATCAAACACATCCCCATCGCCGGTCGTGACATATCACAATTCGTACTCAACTTGTTGCGTGAGCGTGGTGAAATGGCTGCCGTCCCACCGGAAGATCAACTGCGGGTTGCTAGCAAAGTGAAGGAAAACTACAGTTATGCGTGCCAGGACATCGTCAAAGAGTTTCGGAAATATGACGCAGAACCCTACAAATACTTTGAGAGATATGAGGGTGAGCATAGCGTCACCGGCAGAGTTAGTGCCCCTTTTCGAGCATGTTTTACCACTTATTGAATGCACGTCGTTTTCACTAGAAATATTCCATCGATGTGGGCTATGAACGCTTCTTGGCTCCGGAGATATTCTTCAACCCGGAGATTTACTCTTCTGACTTCCTTACGCCTCTCCCCCAAATTGTTGATGATGTGATCCAGTCCTCCCCGATTGATGTTCGTCGCGGCTTGTACAAGGTGATCGGTCTTCTTGGCTTTTCATTTACTCCTACATTTTAATTTCGGTCATGCAGAATATAGTTCTTTCTGGAGGTTCCACCATGTTCCAGCATTTTGGTCAGCGTCTCAAGCGAGACCTAAAGCAGCTAGTTGATCGCAGACTCGAGGCTAGTGTCGTTTCAAGTGGCAGTACCACCAAGGTCGGCGTTCAACATTTCTGTTTCCTCCATTTCTTAACGAAACAATAGTCATCTGGTGTGGATGTGGATGTAATTTCGCACAAGCGCCAGCGGTAAGATGCACATTTTTCATATGTTCTACACCAAAATTGACTGCCTCTCAAGATATGCTGTATGGTTTGGTGGCTCCTTGCTTGCATCATTGGTAAGGGTTATCTCAAGCAAATCCCATTACCTTTTAACCGTCATTTTAGCCCGAGTTCTATACGTCTTGCCACACGAAGGCACAGTACGACGAAATCGGCCCGAGCATTTGCAGACGATACCAAATATTCGGTAGCGCTACGTAGGCTGCGGATTGTTGAGTTCAGACGCATTCCGGCCGGGGTTGAAAATCGACAATTGTACTGAATACTGAACAATGTACTGATGTTCTTCACCGAATATGCCATTCTGAATAAAACTTTGTTTAAAATTGGTATAGAATGTATGCACAGCTCTTATAGATAAGTTCCTAGTGGCTCGGTGACCAAAAAATGCCACACTTGTGGCCGCCAGATGAATGCCGGCCGGGGGCATCCGCATGGCTGACACTGCTATTCATAGCAAGGCGCAATATGTCAAACAAATATTAGGGCGCATTATGTACATCCGTGCACTTGATGATATATACAATTTTATATCGCCGACGCTGGGCAGTAGGCAATCAAGGCCGCTTCCAATGGATAACACTAGGTTGACGTTCTGGACTCGCAAAGCACGATGCGTATGCACTGGAGAATCGGGTTGCAGGGATTGACGGAGTTCGGCTATGATCGGACAGAGAAGTTGGAGGTTGCAGATCCCCCTGAGCCGAAGCATCAGATTTCCGAGCCGTGCGCAAAGGGCGAGTAAGCCAGTAAGACCATCGTTCCTCTGGTATCGATGCGACAGAGATCCTACGTGTAGTTTCCCGCCATTTGATCGATACACGAGAGACAAATTTGGGAGAGGCGTCTTCCACTTGCGAATCGCATAAATCAGCGATTTTTTTGTCCTGGGCGTGTACATCGGAAGGTACCAAAGCGTGAGTGAGCCACGAGAGTAGTTCTTCCTCTTGTCGCGGACGGCCCCAACCTACAAGCTGGCGTTGTTTCCTAGCAATCTTAAAACAATTTTCTTGTTCCAGGGAGTCCTGCTGTCGTTTCGTCTTTACTTGCCGTCCAAGCTGCGGTAGACAGTGTTTGGCTACCCTGCCAGTGCTGCAGCCAATCGTGAGCGCTGAAATGCTCCTTCAGCTTCGGCTGAATCGATATCAGAATCGGGCTGGGAGCAGAGGTCAGGCGGAATTTCTCCTACAGGTGTATCCGAAGAGCCTGATCAGCGAAGATGCTCCAATTTGGATCTACGCCAGTCTCACCTTGAGGTACTGAAATAATCTCCAGAATTTCTCCTCCGACGGTGCTATTATCATTATATTTTCTGTTTAGTGAGCAAGGGTCAGTAAAGATACACCGAATTTGACAACCTGAACGTGCCTTTCGTCATCAACAGTATCATCCTCATTCATTTGGTCCTCATGCCTAGTAGCAGAGCCCGACCAAAGCATGTGGAGATAACGACCGGAGAGACATCGTAGAGTTTTCTATCCGAGCGGTTATTCGGAACGGCACAAGAATTCAAGAAGGTTCAACGGCGTACGAAAGTTGGTGAAGCAGCTTCAACACTGCCACCAGCGTTATTTTTGGAAAGTGAAAATTTCATGGTTGGGTGCGAGATACCATGCCTTCGTTAACGGGTCTCTTATAATCGACAGGTGTGGACAGTGGCGTCGTTGAGTAAGACAATGGGCAGTGAGCAGTCCACAAGTGTACAATTTCAACCACATACCTGATGGACTATTGTGGAAAGAACTGGACCAGCTAGAATTATGACAGGATACACGAAATGTGCAAGCGTGTTGGCGTTGTATGCTTGGATCTTCAAAAGTAACCGTGCAGTGCTTTAAACGCTTGACCGCCACCACACCAAGCAAACTATGGAGAAGCGAATGCTATGAGTATGCATGTTTGTTTTGCAGAAATACTGTATCATATGTGACACCCAATGACATGGACACTTGGAATGATCGATGCTTTGAGAGAACGTCACGATTCTTGAATCACGACACTCTGACGATAATGAACGGATTGAAGGAGTCGGCGGATGCGGAGAAGGCTGCCCCGGAAAGCGGAGGCTGATCGGGGAAGAGTTACGAGTTCGATTGCCCCTCGGATTATTTGTGGCAGCAAACATGCACAGCGTGGTTACAAAAAGCAATGAATCGTTTAGTAACTCACAGCCACGGAGCACTGCTTTTTAAGGGGACGTCTTTAAAAGCTGGTACCGACGTCGATGGCCACTTGTCTTCACTGGTACTGCCAGTGATTCAGTATTACTAGTTGGATCTAGACCTACAGCGGTCCGCTTACTGCCGACTTGTCATTTAGTTTCGTGAGTTTACTCTCCCATAACGGTGTATTCAATTTCTCACTCTACTTGTCCTTTAAAGGTTCCCTGTGTTCTTTACAAGGATTCATCTCTTCTTCCGTGAATTACGTCCGGCCGAGTTCGTCGGCTTCACCACAAGTCATTCCGTGGCTCTTTGACACTGTCCAACTACATCGTCGTTTAGACTTATCATCTACGATGTCTAGTTCTGTCCATAATGTGAGCCCTAATGGCTCTTCTTGGGGTCACAACCGCCGATTCACTTCCCAACAGCACCTATTGCTTGAAGATGAGGTCCCGTATCTCCTCACAGCCCAAGATACCCCCCAAATATTTCTGCAGCAGAGGCATTCTGGTGCCCAGCACCTTCTCAACGGTTCTATATCTCAATATAACCAACACACGTCAAATCAATACAATTCAGTTTCTGCGTACCAACAGCGCTCTCCTTCTTTTGCAACATCACCCAACATGACTTCAAACCCAAATCAATCATTTAATCCCGTTCCAACCACATTCACATTCACTCCATCAGATTACAATGCTAATTCTACTGGTTACCAGACCGCATTCCAAGCAGGAATGAACGCATCCAGCTCTCCGGGCACACACAATCAACTCTCCGCAACATCTATAAACCCTTCAGGTCCCGGGTTTCCTATCCAGTTCCCTTATACTCATCAGTCACCTATTCGCCAATCCGAGATCCAGGCGCAAATCATAGGCAGTATGCAGGCTCAGCAAGCAAAACGCCGTAGAGGCGATGACGATAGCCGCCACCCTCGAACTCTGATAACCGACCCACACGAACTGCCAGAGTCCGCGAACAGACCGAAACCGTGCGCTTTCCAGTTAATCACGCCTTATCCAAACTTAAAAAATCACACAGAACGGGCGCTTGTGCTCGATGTAAAAGTCTGAAGGTACGTGGGTATATTTTGTCAATACTTCAAATATCAAGACACCTCCACCACGCTAGGTCCGATGTGAATTCAGGGGCGATAATGACACTTGCAAAAGGTGCATAGGTGCCGGTCAGGAATGTGTCATTCCGGGACGCAAACCACGCCGAACCCCACCGTACGTGCTCACTTGGTTTCCAGTCGAGCAAGTCAAGACGTTATATTAGGAAACGAGAACACCTTTTGAACCAGATTCGTGAACAAGCTGCTCAAATCCAAGAGCTTATGGCTCAGCTTGATGTTACCAACCGACAAGCTGCACCGGCCTCATCCAGAAATCCTTCAACCACTGGCATACCAACGTCCCCATCGTCCTCCATCGATCTTCACTCTCCTACCCTCGACCCTAACACCCCGGCAGATTCTGCTCCACCCAAACCGGAAGTGCAAGATTGGCTTGCAAAAGCCCGTGCCTCAATCGATACCTTTGGTGGCTTGATTGCCCTTGGCGGTACAACGAATTCCATGCTCCTTGATGATGACCCTGAGAAGTCTGATAGTGATGAAGAAGAGTACGGCTTTGATTTCGAAGATGATGACACCGATGACGAAGGTAATGGATATACCACTGCAGAGGAAGGCGGACACAGTCGTCGTTCACAGTCAAGGGAAAGGCATTCGCCGACTGTGCTTGCCAAAAAGAAAGAGATTGCTGATAAAAAGTCGGCCATGCTCCCCCACGCAGATAGTCCATTTGGTTTGATGGCCCATATGGCCAACCGTGCTAGAGGAAAGAGTGCGGAACCAGAACCTGAAGACGCTGTTGGTGTAGCAAACGCTGACTTTTTCAGACCATGTAAGTACATGCTTTGCTTTAGCACATGTCACGAGTCCTTACCTCGTCTAGCTCCTGCCCCTGATACTGTTCGGTCGAATCCTACAATTAGTAATCAACATCTTCCTCACATTCTCACTCGCGAGATTGTTACTCTAGAAGACGTTGAGAATCTTTTCAAACTGTGAGTTTTAATCCTTAGATGTGCACGATTCCTTTTAAAAATGTTCAGATACTTTGAAAAAATGAACCTGTCAACGTCATTGATGGACCCTGTTCTTCATACTCCACAGTATGTAGTTATGAGAAGCCCTTTTCTCTTCACAGTCGGTGAGCCGATCTGACTTTCATTCTCTTCTTCTCGTGTTGACTTTTCTGCTTAGTATGTGCTGTTGCTTCTCGGTTCTACACCCAGCGTCCAGGCCTCTACCCAGAACTGATGCGTTACGCACAGCTCGCGGCAGGCACTGCGCTTATCACCGGTCCCAAGAATGAGGAGATGTGTCTTGCTTACATACTACTACAGCTTTACCCTGTTCCCTCCCGACGCTGGGAAGAGGATCGCAGCTGGGTATACCTTGGCGTCGCAATCCGGTAGGACTTTTCTCTGCTCTGTCTCATGACATCTCCTTACTTTGTTCTAGATTGGCTCAGGACCTCAACCTCAATAGGCCTACAACTACAGCACCCCTGAATGAACACCATGCTCGCGTCCTTCTCAATCGCACGCGTGTCTGGATCAACTGCTTCAACTTGGACAGATCGACAGGGTCCCAGTACGGCAAAGCCCCCATTATTCCTAATTCTGACTACATTGCAAACCACTTGCATGATTGGTGGCGCTCCTCCCAGTATAATGTTAAGGACTTTGACATCCACATTTGTATCTACTCCATGGAGCTCAATATTGTTGCAAAATTCATGGAGAACATTCGCAGCGACCCAAACCACCCTACTGGACTGAACAAGGTACGTGTTCATCTGTTCCCACGGTCCCTTGCGCCAAAACTAACAGATCCGAAGTCTGCCAATTTCACTCAGATTGCCAGTGAAACTGACAACGAACTGGATCGTGTCGGCACGCATTGGTTCCATCAGCTAGATGGGATCGAACCAAAGAGCGCCATGTTTATTTTCCGTACTGGTCTTTTGAAAATGGCCTTCAGCTATGCCCGTTTGTTTGTCCTTTCTTCCGGCTTGCAGCATGCCAAAGAAGACCACTTGGATGAAAATTCATTTTTAATGAGGGTCAGTATTTACTCTTAATTTCTTTTCATTTTCGTGGTCTCATTCCTCCCAGTGTTTTACGAGGGCATCTGACGTCATCAATGCTTTTGTTCACCAATTATACACTACCGAAGAAGAGAGTAGGTCGTGCATTTCACGGAGTGTATCGTCTCATCTCACTGATCAATAGGAGTTCTTCTACGCCACGCACCCGATGCACAATATATATTTATTACTTTTGCTGGCGCCTTCCTTGTTAAGGTACGTTCCTTGCCATGCTCACTTCTCAGTACATAACATTTTCCGTACAGCTTTTGCAACTCAAGTACGCGCAGTACTTTGCGTATGAAAAACGGGTCGAAATTCGGGACCTTGTACAAAAAACGGTTGATCTCCTCGGGGCAGCCGACGTAGCTCTTGACGAAAAGCACGGACCTTCCTTATACTCTCGTTTCCTGGCCGGCCTACTAGCTAGCCCTGTAGTCAGAGTCGACCTGACACCATCCTTGACTAGCCCTGGTGTCCACAAACGAGCGCGCAAGTCGAAGATCGCGCCTGCCAAGACTCGTGGCGGTTTAGTCGCAGATATATCTACACCTGCCGACCATCCATCTCCGTCCTCTACCAACTCCGGTTCTCCTTCTCCATATATGTACCCAGATGCGGGAAGCTTTTCGGATGCCCAGTTGCAGAACCAGACGACATCATCTGAAATGTTCCACGACCCGTTACCGACAATTTTGGATGCCGATCTATTCGAGTCGGTACAGGTACAGTTCATGGCTGACCCTTTGTGGCAAGGTACCCTAGTCCCTGGTATGCCTGACACTATCACTATCGAAGTTCGTTTTGCTGACTGCTCTTACTGCAGGTTTCCAGTGGATAAATCAAATGACTGTAAACCAAGACTATGCGATGTATGAGACACAGTTCGATTTGATGACATGAGCGTTGTCGGTATATTTTCTCAGAGTATTGTTTCAGTGCTATGTTGCTGTAATATGTGGTACTGTAATTTGTTGTTGCGTTTTGCTTTCTGTATTATGTTGTAGGGTTTCGGGGCAACGTTATGCGGTTTTGTATTAGAAATAAAATTCTATTCTTGGAATCTTTCCACCGTCTATGGTGATAGACGCACATCTATGCAATAATATACGTACACGCTCATATCTGACATCATGAACCCTTCTAAAACCAGCATATACATACACAAGTTCTACTCTCGGACACCACCAAGAAACCAAAGGCATCTTCGATAGATTGGCCTTCCTTGAACGTAATAGATTCAACGAGTTATGCAAAATATAGCAAAAATACAGTATCTATGCTTTCATCATAAGTAAATTGCAACACGACGGGGCTCTCTAATAATCAAAGTCGGGCATTCTTTGGCATGGCCCTCATCGCTTGTCGGACACCAAGATCAGCAAGGACGTCCTCCGCTACCGAACATAAGCAAGTGAATCAATGTATAAATACACGAAAAAAGAACTTACCACCTCCCAACAATGCATCGAAAGTCACACTGCTGTGGTACTACAAAGGCGCCAGTAAGATAACAATAGTTGCTGGAAAGTTCGACTTACATGTTCGATAAACTTCCCCATACCTGTCCGCGTGATACCACGACCACCGAATATCTGAACAGCATCTTTCGCGGTCTCCTGTGCGCACCGTGTGCTATAACTCTTCAAGAAGGCGATTTGACTGAGGAGAAACAAAATGATCAGTGGCGGTTACACAGGAAGTATATAGACCGCCTACCCGGCGAGCTTCTGAGATTGTTGTTTATATGTCTAAACCATTCGTGAGTATGCGGTAGAACAACTGGAGCGACGAACTGTTCTTACCATATGACACATCTGATACGTGATGTTTTCCAGCCAACTCTGCACACTCTCCGTCCGTGCTATCATTGCGGCAAGCTTGGAGCGAATCACAGCTTGTGATATCAAGGGCTTCCCAAAAGCCTTTCGTTGAGTCGCCCATCTCGATCCCGCCGTAAGAAGGAGAAATATGAGATGATGAATTCAACATACTTCAGACACTCTTCAACAACACTGCGCTGGCTGCGAGCGGAACTACAACACATGACCCACCGCTCGTGGTTGAAGTTGCTATGACACAGATGAGTGTTCAAGTCTCACGTCATACACCATTGTTACATACCTCAAAATGACGAAAATTCCGCCGCCTTCCTCACCAAGGGTATTCTCGACGGGGACGCGAACGTTGTCGAAAGTAATGTATGCTGTACCAGCCGTTGCGGAATAGCTTGTCTTGATTTGCCGCGTTTCTACACCAGGTCCGCGCTCGACAAGAATGACAGTGAGACCATCCTCAGTCTTGCAGCCTACAGTGAAACTGAAAAGGGCATTTAAATTTGCTGTTTGAGAACGGGTGATCGAACTCACTAGTCTGCGAAACTATGCAAAACCCGTTCAGCAGTAGTTCAAACCGACCCTTGATTACTCACGTAGCATTGGTGATCCATTTCTTGGTTCCATTTACAATCCATTCCTTGCCATCCTCGCTCTTGACAGCAGTTGTCTGTAAACCCATAACATCACTTCCAGCCTGGGCCTCCGAAATGGCGAGGCAAATGAACTTCTTTCCAGCGAAAACTTCAGGCACAACACGAGCCTTCAGTGCTTCCGAGCCAAAATTGAGGACTGGTGGAAGTCCAATTACCTTCCCTCCCATTAAACCTGTACATATTGAGTAGTGAGTAGGTGTCGCCAACTACATGAGTAACACTTACCATCTCCATATCCTCGTGCACCACATCGTGCGATCTCTTGAGTAATGATAAGTTCGTGGAAATAGTTAAACTAGGAATTAAAAGCACCGAAGTTATAAAAAAACGAAGAATTCAGGCTATGGTTACACTTACCTCCTCAGGTTTCACGAGACCATCCATCAAAGATAACCCTTGAAGGTGCTTCCCTGGACCCATACGCATTGCGTGCAAGTTCATTGCACTACATTGAAATAAGAACCTGAATACTGAAAAACAGATTCACATACGCCATCTTGTCAATTACGCTTTGACTGGGTCGCTTGCCATCCTCTTCGCGGGCCTATCACAAAAATTGAATAAGGTACAGGTGATGAAAGAAATCTTGATGCCTCACCTGTGCATCCTCATAAATGAACTCATCAACAAAGCGGCGCATGACCCGTTGGAGCTTCCTGTGGTCCTGTATAAAAGTTCAGGGAAAAGCTTTGGAAACCGATTGTGACAGTTCACCTCTGTGTAGTAAGGGCTGTGATACCCTTGTGATAACCAAGTAGGCTCTGCATACGGGACATCACTGATTTCTCCGACAACTCGGCCGTATATGACAGGTTGTTCGCCTTGAATAGTACCGATCTGAAGGCGTTGGTATTGAGGTCGCTCCAAAACTTCATGACGATGCAACCCATAGAATGCCTCCGTAGCATCCTGACCAGCTGAGGGATGAATTTCGTTTAAAACTAATGATCATGCGTAGCTGTCACGGAAAGCATCACACCAATTTCCTCGTCCGTCAAGACAGAAATCCCTCCAGGATGCAAGTCTTTAAACCGGGACAGATTATATACCTTTGCGTCAATAACCACCCACTAGAATGTATGGATTGTTCGTTCAGTAATAATTTAAATATACGCAACACACACCAAGTCATCTGGTTTGTTATGCTACATCTCCGCAACGGCCTCAGCAAGCGGTCTTGAGGCCTCAATGGACTTTTCGACGTACCTCAGAAACCTCCTCCAGAGTAAATTGTTTGAGTTCTTTGGCAGCCATGGGAGCAGGATGTCTTAGAAGACCCTGTCTCGGCTCAAATGATCTTATACGATGCTAAGATTCACATGTTTGTCCGGTAGAGCGAGCCGGTTCAAATCACATGACTGTTCTTGATGAACCAAGCTGATTACTCTTTTGCTTCCGCTTCTTCTCATCTGTACCATCAGCTACATCGTGGACACCTTTTCTCCTGACGTCTGCGCTAACGGTCAAGGTACTGTACACTTTAGTGTCTGTTGTTGTCTGATCTATCTGATGACAATTACACGATGCAAAGTCGACCCCAGCAATCACTGCAAGTCAGCAGCAAGCTGCTTATTGTTATTGCGTAAAACATCCGAGTCAGTAGCCTTCTGGCCTGCTGGTGTTCGTAAAGTAACTAATGCGATGATGGGGCTTCTAGAAACAATGACTTTAACGAACTTGGTCTCTTTTCTTGACGATGATTCCCAGAGAGAGCTTGATGACCTTAATAAACGAATTAACGCCCTGCAAGAGAGGAAACACGCACTAACGTTGGAAGCCTTTCAAGTCCACACCACCATACGCACTCTTCAAAGTCGTGCCGCCCATATTACGAACAAGACTGCTCCTGTATCTCGTCTTCCATCAGACGTGCTTGCCATCATCTTCGAGGAGAGCCGGCGACTACTTATACCTTGGAGCAATATAGTAAAGCGTCCACTTTCTCCCGAGGTGCAGCTATCCCACGTTTCATCTAGATGGCGGGAAGTGGCACTTTCAACTCCTGCTTTGTGGACAACCATCAGATTCCCGATTTTGCACAAAGAGGCTGCTACTATGGCATATCTACAGCGGTGCAATCAAGCACCCCTCAATGTTCACATAGGCCCAAGAGTTTCTGATCCAGATTTGCTGCGCTTTATTGCCGCGCAATTCGTACCCCGACTGAATCAGATTCGCGAGCTCACTTTCGACACCGACGAGCGCCAGGAACTCTGCGCATTGTTTCCCTTGTTCGCAGAAGAACCCGCTTTAATCTTAAAAAGATTGAAAATTTGTTGCAATGACACTCGCGGCGCTTCGGGTGTTGTTCCTCGCCTCGATATTTTCAAAGCAGGAGCACCGCTCTTGTCTGATGTACGCCTCAGTGCTCTTGCAGTCGGACTTCCCCCGTGTTCTGCAACTACACTGCATCTTGAACCGCAACCTGGACCTGGGAACCCTTTATCCAGACTTGCTTTCCTCGATATCCTTGCTCCCCTAGCAGCTACCCTTACTACCCTACATCTGAGAGGGTTCATTAGCGGATTTCACCAGGAACCTGGTAGCGCACCTGTTGAACTTCCTGCCCTGAAGGAGTTATTAGTGTACGGTAATACGCTGAACCACGGATTCAACGTTTTCCGTAACATCTCCACTCCTGCCATCAGAACTTTATCTCTTGTCAATGTTAGACGACAGGGGTTATCTTCGATCCATAAATTTATTGCCAGGATATCTCCAGAGCACTTCCGACATCTCCATACGTTGCGATACATTAACTGCGATATTGACGATGATCTCGACGTTTACCTCCCACACGCAACATCTGCTCTCACTGAACTTGCGGTGTCTGTCAAGCATCACACTCATCTATTGCGACTTCTGCTGAATAGCGATAGACAAGCTGCCCTTCATGGGGTGCCTCCATTGTGGCGTAATCTCCGCACTTTGACTCTCCACGTTTCCAAGCCACTGGACCGAGAAAGAGAGGATGTGGATTCGGACGAAGAAGATGACCCGCCACCAACGATGGGACTGCTATTGGAGGTAGTGCAGGAGAGGAGAGCGGTGGGCAAGCCCCTTGACCTTCTTCAGATCGAGGGCCCGCACGCTCGATCATTCTATGAGGAGTTCACAACTCTTCTCGTGAAAACGCACGAAGATCTTCACACCGAACTTTTTTCAGCATCTTTACCTTCTTCAGTCGACGTTCAAGATGCAGAAGTGGATTGGGCGTTTGCTGCCCACTACATTGGAAACCAATATCGTCTTTTTATATTCAAGAAGCATCAACAGTTTGTCCCCCCACCTCGGGGGCTTCCAGTCATGGCATACCCTTCAACACAGGTTCCATAGAAAGATATTTTTCTCTCAATCTGAACGGAACTTGATCCTCAGCTTTGTTGCTCGTTATCTGTAATTTACTGTACTTCGACATCATACCTAAGGCCATCATTTGAAAAGCACAGCCACCGGAACAGTGGATGAAACAAATGCGCCCACTTCCGTTAAATCATATGTGTGATAGCCAGGCCACGCTATGACAGGATTTCGGATCCGCACCAGCACCGATTAATTGCGAGAATTCGCTTGGCTGGACTCTTGTTTTCAGTTGCTACTGCACCTTGTCCGATTCAGGTAGTCCCCTCCGACTCATCAGCCTCTTCAGAAAAACGTGTCCTCAACGTGTTTTTAGCTGCCATTTAACCCTGTCGGTGGCAGGTTCACGGGAAAATATCACGGAACTTCTTTGTTCTTCGATGTGAGCCTCGTCAGACAAAATGGTATCTTTTGCACCAACTGACTCATTTCATAGACGTGCCGTCGATGAACCACGACCATGGGCTAGCATCAGCAACGATATCCAGGAAGATTTTGATGAGATAACACGACAAATTCGGGCACTCCAGTCTTCACAGGACGAACTGTCTAGCTCGATCCGCAATCTACAGGTCCGTGCAGCACGTATACAGAATCAGAAGGCAGCGGTGTCACGTATCCCCTCTGATGTCCTCTCGATGATATTTGAGGAGTGTCGTCACCTCAATCCACAATGGTCTGGCGTTCTCTTCGTTCTCCGCCAGTCACCCATTGAGGTACGACTGTCACATGTATCGAGTCATTGGCGTGAGGTAGCCCTCACCTCACCCTCCCTTTGGTCGTCTATTCACTACCCGTTCGCACATAAAGAGGGTTCGCTCATAGAATATTTGAAGAGGTCAGATAGGTCACTTCTCGACGTATACATTGGGCCGTGGAGAGAGCACCCTCAGATTGAGCACGTGCTGACCAATATTATTTTACCACACCTCCCCCGTTTCAGACAATTGGTTCTTGACGCAGTTTCACGAGAGACTTTGGCATCACTCCTAGCAACATTTCGTAACGTGTCCGCCCCTGCTTTGACACGGCTGCGAGTGATGTGCAGAGGACCAATGTCAACTGCAGGTCCCATCGCTTCTGCAAAGCTCTTCACCAAGGGAGCGCCTTTGTTATCCGATGTTAGGCTTGACAGCGTTGCAGTCATCCTGCCCAAAACGCAAGCAAATACACTCCATTTTTACTCCCCGCCAGGGCCACCCTTACCGCTCTCACGCGAAAAACTCTTCCGAGCAGTGTCAGCATTCCCGTCCCTCCGCAGGCTCCATGTGAAATCGGCTATAGAGCTGAATAGCGCAACTCTTGTTCCGCCTATCTGCTTGCCCTTATTGAGCGAATTAGTGGTGCATGGCCTCGCCGTGTCAACGGGCATACGCATGTTTGACGTGATATCTACGCCAAATATCGAGAGCCTCTACCTCGTGGACATGAATTGCTCGGCAATATCTGCAATTCACAGATTCATGACACAGTCTTATCCGAAAGCGTTCCAGTCCTTACGGACGCTACGGTATATCAGGTGCGAGTTTAGCGAAGACGTGGATATCCATTTCCTTCGCGCAACCCCTGATATCTCCGAACTCCTCATACCCGTCGATAAAACAAATTACCTGATACGGATGCTTGTGAATAGTGACAAACAAGCGGCTATTCACGGCTGTGCACCACTGTGGCCAAAGTTGCGCACTGTTACCTTGCACACACCTGGGTACTACTGCGCGCAGGTGGCTGGCGCGGGTGGTGTCCCTGACGATGAGCCTTCGCCTACGATGAACCTCCTTCAAGAACTGGTTACAGGCCGAAAGATGTTGGGCAGACCGCTGAGCAAGCTCTGCTTTAAAGGACCAAATGCGGGACCCTTTGCGAACGAGTTCCACTGGGGGCTCAATCGGGTGAAAGAGTTCGTACCTATTGAAGTTGTTTTCTGTCAAATCCCTGCTCTGCTGCAGGATGGAGGACAGGAATACGACTGGGCTATCATCGCTGAGGCCTATGGTCTGCAATTGCGGCAGTTCCTTCAGCAGGTTCAAGGCATGCGACAACAGTTAGCCAGTATTCTTCCACCCAATTTTTCATTCGAGCCGCTACGAAGACGAGTAGGCAGCCCAGCGTGATAGATATTCTACGAGTAAATCTGGCTTATACCTTCAGTTTCGGAACATTACTATCCAGTAGTTAGTCATGGTCCTTAGGACGTTGTATTTCGTTCTTCATAATTTCGATTTGAGACGTTCTAATTCTCGTGCTTCCTTACCCAATGCTCCCTCAGTAACAAGTTGCCTCGTGTCCTCTTCAGACAATCCGAGTTCTCTGAGAATGTCTGCAGTATGTTTCCCTGGATCCAGTATTTTGATTTCATCTTGTAGAGATGACGACGATGTTCTACTGAGCTCTGGATGAGGGATAGGGTGGAGAGATCCATGGAACTGAGCTGCTTCCGTTGGAGACAGAACTGGAACTGCACAAGCGTCAGTGCCTGATAATAGCAAATCCATCAGCACGAGGACCCTTCCATAATGTAACACTTGC
The DNA here is from genome assembly GCA_016800925.1 of Suillus spraguei. Taxonomy (NCBI): domain Eukaryota; kingdom Fungi; phylum Basidiomycota; class Agaricomycetes; order Boletales; family Suillaceae; genus Suillus; species Suillus spraguei. The sequence goes on from JABCPU010000022.1 coordinate 150,714, forward strand.
ACTTGCCGTGGAAAATCTCCGTCCAGAAGTCTCTTGGTTGTGTTCTAAACCCGTCTTCAAAATACTTGCGAAGTTTGGGCCAATCTTCCTTCGTAGACTGCGTCGACTGCGATGGTAACCAGCTCCTTTGCTTTCCATCGGATTTCATGATCTCGTTGAATTTGCCAATAAATTGCGCAAAGAACTGGGGCTCCAGACACCCTACGCTCATCCACTTTCCGTCTGAGCAGGTGTAAACATCATAGAACGGCGCGCCCCCGTCAAGGAGATTTGTGCCTCGCTGTTCTCCCCAGGCACCGCTCCCGGCGCTTAGAAGTGGAAAAGACGATATATAACGCGAACCAGAAACCTGCCACCTGTATTTATAAGTCATTAAGATTAAATGCCCCGGTACGTACCATGTCCACATTCACAACTTGTCCACGACCACTCCTACCTCGCTCGATCATAGCCAGCAATATACCATTCGCACAAAGTAGGCCACCTCCAGCAAAGTCGGCAATTAGATTTAGAGGAAAGGTGGGCTTTTCCGTGGTTCCCGGAAGCATCTGAAGAAAGAGTTCAGAGATGCTTTATCAAAGTATAAGCAAACCGCACAGAGAGAATGCCGCTAAGGGCGATATAATTAATATCATGACCTATAGCAGGAATCTTAAACTACTAAGCCAGGCGTATATGATGATATTTACCAGCCATAGTGGAGTGCGCGCCTTAAAATCATTGAGAAGATGTGAGAACACAAACTTGGGATACGTACCATTTCTTGGGAACCTCGAGGGAGCATCAGCTAGCTGAGATCTCGGAAGCTCACGTGTACCTCACCCTGTGAGCCTTGCATATATAAGTTTGTCATTCAGACCTTCCCGCTTGTCACTTGTATGAAACACTTCAGACCAAGCCCGAGCTTCTCAAGCACCCCAGGTCTAAATGGATCAATGAGGACGTCTGCTTTGGCGATGAGGTCCTTCGCGACTCGCAGTCCGCCAGCAGTCTTCATGTCCAAGGCAATCGACCGCTTTCCTGCACAAAGCAGATCTCTGGTAGTTGAGGAAGGGCGATCAATACGGATGACGGATGCCCCATTATGAGCGAGTACCAGACCCGCAAACGGACCCGGAGCCAGGCCTGCAAACTATTGACGTTCGTCGTTGGTTTGTTCAAGCCTAACTGCTACGTACTTCTACTACCCTGATGCCATTGAGCGACATTTGTTAAAGCCTCGAAGTCGTATTATGTAGTCAGTGGGTAGGTAAACACTAGTCTCCCCGGACAGCCTGAGATTTGAAGTCCCAAGAGAGGGAATGACCAAGCAAGGCCAAATATTAAGGTTCAACGTCTTCTTCCTCAGTCCGATTATCCGACAACAACAAGAACATTGGCGGCCCCGTTTGTGATGCAGTGGAGACTGAAGGATTTTGCAGTTCCTGGATTCACTGTTCTGAAGCCCAGATGTGTACTAGCAATTCCATTAGTAGTAAGTACTGCGCACGCAATATCATTGTCAGTGTACCCGGTTCGTCACTTACATATTGAATTTCCAGTTTGAGTACGATCATGATACTGGCTCATATTTTATCCTTGAAATCATCGTGTAGACCTTGCCGAGCTTACGGACTCTAAGCCATTAACAGGCGATATTCAATGTTCTTCAGTTCTAGAAGCTGTGCCTTTTGACCTTTCGAGCAAGGTGGTGAAGCAGGGTATTATTTACTAATGGGAGATAGGTATGTCCGAGACTAGCGCTCAACGTTCGTAGCCCTGTTTCGAAGTTCGCGGCTTGGACACCACTATTTTTTGCACAAGTTCCTTATGGGTCATCGATGTATCCTGCGTTAAAGAAGATTTGCGTGATAATCACCTAGACACAAAGGCGGATGAATAAGTATTTCAAGCATGCCCATCGGAGTGCGGTCGAGTGCTCTGATATGTAAGTGTATCAAGATAAAATACATCATCTGAACAAACGCGATGAATACTCCAACTAGGTGGGGGTGCAGCAGACGTAACATTCTAGGGCCGCATTGAAGACGGATTCCGTGCCTGGAGGGCAGTCATAAGGATATTGGCATTTTGTGCATGTATTGGCAAGAGCTGCATTCACCCCAGCGGCGGCAGCAAAGATGGTGAGGTAATAGGTGAAACGGATCTGCATGATGTCAGGTAGCCTATGCTATGTATCAGTGATGACTGCCATGCGCCAAAAAAAAATCCCTACCGTCAGAGTTTGGTTGTGTAGTATACGCAAAGGTGCTAATGGTGGCACGTCCAGGAAGAGCTAAACGGAAAATAGATATGAAGTTCAAATTGCCCAAGTCTTCACATCACATACTCACTTAGACGGGGCGATTGTTTTTGATAGTCCAAGCTCAAGTGCCACATTCAATTTATACCAAGCGTACGGCAGATCTATGTAGTTCTACCTAAATGTAAGCATACGTGGCAGAGCCGCCTCACGGACAGTGAATGTGTCACTAACAAAGAACTAGACGAAATCTTTATGCCCAAGGAGCCTACGTCATAAGACCGCTTATAGTGCTACTTGTCAATATATCGGAGTTAAACTTGTTTAACTAAGTTGAATCGATTCGCGACGCTGGTCGAAACAACCTCGTGACTCTGCGTCATACTTAGAGGCCCCTTTACCAATCTAGATAAAGTGTCTGACTGATCAGTCGGTTTTGATCTGCACGTCGCACACTTGTCTTCTGAGCACCGTCTGCTCGTGCACATTCAGCACCATTTTATTTCGTGTCATCTTGAATTTCTTTAAAATTCGGTCATACTTCCAATCATATGTCAGATCCAGGTAACTCATATACAAATGCCAGCAATCCGACACAAACACAAGCATCTCTCAGAGGACCTGGAATATGGGGGTCTTCAGTTGAAACCGAGCCTGATAGAGCACATCTACCCCAACAAGACATGGCGAAGAGATGCCTCGATGTTGTCCAAGATTTCAGGTCTGCCAAAGGAATGAAATTTGATGCCTCCTATGTTATCTGTGGGATCATCAAGAAAGCTTACCCCTTGGCTCAGGGGAAGACCCATCCGTTATCGCGGCTATCTACCTTACAATGCTTGATGAATGGGAGTCAGAACAAAATCAGGCTGGACAAAGAGCAGCAGGCACATCCAGAGTACAACGTTCAGCAGAACCAATGTCTGATCCTGCACAGATTGAAGAAGAGTTTACTGCAGAGGATAACAGGAGTCAATGAGTCAGCGTCGAGCCAGGAGAACCTGCTCGGAAACGACCTAAACTTGGCATTACCTGTCTTGAACTCAAATCAACAGTTAATGAGGAACCATCCAGGCCCCTACATCAGGAAATTCACACATTCCTTAACATGCTTAATCAGCTTAACTCACTTATCTCAAAACTTGTTTGCTCTCTCTCACATCATTCACCTGGCATATCTTATATTTTTTGAGTGCGAAATACAATAAAACATGTATATTAATATATCTCAACTTTTTTTTTCTGAATTCATTCACATTGAAATTTTGGACAAGTAGATTCAATTTCACCAAGGCAGTTAAGTGTAAATAAGTCCGCATAAGGGCACATCAAGGAATGTGTGAATTTCCTGATGTATCAGCAAACCTCAGACAAACTGTCCGCATCTTACAAATTGGGCACAGGATCAGAAACAAGCCAAACTCAAACTCATGTATCATGAATGGAGTCCAGAAGTTTTATGAATCCGGATGGGCCGATATTGTTGCCGGACGAAGCCTCAATCTTGATGCCATCCACACCATCATCACTACATCAAGATCAGTTGATAAACATACAGAATCCATCGGAGATGTTGAATTTACCTACAGAGTCTCTGAAACGGCCACAAAGAAAATTACCCAAGCAAGGCCACTGGAATGCTGCATGGAACAGAGCCTCACGAGCTCTCAAATTTGCTTTCCCGTTCTGAACAGGCTGAACTTAATGCCTACTCAGAACACATTAATGAACAATTCGATCAACAATCGGAAAGCTCGAGTCATCAGATATGACAAATCTGTCAGATTCAGAGTTGGAAACACTCGCAGTATGAATTGTCAGACTTTGAGTGCTTCAGGACATCTACAGCTCTCACTTCTCTGCTGGAGGAAGACTGCATAATGAAACGGAGGAATCTAACAAATCCACTGGAGGAGGTCGAGAAAATGTCACCAAACGAGAACCCTGCCATAAATGGAATAATGGTGAATGCACATGCAGTGCAGCCACCTGTTTGTTACACACACATCTGCAATGTTGAACAAAATGGACATATCTGTGCCCATCATCATGTCAAAACAAAACATCATGAGGATGGGAACACTAAATCAGCCTGAAAAATACCTTAAATGTCCGTGTTTTCGCCAAGGGCTGATTTGGTCGCCAACCAATAATTCATTTAGCCCAACCGCACGTTCTACAGAGTATGTGGATCCTGTCCAGAGGCTCCTACTTACCTTATGGACAGTGATGCAACCCGCACAGTATGCAATCATCCAGATTTCTTCAAAATAGTAACACCAATCAACATTGATCAGTTTCAAGTTCTCCTTGCTGACCATCCAAATCAACCTTTTGTTTTGTCGGTGTGTCGAGCCTTACGTGAAGGTTTTTGGCCATGGGCAGATGCTTCAGATGAGTCATATCCCTCTATAAACGATAACTCAATGCACACCTGTGCAAAATCAGCGGATCAAGAAAAGTTTATTGAGGAACAGCTACGAAGATATACGTCTTGGACATGTATCAGAGCCTTTTGGTCCAGATTTATTCCCCAGAATGTACAGTGTGCAAATGCATGCCGTCCCTAAACCCAATTCGGATAAACTACGCCTTGTAGTGGATCACACAGCAGGAGATACTCGCTGACTCCATGATTGATTCAGATGCCATTAGAGGCACCAAACTTGATGGTTTGCATTCACTTGGTGCTTCCCTGCTGCAATTTCGACAAGAACATCCTAATGATAAATTGGTCCTTTTTAAATTGGATGTTTCTCAAGCTTTTCGGCGCTTACCTATGCACCCGCTGTGGCAAACCAAGCAAGTGCTAACGGTACAAGGTCAACGTCATGTGGATCGTTGCAATAACTTTGAAGGACGAGGATCCCTAAGGTCTGGATCTTGTTTATGTCACTGGTCACTTGGATTGCAATTCATCGCGTGCTTATGATGCTCTTAAACTCTATATGCATCAGGAAAACCCTCCCATGTAAACTTAGATAAATTAGAGACTTTTTTGACAGCTGTCAAAATTTGAAGTAGCTGGCTCTAAGAGCGATAGCGCAGTGCAGCTAACAAACATGGCACCTAGCAGTTACAAAACTATATGATCTATGTATGTATTTACATAAAATGATGAACACTCATCAAGAACGTTGGAAGAGGTCCATTCACGAGGAGCCACAGGTCCGAAATGCGGAATCAAATGCGCGCTACAACAAATGTTGCTGATTGGTATAATGCTGGCCATACGTTCTCCGTTTTTGATGATGCGCGAAACCTTGTGCAAGCCATGATCTCGGTTAGGTAGCGGAAGGGAGAGAACCATTCAACATATGCGAGATGTTGAGGGGGCTGGAATGTGGATGGGAAAAGTTTCGGGACGGCTTTGGGAGGGATCGAAAATATAACATGGACTTGCGCAATTCGATATCCTGTTGAATAGTACTAGCTACTGAGTACCAGTCAATAGAACGATTCAGAACACTTACCTTTGGTGCCGAGTGAACCACCTGTACCATCATTAACAAACACAGTATCAAATCGTGGTGCGACACTGTCGGACGCAAATGTTCCTGACCGTCCAGGACGTGCATGGACACTATCAACAGTGACCGGAGAATCGTCATGACCACGAACATCAGCCGAGAGCCATTTCACCTTGTGAAAGACTGGTAGTGTTCGAAATGGGATGTGGATATCGGCTGCTCGATCTTCGAGCTGCCTGGCTGTAACGGTAGTGTTGGCAGGAAGTGTGACTTTGGCAACATAACGTGCGAGAGATTCATTAAAGTGCGTGGCGCCATATTCATTCACAACCCTGTCTGTGGTGACTGCCTTGACTGTAGGATGCTTTGTCATCGTTTGAGTACGACGAAATGTCATTTCGGGGGACGTGGCTGATGTGGACGTGCAGTGTTACCAATAAGTCTCCACTGAATGTATTTTTTGTGACGAAAAACTTTCTCCCTCCGTTCAAGCCAAGTCGTCATCTGAGCAAACTCGTTCTTGTGATTCGTAGAACGATAAGCATCTTTTGCGAGATCAATGTGAAGACGTTCAGTGTATTCAGTATTGTAGTTGTCCGTAGTGCCGAACATTCGAATCATATGAGCGTAGTGAGCTGTGAAGTGGAGCTTTGGCAAATTGAATGAATTCCGAATGCCGAGGTCGATAAAGATGTCCTTGTTGTCGTGGAAAAGGTCGAGTGCCTCATTGAGTAAGACCAGTGTCTCGGAGGTGTGAGATGGGTACTGAGCGAGGTATAAAAAGTCTAGCAGACCACGAACGGCATGGAGGAGTCGAGCGGAGGACATGTTATGAGGTAGACTGGTGTCGATGATGATGCCGAGCAAGAAACGGCAAATTTGATTGTGTTCTGTACCGCTCACGCGCGAAAGAGTAGTGATACCCTTTGTAAATATTCGGATATGGTGATTTGGGGGAAGGCGTCGACATCGTGCATCTATCTCTGCACTGCCACATGCGTCAGAAAGCCAGGCGAGGAGGTGCTTTATGAGCCCTTGGTATAGTTGATGCAGAACATCAGGAGTTACAGATTCGAATATATTGACGAAGGGGAGTCCCTCCCAGAATGGGTGGACAATTGGCTTAATGCCAGCGTTCGCACATGCCCGAACGAAGGCCAATCCGCCTTCATCGAGAGCACAAAGTGCATCAAGTACCGCGCCCAGGTCTCGTGGTTGCCAGTTTGCAATACCAGTTGCTAAACCAAGCTCGTCAGGGGGAATGTCACACTTCGGACACTGAGTTGTCTTGATTCCAGTAGCTAAAACTTGCTCTGGATAGTCTCCCGCGAAACATGCGAACAAGGGATGGCCTCGATGCACTGTTCCATCACCACGTCGCATGTTGATGCCATTGATGCCAGCAGCTGCGAGCGGAGCAAGTACACGGCCCACACAAGCATGATACAAATTGGCGAGCATCCGTCGGCGAGCGGCTTTGTTGGTGACATGATCAAGGCGAGTAGTTGGAAGATATGCAAGGAGGACATGTGCATGGTGTGATGGTTTCCGATGAATGTCCTTTGGGATATTTCCAATCGTCATGTAGATGGGTATGCTGACTTGTTGCGAAACATTGTTACTTGAGTCTTGTCTGATGAGATAATGACCGGAATTATTGTAGCACCTGGGCGCTCACGGTCTAGGTGTTTCTAGAGAACACAGTGTTAGAATTTGTACGTCGAAGGTCACAAAAGATAGATAATACGAACCTGACTATTCCACCACCATTTTCCGGTATGCATCTCATGATATAAACGAATCGTTTCGTCTTTGTTGGCATAGTGACGTTCAGGAGGAAGACGAGAAAGTCAGCAAAATTTGGATCACTGAAAAGAGCCTTGATACATTCAATGATATCGCGAAAGTAGACATCAAATGCTTCATTGGCGACAACAATCTGTTCGCGTTTGAATTTTGGACGGCCCGGAAGTTCGTTGTCAATTATCTTGTTCAACTCTCGCGTATTCTTGAAGGAAAGACCAAGCTTTTCGCTAAGCTGGAGGTGTCATGATTAGATTATCCTTGCGCTCGACAGAAGCACAGACTTACACCCTCGATCGAGACAAGTTCTGAGAACGCTGTTGAGCTTGAACCTCGTAATTTTGCCCAACGAGCCATATCCCAATCAAGCTTTGAGGCAAACGGAGCGTAAATATTGTCTGGCTCGAGTCATCAAGCTGTGCATGGTAGGTTGCATTGCTTGGCTGCTTGACGACATCAACAGGTTGTCCGCTCGTATATCAGGGTACCGGACAATTGTGGGTGCCTGTTCGTGTTCGTGAAGTCGCTGTTGTGCCATATGCTGAGCATCTTGGCCTTGATCTGCAGTAGGTGGGTGGAAGGCGTCATTGTGCGCAGGCACAGGCGCTACAGGAGGTTCCCAATCATCATGACCATCAATGTCATGATGTTCACCATGCGCAGGAGTGGCAGGACTCGGAGGCACTGGTACTGCGGCAGGAGGTTCCCATTCATCGTGATCACCCGGGCCAATGTCATACCCTAAGTCGTCTTCGTCCAAATGCTCCTCGTCATCTGAGCCTGGCCATGCGAGCTCGTCCTCAGCGTATGTTCCAAAAAAATCACCTTCGAACATGGCATGATCTGGATCAGGAGCATCTATATCTCCTTCGTTTGGTGGGTCTGGAGCAAATTGCCGTGAGGAAAGGTATAGGGCGTGACAGTCAGGATTGGTGGTCTTTGCGAGATGCTGGCTATAACCTGTGATTGATGCAAGTTGTTTATCACAGGCGGACATGTTATTTGAGGCATGCTCTGTATTAATTTTATGAAAAAAATTGAACACTGGGTGTCTGAAAATCACTCACAACGCGTCTCCCAACAGTACAAGTGAATCGCAATTCTGACGGCCAGAAAAGAGAGGTGGTGTCACCAGCATGTCAAAGGCGAGGCTCTACCGAAGTAAAAAAAATTGGGTAAGTGATGACAGGATGCCATATGCGCAGTATTGGCAAATCCAAATCTTGCAGCAATGGAAGCAACTCATCAATTATGTCCGGAGCATGCCAGCACAGGTAAATGACTTTCGCCAAGCACAGTAGTTGAACATGTCCGAGCATGCCAGCGCAGGTAAATGACTTTCGCCAGGCGCAGTAGTTGAAGCGCAGTAGTTGAACACGTCCGAGTCAGACAGAGGGTGGCAATGGAGAGGAGGCTGCTTCATGATAAATGGACAAAATGACCTGCATCCGATTAGCCTGGGTGACGGGACCAGGGGGAAAAGTAAATGAAACATGCTAAACAAAGAGGGTGGTAATGGGGAGTAAAGCACGATAGTTCATAATGGAGGAATGCTGTGCCCAGCCGACGGACCCATTATCAGCCTGGAGGAAAAGTAGTAGAACGTGCTAAACATAGAGGGCGGTGATGGGGAAAGCGTCTCGATAGTTCGTAAATGAAGGGAGCACCATAGTACTTGAATGTACTGAACATAGAGGGTGGTAGTGGGGAAGAGAATGCTTCTTGGTAGTCGGTAAATGGAGGAAATGCCTTTCATCCGATTATCTGGCCACCAATAAGAATGTTCCCGATGACAGGAACGTTACCAAGGAGAAAACGAGTGTGCGCACTAGCACTTTGTAAGGCTGTGTTTAAGTTTTTCGACAAAAACTCACCAAATAGCGGACTAAGCCAGACAGGGAAAGGTCAACCCTGGCTCAGCGCTCAGCGTTATGGTATAATAGGCAGACTGTTTCAAATTGAGTGGCTGACTCAAATGAAAAAAAACACTCACTCACCTTTTGAAGCGGTCTTTCCGTAGCAGAAACGCACTCTCACATTCATTCCTTCTTATTTTTCACTCCTTCCAACCTCGTCTCGCCTTCAATGGACACGCCTGTGCATCCACGGTGTAAGCACAAAATTCATGACAACATGCTTAAAACTCACTTGGTTCAAGTACGACGCAAAGCAAAAGACCAGGCTCTAGAAAATCCAGGTAAGCACCATGTCATCATACAAATTCACACTCACAAGCGGCAGTGTGGGGAGCACTTCAAAAAAAGCGGACACGCAAGCGTGAACGCTCACCCATTGACGATATCGCACCTATTCCAAAACGGGTCCGAGCCAAGCCAGTTAGTAAAAGTAAGTCAGGATTACTAGCTCACATGTTACAATGACTCACTATGATAAATGCAGGTGACGCAACAAAAGCAAGGACACCAGCGCCTCTCCTCAGAACTGAAAACAGCAAAAGCAGCAGTAAGTATCCGAGTCAGTGCCCACAAAGGCAAACTTGCTTACAGAAAGATTAGAGCGGCCACCACCTCTCGCTTCAGACTCTGAGGACAACGTCGAGGTTAGCCAACCTGGTGGTCAAAGAAGAAAGGTCAGCATTGCGTGTTCCCATGGGACAGACGGTCTTACTAATGATTGAAAGTTGTAGCTGTGTCTTCATTGAACAGTCGATATCGATTCAGACGATGCCAGCAAGCAGAGTGCCTCTGATAGAATTACCGATATTGAAGAGTCGGACTCAGATTCAGAGCCAGTTGAGAGCATCGCAGAAGCACTGTTTGGAGAGGTGAGTTTTCCACACTACTAGCTTACATAAGTAATCTGTGCGACCTTCAAGGTTCCTGCAATTGCCAATGCACAGCAGGGAAAGCCTGTGAAGAGCAGTCTGGCAGACCTCGAAACGACCCATCCCAGTCACCAACACCTCCACCACCTGTATGGGGCTCTCAATTCAAGTCTTCAAGTGCGAAAGAGAAGAAATATGCTGCCGAAGTAAGTTTGAAACTTATATTTTGATTCCGACTCTACTAAACTTCCAAAATTTACTCAACAGGTCCCCATGTGGGACTCTCCAATGACGAGGTCATCCTTTGGACCGCAACCTCTCAAACGTGTCAGCAAAAGCAACAAGTGCTCCTCTGTAGTTGAAGAAGATGAAGAAGACGAAGATTCTTTTCGATATCAAACCTGAGCCCTCCATGTCCGAGTCTTCGCATGCTGACCCCATGGCTAATCTTGTTTACACAAAGACTGGGTCAGTTCGACTTACAGACCAGAATGTGGATCTTCGCAAGGTGATTCAACACGGCATCCTCGAGGTCAAAGCATACATTGCTTTCAAGCATGGATACCCTGAACTTGTGGCCAAGAACTCCTATGGCGTGAAATCCTATTGCAGGCTGCAAAGCACCACAAGACAGTGCCGATTGAGAAACGGATGTATGTTGATGACGAGTATTTGTTGGCACTCGCCAATCTAGTAAGTGATCTGTCTTATCATGGTTTAATATTGACACATGCTGTAGATCGATGCTCGTGCGAGCCTGTTTCGCACTGATATCAAGGATGTCGCCTATAAATGTGCCCCAGGATACTTCCGACTCAGTCATAACTGCGATGCCATCATTGACCGTCTCCTTGCGAGTCATTCCTATATTTTTCCGCAGATATTTGATGTTAGTTTTTTTTCGGGCGAGAATTTGACATTGCACTGACACCTCGCATCAAGGCAGAGGGTCTTCCTTCACCAAAACGACAGAAACCATACAAGGGCAGCCTGTTGTCGACACTCTATACGAGGTATTCTTCAAAAACGCGAAGTCTATTGGTTCGCAGTTTGCGCAACGCTTGTTGACATTGCGAAGAACAAGGCCATCGGCCGGAGGTTCCCATCCCCATGGTAGCAATAGTCAGCACAGCTGTAAGTTCGTGTTCGCACTTATCTTCTCATTAATCTTATTTGTTGTCAGATTCACGCTACTCTTATTGCAAAGAAGAACAAGGCAGGTGACGACTTCAAGTTCACAGGCAACCAATTCTGTGACATCTATACCTACCACGTGGCGTTGTTGGAGAAAATCCGAAGGACGCTCCCGTCAAGTTTCATAAAATGATGGCCGATATCTACGAGGAGGTTCAGTAAGTCTGCATCCAAGTTGGTGTACACATTTCTGACTTACTGCTACTTGCAGAGGTTTCCATCGTGACACAATTGGTGTCTATGACAAAGACACTGATCTAGCACATCAGGAAATTCACACATTCCTTAACATGCTTAATCGGCTTAACTCTTATCTCAAAACTTGTTTGCTCTCTCTTCAATCATTCACCTGGCATATCTTATATTTTTTGAGTGCGAAATACAATAAACATGTATATTAATATATCTAGTGCTGCTGCAGTCCGGTCCCGAACCATGGTTCGAACCTGAACCATCCAGACTGGACCAGTGGTTCGGTCACAGGTTTGGTCTCTCTCCTGGACCGAACCCCCTAACAGGTTCAGGGTTCGATGTCGTCACTGAAAAAATGTGGACCGGTTCGGATGCGTCTGAACCGTCCGAACCTGCACCATGTGCACAATTCCAGCTGCATGTTTTTCGTGAGGCTTCCTGTCAGTTTAAGTAGTGCGCTCACCAACTTCTGTTCCTTCTCTTCTTTTGACAGTAGCATTCCCACATTGCACAAGCAACAAGGGTACTTTTTTCAGCTATACAACGACTCGAAGCACCGGTACTATGTTCACCGTCTCTCATGTTTGATAAGTTGCTAACTTCTAATGTTTTTTCATTCAGAATATACCTACTACTGTGGTGATTCCTGGGTTTTCCACCAAGTTTGCGCAATGGATTGTCATTTGGAACTTGAAGGTGCACAACATTTTTTTATTTAGTTTGAGATATATATATTCACTTGTGGTATAGGTTCAACATTTGCACTCCCTGCTGTAACTATGTTCGAGTCGTCTGCACCAGCCCATCATCCTGAGGTTCGTTGAAAAGCGCTGAAGAGATGGAGTGGATACACGACCCAGATGATGACACTACCATCCTCCCTCCCCCTCCTCCATCCAAAGGCACTCTCAATTCATTCATTCGTCGTTCAGGCCGCGCTGTCAAGCCTACAGAGAAGATCCGGAGACTGCCAGCAGTATTCCAGCCAAACGGTCAGCTGTAGGACCTCCTGCCCTGCACCAAGAAAGCACTCATGCGCACCAGGAATGAAGAGCGTGACGACAACGACAGTGATGAATACAACGCCAAAGAAGAAGCCCCTCCACTTGAGGATTTTACAGATGATGAGGAAGACGATGAGAACGAGAACGAGGAAGCTTACCAAAAGACGAAGAAGCTTGGTGACCAGGATCGTGAAGACCGTAAATCCCTCAAGAAGGTCGAACGCAGTGCCGATTTGACCACGATCTTTACTTTCGAGAAAGATCGTGTTAACCCCACACCCAGGAGTGTGAAAATGGGTGGTGGTGTGAGGTATGCAAGGCTAACAATGTTCCGCTTCACCAGTGCTTTTTTAAGGGGGTATTTCGACTTGACGCACGCACATTGCACGGAATCCCAAGTGCCATTACCCTATCTACAAGGACCGCTGTGAACAACGGGGTCTCACGATGCATGATCGTGCAATCCCTCGTAACTGCAAAGCAGACGTGCCGCAGGCTACCTTGGACACCTCACTTACTCCCAAGATTCCTGCATTCACAAAGGCTGGACTCATGGATTATATTGTCGAACTCATTGTTGCCGAAGATGAGGTGAGCGACTCTCATTTTTGATATATTTTAAGACACTCATACGACATTATAGGCCTTTCAACTTGTAGATAAAGGACCCTTCCGCCGCCTACTTCAATATCTCTGGCCATCACTTTCAGACCGAGACATTCCCCACCGTACCAAAACTCGGGATGAAATACTCGAACGTGCAAAGCTGGCAGTCGAGCGCGTGAAAGAGAAGCTCAGCCGTGTCGATAGCAAAATTTCCATGACATTCGACTCTTGGACGTCTTTTCCTGGTCACCCTTTTCTGTCAATTACAGCGCATTACATAGATTCTCCAGCCGAAAACCCTCATGAGTGGGAACTCAAGGTGGAGCAGCCCGCATTCGCACCCATTCACGGCAATCACAGCGGCGCGAACATCGGGAAGATTTTGATCGAGAACATCAACAAATACGACATCCGCACGAAGCTTGGGTGGTTCACGGCTGATAACGCATCAAATAACGATACTGCCATTGAGATGGTCGCGACCTCTATTGACCCTTTCGGAGTGGAGTGGAAACCAATTGAGCATCGAGTATGGTAAGTTCGTTCATTAAGTACTGAAGTTGAGATTACTGATGAATATTCAGTTGTATGGAGCACGCACTCCACTTAGTTGCAAAACACTTCGTTGAAGAAGTGGCTCCTACACCGGCAAGCATCTTGCACAAGAAGGCAGCTCAAGCTGAAGACGAGGATGAGGATGGCGAGGAAAGTGTTGAATTTGACGTTGGTGACACTATTGGCAAGGCGCTTGCATTTGTAGCGCAGGTAAGCTCTTTAATGATCTATCTGCTATTGTATAGTACTGACACGAGACCTTTGTTTAGGTCCGGAAGTCTCCTCAAGCTCGTGTCTTCCTTCAAAAGTGCTGCAAGGAGGTGAACGAGCCCCCATTGGAGCTTTTGAAATGGGTCCGCACACGTTGGGCATCTCTTTTTAATATGTTGGAGCGTTTTTTTAAATTGCGCAAAGTAAGTTGTCTACTACCGACTACATGAACACATTACTGACTTGATTATTAGGGAGTAAACAGATTCATCCAGCTCGCTGATGACAGCGACGAGGTCCCAAATCTGAAGGGAAAATCATACGCGGATTTCAGGCTTTCAGCACATGAGTGGGCAGAGTTGGAGTTGATCCGTGAAGTCCTTCAGGTAAGTCATTTCTCTCTACCTTCTGCAATTATGCTTATGTGCTGCACACCGCACACCAAGGAGCCGGCAGATGCTCAACAGAGCTTCTCTGCCACACGTGAACCAACCGTATGGAGAACCATTCCAGTGCTCGAATGTCTTCAAGACACTTTGCAAAACATGGCGAACGCGTCAAAATTTGCCCGTTTCTCAACGGCCATTGAAGCTGGTGTCACTAATCTCCACAAGTGGTATAGTAAGACTGACGACACAGATGTATATTTCATTTGTCTCGGTATGTATCTCGTATCTATTCTAATGCCTTTGAACATCATTGACCTTGTTGGTGTAGCGCTGGACCCCAACTACAAGGTCGCGTACGCAAAAGACAAATGGACCGCTCATTTTTTCAAACAAGGCATGCAATGCCTCGAGAGCACGGTACGTCGCTCATCACTCATTTCTGTCAATTGTATACTAATCTTACATAGTTTGATATGTATCATCGCAGTAGTACTCCCTCGCAGGCTCCTGCAGAGCCGTCTGTTACTGCACCTCCCTCGCTTGCTCGCCAAGGCTCGTATGGCCATAATTGGATGCGAAGCTCTGTCAAATCGCATGTCGTGAATGACGCAACCACACGAAGGTATCATCGCAGTAGTACTCCCTCGCAGGCTCCTGCAGAGCCGTCTGTTACTGCACCTCCCTCGCTTGCTTGCCAAGGCTCGTATGGCCATAATTGGATGCGAAGCTCTGTCAAATCGCGTGTCGTGAATGACGCAACCACACGAAGGCCTCGTCAAGAACTCGAGGACTATCTAGATGCACCGCTTGAGAACGTCAACAATGTGGTGGCTTGGTGGGGTGTACGTCTCGTTATTTTATTTGTATTGCTTTCGTACTGACATGATTCAAAAAACTTTAAAGCACCATTCTATACAATACCCAACTATTTCCCGCATTGCAAAGGACTACCTCGCCATTCAGGGATCAGCTGTTGCGTCTGAGAGAGCATTTTCGAGCGGCGGTGTTACTGGGACCGTGCGTCGCAGCTGTTTGAAGCCAACAACATTCGAGGCTCTTCAATTGCTCAAGAGCGCATACCGCCAAGGTCACATCTCCGCAACAGCCCAGGCTGAATTCGCCGCTCCTTATGATAACCGCGTCGATGTCAATGAAGAGTTCTAGTAGCTATTCGTATTGTACATGTCATTTTCGTTTTGATTTTTTTTGCTAATTAAATCAACGGTTCGAGGGTTCAAACGCGTTCGAAGGCGTCCGGTCCAGGGTTCGCCCATCTTGCTTGAACCTGACCACTGGTCGAGTTCGGGGTTCACAGATATAGGGTGATGAACCTAACCGAACCGGACTTCGGCAGCACTAAATATATCTCAACTTTTTTTTTCTGAATTCATTCACATTGAAATTTTGGACAAGTAGATTCAATTTCACCAAGGCAGTTAAGTGTAAATAAGTCCGCATAAGGGCACGTCAAGGAATGTGTGAATTTCCTGATGCACTCTTGGACCTCGATGGCATGGACGATGAGTAGAATATCAATATCTCACTGACATGCCGTATTTTGCAGGAATTCAATGTATCCTATAATCCTTGATACCTCGCTGCTCGCTATATCTCACCATTCACTATGTTTTCCTTGTTTAGATCGTACTTTACCGCTGCTGTAGCCTGATACCCGAGTTTAATCATATTAATTTTTTCGTGTATTCGAAGTGTGAAAGTCTTCCTATCAGTGTTTCCTAGGGCATGTAAAGCCTTTCCTAGTCGTCTACAAGGACAGTCAAATTGTTCTAATTGCAGTAAGGTATGGCTAATTGAAAATCAGCAATAAAGTCTGGCTAGGGTGCTTAGTTCGTCTAATATGTCTAGTTTGCGTTAATTGCGCTAAAAAAGATCAAATGTGAGCAGCTTTGTCTAAGTTTACATGGGAGGGTTTTCCTGATGTGGACGACTCTTTTTCATTTGAGCTAGCAGAGCGTATGTTGTACTATCCGCCTTATCAAACTGACTACCCTGAGAAACAGACTCGTCTGTTACAACTCTGGGACGAGCTCGGAATCCCTCATGATCGTCCCAAACAACTCTTTGGTTCAACTCTGACCATTATTGGTTTCGACGTCGACCCTAACGCTATGTCTGCTACTTTTCCGAGGCACAAAAAGAATGAGTTGATCAAGCATCTACGTGACTTTGCCTGTAAAACTTATCGTTGGACGCTTCGCGAATATCAACAGCTTGCCGGATGGTGCGAATGGAGTTTCAATATTTTCCCTTTGCTCAAACCAGGACTTTCGGCTGTGTATGAGAAGATTCGCGGGAAAATTCAACCACGCGCACGCCTTCATGTCAACAATCCTATCATTTGCGAACTCACTTGGATGGCTGATCATATGGAACATTTACCTGGGCTCATGTTTTACAAATCTTTGGATTTTGATCCATCATCTGATGATGTCATGGTTGCTTATACCGACGCATCTGGTGTAGGAATGGGTCTCTGGTTCCCTCATGATAACTTTGCGGGCCAATCATCTTTGCCTGCGGATGCTCCTAAAAACACCATCTTTTTCTTTGAAGCATTGGCGGTTTGCTCCGCAATTCACGCAATCCCTAACATGACAGAAGTCCCACCCCGAATGCTCATATACACCGATAACACAAATACAGTGTCGATGTTCAACTCTCTCCGTGCGCATCCTCCTTATAATTCCATCATGCTCTCGGCAATGGATGTTCTACTCGAGTATGACGTGGACTTACGTGTAGAGCACATTAGTGGATGTGAGAATATGGTTGCCGACGCACTCTCACGATTTCAAAACGAAAGAGTTTTGGAGTTGGCACCAGATGCCAGCTTTTTTGATTTCGAACCCCCTCGGAATGCGCTGGGGGCAGCAAAAAAATGATGCAAGTTTCACTATCATCCAGGTAGCCTGTACGGCAAGCCTGGACACACGAGCGTCTCTTATACGAACGTTCAGTGGCGCTTGGTTTTGCTATTGATTCCACTACTGCGTCTGTCTACGACTCACATCTCAACTCTTACATCACTTTCTGTCGGCTGTACCACCTCCCTATTGATCCCATAGTGGATACATTATCTTTTTATGTTGTATGGTTATCACACCATATTGAACTGCGGTCAGTTGACTCATATCTTTCGGGCATCGCCAGTCGGCTAGAGGACACATACCCCATGGTACGGGCCGCGCGACGTTCACCCTTGGTTGCACGGACTCTCCGTGGTTGCAAACGCCGTATGTCAAAACCAATACAAAGGAAGTTACCTTTGTGTGTGGATGACTTGCAACGTGTGCGCTTGTTTTTTGGTTCTTCACTGCAACATGATGATAATCTCTTCCTTGCTCTGTTATTCACCGGTTTTGCAACACTCCAACGTCTTGGAGAATTGACCTGGCCAGATGCAATCAGCCATCAGACTTACCGGAAGGTGCCTTTACGACACACACTCACTATCACCGACACCGCCATGTCATATACACTGCCTTCCCAGAAGAATGACAGTTTGGGGACTGGCACCACTATCCTCATCCCGTCACGTTCTGTTATTGATTTGGATCCTCTTCCGCTCATCCATTGCTATTTGACGTTTCGTGACACTGCATTTCCAAGTCGGCCGGCACTTTGGTTGTCGAGCACGGGCGCCATACCAACTAGAAGTTGGTTCTTACGACGCTTACGTCGACACTGTGGTAACGCGATGTCAGGACATTCAATGAGGGCTGGAGGTGCAACTGCACTTGCGATTGCGGGAATGGCTCCAGACCTTATTCAGGCAGCAGGTCGGTGGTCCTCTGATGAATTCAGAAAGTATATCCGCCAGCATCCTTTTCTGCTCAACGCTTTACTACACGGCTCGGCTCGTGAACGCAACCCTGCTACATGAACGGATTGACTCACACATGACCTCATTCTTGACTCAGACTGGATTTCGCCTAATCGCTTGTTCGACTGGATTTCACCTACTCGCCTGGCACCATGACCACAAAACAACGAAAAAACACGTTATAAAAAATAAAAATAAAAAATTAGCCTTATATTAGCATTTCTATCGTGCCTCCGACACTCAATTCTGGTCTTTTCTTGCCTATTGAAGTCTGTCTCCTAGTTTTATTGCTCATTCTCAAGCACATCTTATCGAGTCTAGCATCTGTTTTGCCTTACACTGCCGTATCATGTACTTTTCGCTCTCTCAGTTCGCAATAAAACTTGTCTGAGTCCCCCGAGTATGAAACTGGGGGACTCCGCTTGCCTAATCGCTGTGAGACACCAGTGTAAATTGATTCAAATAGGTTTTCTCACGATTCTCTCTACCTACGTCCTGGAACTTGTCTTTTGTAGTTCTCGTGCCTTGGCAGTATTCAAATCGGATTTTCCTGAACTCTCGTTTTGGAAGATCCTTTTGCTGGCTAATCCCCACAGCCTCTGCTCCTGCGAGGCTGAAACCAGAACTTGAGTCCCCCTATTTACTTCTATTTATTCTAGGTTGGGCTACGTTCAACTTTGAATGAGTCCATGACCCGTTGTCCCTTCCGCCACGTATTGGTAAACGCAGTGTAGTATGAAAAAATGTTCATCCTAGGCATTTCTGTAAAAGTGAGTTGGTTATCAAATTATTATCTCATGCCAGTCCCAATCATAAATGGCATGGGTCAGAAGAGCGAAGCAAGAGACAGCTAATGATCGATATTCTCAAGCAGGGCTCAGGTCTGCAAGCGTGACGCTGCGAGGCGAAACATCAACGGTTATCGTAGGGGCCTGCAGGTCTCATCGTTCGTACCTAAGTATCAACCCAGCGCAGATCCATGATACAGAAAGGAAAGTGCGGGATTCGGCATCCGACCGCGTTCACAAAGTCTTCATTTGGGATGGCGGTCAAGGCGCAAACAAGGCAAAGATATTGATTTTTATGGACGAGAACTATAAAAGATGGTGAGCGCGAATATCTTAACCAATACGCATACCATGTCTGAGCCGGCTACGCCCGATCCCGGAAAGTATATAGGGGGTCTGTGTCAACTCAATCGACTCCACATAGCTCTCTTTCAGTAACATCGCGTGTTGCCAATATGCAAGATCAGTGGCAAAGCATCATTTTTGAAGATCCAAGATCTAAGCACCCTATGCTTCATCTCGTAACCCAAGTTATGCATTGCATCTACCGCGCTGTTAATCCCACCGCCACCCACAGTAATGAAATGGCGGTACTCGCAAAGCCTTTCCTACCAGGTACATGAGGATGGTTATGTACCGTCAATTGTCATCCTCAATCTCCGAGAGGGCCAGCAAGATTCAACCATGAAAACCCTCTTCACGATTAACTTAAACACCATGACAGTTAATGATAGGATTCGGAATAGGCATTTCCCTGTACCCGATGAGATCTACTCTTCCTCAAGGGATCTTGATCAGTAGTGAGGAAGACTGTCCGGCAGAAAAAGGATGCATAAGTGGAGGAAGCACGTCGTCGTGAGAAGGAGCGAGAAGAATACAGGACCAGAGTACAGGCAAGTCAGCGATGTTGCTGTAAGAGCTTTCTTAACTTTCTGCCTGACTCGTGCAGGCCTTTTATTGCTGTCTTTTTGACAAAGGTCTGATCGATGAAGATCACGGGAAGTCGACAGTCCGCTTTGCCCTATCTGTTCATTTCGGCAGACATCATGCAGCAAGTGCAAAATTATCTCGCGCTCCAACAGTAATTGTGCAGCCTCTTCTGCTGTCCCCATTGTACGGTGTTCCCGGGTCTTTCATCAAGCAAGGCAATTTTGTACTTCATGTTTGGAGTCTCTAGGTCCTCTGCCTCTGTTGGGCAAATGTTCCATATGTTCGCGCTTTTTCTGCTCAGGAGAGCTCAGTTGGTGCGTTGGACGCCCAATTTCTAACGATGGTGACATCACAACTTCTTTGTCAATTCTCGATGTTTCGGGAATAACTCGAGTGCCCCTGTACTGCAACGCCTGCACAATAAACAGTCAACATGATAGAAGAGACCGTCGTCAGTGCTCCAACCCTGGCTGCTGGTCCATTCAGTTCTGCAACACCAAAGTATGCCCTGAGTGCACCACGCAGGAGAGCTTTTCCTGCCCATGTGGTCGGTACTGGACTTGTGGTAGTTGCGAGTCGCAGTCTTCGGCCGTTCGTAGGCTTCTTACGTGCCCTCTGTGCCTTCAGTATTTCTGCACATTGTGCTCGTACATCAGGGCTTGCAAGCTATGCCGATGTGTGGGGCTCTGTAATGACTGCACAGAAGAAGTGAGCGAAGAAGCTGAGCACACACTGGGCGGAAACCTCCTTTTCAAGTGCCAAAATTGCCAATGTCATTTATACAATGCATGCGATGACGGTGGGCATTCATGTGGTACATGTAGTCAAATCCTTTGCAAGCTTTGTGAAAAAGAGGTTTGTGATTATTCTGGTATCACTGTCCGCACTGAATGCAGAGTGTTGACTCAACAGTGCAAACGTTGCGCTCATTTCCACCGGGTGAGTGATTGTGAACCTCCATTTTTCGTTGCTGTTCTTATCACTCTACTAGAGCGAAGAGCCGAACTTCATCGGAAGACACCTTGTTTACCACTATCCTTATTCTTTGAATGAATGATTTTCCGGAGCGTTTAGAACGCTGTTCTAAATCTCGATGTTCGAAATGTCTCGTGCCGACATGCCGCTGTCAAATATCAGTCTTTTGTAAGTCTGCACATCAAACTGACCCAGTTCTAGATTCAAATCATGTTCTAAACACATTCTAAATCACTTTCAAACACCTGATGTCACAAACAAACTTCTATTGACACTTGCATAGACCATTGTATGTGCACTGACAACGACTCATTTTCAGGGCGAAATGGATGTCAATTGCTATATCTATTGCCCCAAAGTCACTCAATGTAAGTTCCTCTTTCATATGAATGGTAAATTTTTGTTGGTGGACCATTTAATCCGGCACTGCTCCCAGTATCGTCGTCTCAATAGCTATAAAGTTCGTCACCCATTGTTGGACCTTCAACTCATCTGTGATTTTAGGTGACTAGTAATCTCATGCTATTGTTACAATTGTACGTACCCCTATTCATTTTCTGTCTCATCTCTCCTTTGTATATTACATAACATGACTCTGACTCATATGCTCAACGCATCTGTACTTTAGTTGCCTTCCTTCTTTGGATACGCACTTACATTCTCACGTCTCTCTTGGTCCGTGCGCACATATTGACCTATTTAAGCACATTGTATTACACTTGTATACTTCACTTTAATCTTACTGGGTTTTACCTGGAATATCCTTCGCTTAGTTCCCAACCTAAGTCGTCTTGAATCATCTCTAAGTCTAAGCACTCCTTAGCCTTAGTCTCTATTCTCGTAGAACCTCTCAGACTTGTCTTTGAGGCCGAACCCTTGATAGTACTCGGAACACATTCCTTGTACTTTCACCTTGTCCTCTTCTGGATATTGTAGAACTTCCCAGCAGACCGTCTGTGTCTTTTCACTGTCGCTGGTGACGCCACCCCAGTTCATAACAGCTATGCATGTCTATCACCCACCACCTCAACTTACCTTCACAGACATTATTTTCACGCAACCTTTGCCAAACATGGGTCCGGACCATCCCAATGATAATCAAGTAAGTGTTTGTTTCTGATAACTTCAATCAACATACTCATCTAGTTCTTCACTTTACAGCTTCCTGGCTTTAGGGCTAGCTTTCATCAGGAAATTCACACATTCCTTGATGTGCCCTTATGCGGACTTATTTACACTTAACTGCCTTGGTGAAATTGAATCTACTTGTCCAAAATTTCAATGTGAATGAATTCAGAAAAAAAAAGTTGAGATATATTAATATACATGTTTTATTGTATTTCGCACTCAAAAAATATAAGATATGCCAGGTGAATGATGTGAGAGAGAGCAAACAAGTTTTGAGATAAGTGAGTTAAGCTGATTAAGCATGTTAAGGAATGTGTGAATTTCCTGATGTTGGTGGATTTGAATCTCACATGAACCCCCAGTCTCATTGCGAGCCAAACAGAACTTGCCAGGCTGTATTGGCACGGGGATTAGGAAGTAGGTCACCTCAAATAAGATATGTTCTTCTTGCACATCTGATTCTTCAGCTCCTGAAAAAATGACTGCACCAAGTATAGCTATCCTATGCCTCGGGAATTCATCTTTGTCGTCTATCTTATCCTCCACCAGTGCAAGCATGTGATATAGTTGATATAGATCAGCATCGTCATCGTCGTCATCTAGGTTTAGAACATGTATTCAAATCGATTAATCTAGATACATTTGGTCTGCGGTTTAGAACATGTTGATGTACTTCAGCCGAATCTCTGACAAATAAGATTTAGAACGATATCTAGGATTGTAAATGCTGTGGGAAGTCACCCAATAAGCTTTCAGTATTTCACCTTTTGGTGTAATGGTTATGCGGGCGGCGGTCTGACCATGTTACAGATAATTATGGGTTTTTTGAGGTTGGCTCCGGTGGTGAAATGACTTATCACAATTTCTAGTAATTCAACTTTCAAAGATCAGTATATTTAGTATTGGTGTAATGTATTCATATTGTTCCTATTTCATCAATTTCGATTCCCTTCAGCGGATCAAACGTGCGATTGCTTGCACTCACTCTCTCGTGCTGCACACACCTCAAATTGACACATATGTACACTCCTGGAAAGCAATTGTACTTATGCCTGTCTCTGCATCGGAGCTACCCACGAACTTGGTGTGATGCTCTCGAATTCCCAGGATGAGACGTGGTCCCAGCACAAACATCTGCATGAGGGAGAAATTTTCAAGATGAGCAGTGTAAATCAGAGTTCCAGTTTCCAATGCCTGTAGAAATGAATATCAGTGGCCACATACGGATGCAATTGACAGTTGGTATCCCTTGGTCTTCAAGTTGGGAGAGTAATGACTGAGTTGGAAGCTAGAAACAGTAGCAAAGCCAGCGCGTGCAGAGCTTCAGCGGGAGAAGAGACCACACCCAATTACGAGCTCACCTGACAAAGTAAAGCACGTGAGATTTCATTAACACCATAAAACAGTCTCCAATAGTCCCTTCCGTTGATGGTCGTCGCAATTCACGGAAGTGTTTTACAGCGATCCAGACTGCGAGACACAATGCGAGGAACTCCCATACGGTATAGAGTATCCAGGCCATGAAATCAAGTGGGACATCTTCCTATTCATATGTGCACTGATAGGTACCGGAGAGGATGAGTTCCTCTGATGTTTGTCTAATAAGCCTGATGGCACTATTTCGTCCGAATTCAGGCTTACCTCCAAAGATATGAATGACTCCTATTGCAGTGATCACTCCGCAGGTGATCGTGAAAGTCACGAAGACTACAACGAGAAAGATAAGTATCTTTCTGGATCCCTGATACATGGCATGTAACCGAGTGATCATTACAACTTGCGTGATGTTTCAGTTAAGTCTCACGAAGTATCGTAGCTGAGTAGCTCATCGCCAAGCATGGTATTTACGACAACTGTCATCTAATTTAGTATAGAGTTCATAATTCTGCTTGAAGACCCCGGTTAATAATGAGCGTCGGAGGACAAAAAAACTCACATCTGTTGTGGTCATTATAACCAATAAACTGGCCAACAATAGTACTCACCCCTACATAGCGGCACACGTTATTGAACGAGAATGATAGACATAGGTGCGAAATACTCACTACATCTGTCACTTGGAGTGACGGGAGACTTGCTGAATGCCAACAGTCAGATGAACAAGCACGACAGATGTGAGTAAACATTATGTACGCAATATGTTGATGCTGATTGTGAAAGATGGCTAATTAGCTCGATGCCAACTTGTTAGAAGGCATGAACATACATAGCATATATTATTCCAATGTAGCACACCTACAGCATTGTTGAAGTTATAACGACTCATCAACTGTGCTTGTGGTATAGGCTACGTACACTGATATACAGAAAAGCCATGCAAGACCAGCATTGCGCCTTGCACACATTAATTATCTCATCCAAATAAGTTCATTTAATAACATACTACTCACCTAGATCAGTTTGAACTATGAAACCATTCGCAGTGAAATGGTTGCTCCTGTAATAGCGACATCGACCTACCTCTTGTCCGAATGTCAAAACTGAAAATGTCATAAGGATACCAGCGGTGATCAATACTATGATCTTGCTCACCCCAGTCATATATCACTGCAGCAGATGCAGCAACTGCGCAACCACAGTTAATTAGGCATCACCAACATATCCAGATGGTTTTCCACGAACCTACAAAACAGCTGAATTTGCTAAACTCATTGATTAACGGCTACTAACTGGGGTCACCATCTGAGACGAAGGGTATATTGGGTGGGTGCGATCGAGTAGCGAACTTGGTGGACGTATTATATCCGAACGCTGTACAGGTTAAAGCTGTTTGTAACGTTGGGAACTCGTTTCCAAATTCCAATATTGAAGTTTTCTTGATGCATTGATAGTATTCTTGTGTCAGTTTAGGGAATTCCATCAGTGGGACTATCATGATCATGATGTGTCAATGGTTTAGGAGACACGCAATAATCGAGAAAAGGCATGCTGTCCTAATTTCCCAATGAACACAGGCATTATCTCCATCTCCCTGCCCGGGACTTTGGGTGCGTAACCGCTCATTGATAAGATGACCCTGTCGACATGATAAGTAACTCACCTCTCTGCATCTGACAAATTGCCACCATCAAGCCGCGGCTGCAACGCCTCCAAACACGCCTCAGATACCTAATCCAGTGGGCCCCCAAGTGCTCTCGGATATCGGGCTACATGATCTGATAGTAATGCAAAGACAATGCACGCACTCCATTCAATAGTCCGTCGAATCTGAACCGATCGATGTTACATGCTGGCCGCCCTCAGGATCCTGATTGATTAGTCTGGTATATATATAACGAAAAAAAAACGACTCAGACACGCCTGAATCACCCTAGAGGAAGCCAAACTTCAGTCTTCTTGTTGCGACTCGATTCATAGCTCCAGAAGCTAGAGCACTCCGATCAGAAATTACAAACACTCGACAACAATGGACATACGACCCTGAATGATTCTCAGATCTCAGCGCAGCGCTAGTAACGTCATAGCAGCTTCCTCTGCTCGTGCCCATAATTCTTCATTTGTGCATGAACACTCTCCGTGCTTGTTCCATAATGGCAAACATTTGCAAAGTACCCATCTCCTCATTGCCCTTGCCGCCGTCAAGCCACATTGTGACGCATAACCTTACCCCAGATCCAGTTACCCCAAGTCCAGCAGAGTTCTTATCTAATGTCTTGCCTAACAAACCAAGTCTACAGAGGCGTGCAAGGCTACTCTCAAAAGAAGCACACTTCTCGTATGTCAATCCAATGCCACTAGAGTTTCCCTATGAAATCACACCGCCCGACCCACCTGCCGTCATCGAGGACAAGGCTGGTTACATCGAGCAATGGCTCAGCGAGCGCGAAGCTCGTCAGCCATCTCCAGTTAGCAGTCAAATTCAGCCTTCATTGAATAAGTATACCTCCAAGCTCAGAGATAGGAAGAGGGAACTCATTGGGCTGTCTGAGACATGCCTCAGAGACTGCCTGCCACATTTAGACGTTGGCGATGCCTTCGAAGTGCTGGGTAAACCAGCATTGGCCCCTCTCATAGAGGAAGAAGTTGCTTCGACCTCTTCACCAGAGGCTGCGACTATCCGGCAGGAATTGGTGGATGTTTTGAGCGGTCATGCCGTTCTGATGGCGTCTAGTTCGGGCCCTAGCTTTGCACCCTGGTCCGCAAGGTACAGCGGCCATCAGTTTGGCGTCTGGGCCGGTCAACTTGGTGACGGTCGTGCCATTTCAATTCGTCAGTCATCTATCCCACGTCTACTCCAGGACGTCTTAACAGGTTGCCAGATGTAACACCGCACCCCAAGGACGCTGAAACCACATACGAACTACAGCTGAAGGGTGCTGGCCGGACCCCCTTTTCCCGCACTGCGGATGGTTTAGCTGTGCTTCGCTCGTCTATCCGAGAATACCTTTGCTCAGAAGGTGCACATATTCTTGCTGGTAGTATTGGGCTTGTACTAACGAAACCATAGCCATGCATGCACTCTCGATCCCGACTACCAGGTCACTAAGTCTAATCTCCCTTCCTGACTTGCCAGTCATACGAGAGCGCACAGAAGCCGCCTGTATCTTCACACGCGTTGCAGAAACATTCATACGTATCGGCAACTTCGAAGCCCTTAGTCCTCCATCCAATTCTTTCTTCCTCGGCGGCGGTCAGCAAGACGCAGACTACGAGGCTTTGCGACAGCTGGGTGAGTGGACTGCCAGGAGAGTGCTCAAGCTGGAAGGTATCAACTGGGAGGCTGGTGATGCTTGGGGTAAAAAGCTTCTGCTTGACGTTGCAAGACGAAATGCACGGATGGTGGCTGCTTGGCAAGCCTATGGTTTTATGCATGGTGTTATGAACACGGACAAGTGAACTTCTCTCTCCACTTCCAATTTTTAGGTGACTAATATCTGGTTTCAGTATATCAATCCTTGGGCTGACGATAGATTACGGTCCATATGCATTCATGGATGTCTTTGACCCTTATCATATCTGCAACCATAGTGATGGAGAAGGTCGCTATGCATACAAAGTGGGTCAAACAGTATTCACGCCCGCTCTTAAGCTAACGCTCAACCCAGTACCAGCCAAACATGATGTCGGTCTTTTAACTTACAACTATCCTTCTGCATTCTGACAACACACCTGCAGCGTCTTTGCCTGTCGTGCTCTCCTCGACGCACTCTCCCCACTTATCGGCGCAGAAGCTGCACAAGGCAACAAAGCAGTCCAACCCGGCTGGGCATCTTCAATCACACCTGAAGCACTTGTCTCATGGCGCACAGCAGGCAAAAACCTTTCTAAAGTAGAAATGGAACAGATCCTCGAAGAAACCTGTGCCACGGAATACGGATTTTTGATGCGCAAGCGCCTGGGGCTTCGTCGTCAGGAGAAAACGGACCAGCGGGAGATCGTGCAACCACTTTTGGATATGATGGAGGCGCAGCAGTTAGACTTCCATGGCACTTTTAGGCGGCTTGCGTTTTTCCACACTGGGATGATGAAGGAAGACAATAGTGAGAGAATGGAGGCATTCATTCAGGGGATCTTGGGCGGAACGCCTGATCGGGACCGCATGGACCATGGGAAGGTTACTGAAGGATGGATGGCTTGGTTGGACAAGTACAGTGCCCGAATTGAGAGCGAGCGCCATGGAGAAGAGTGGGCTGGTGAGGCTGACTTTGACAGCGCCAGACAAGTCGCTGCGAAAAGTGCAAACCCGCGGTTTGTGCTTAGACAGTGGGTACTTGAAGAGCTCATCAAGAAAGTCGAGGGGGACCATAACAGTGGGAAACGTATCATGGCTAAAGTGATGCAGGTGAAACACCCACCATGCATGTCCAGTTAATAGTAGCTCACTGCGACTTTCTAGATGGCGTGCAAGCCTTTCGAACCGTGGGGAGCGGAAGGTGATGATATACCAAATGACGATCTCCCAGCAGAGATAAGAGAGGAGAAGCGTCTGTGTGGGCTAGGAGACAAGAGATTTTTAGGCTTCCAATGCAGTTGCTCAAGTTGAAACTTGAGGATGTCTATTATCAATCAACAACCACTCGGGCTACTAACATGGGATCAATAACTATACGGCGATGTTTAGTGTGAACACAAGAACCAACGGGGAGTCCTTGTTTGTATCAGCCGTCTCAGGCTAGGTTGTCAATGTGGTCCACCTGGCTTCCGCTTGCAAGATGTCATCCCTGCAGGAATGCCCACACATGCTCGCCTAACCTCGGAATTCGCTTGTGGTAAGTAGGTTGTTCAAAGCAGTCATACACGTTGTCTTGGTTCATGATTCCATTGTTCGAAACTTCTGCCGAGGACAAGTTTCATTCCCGTGTAAATGTTAGATGTTTCGCTGATGCGCATTCCTTCCTCGCCAGGGTCTGGCTGTTTCAGTATCCCGCATTGTATGTCTCCACTTTCGGTGCGCTGTCGGCGACCTCGATGGCATGTGAATACCAAAGGCGTTGGGCGAACCGACGGGACGTACTAAAGCCAATGAGATTCTACATGAACAGGATTGAATGGATGACGTTGACGAGAAGGTCATTCCCGTAAAACCAGTATACAGTAAAACGCATCTGAACGGTGCATACCCAGTCTGAACAACTGCGGGCACCAACTTTTGATAGTAACATACATGTATCATATCTGGGGTAATCTAAAAACCGACGCGGCACGTTGATCGTGCATGTGCTCAAACACGACCTGAATGACAACTCATCATGGCTCCTTGAAGGTAGATATACCTCAGAAGGGCAGCATGGCGTCAGTCTGCTGTTTGGATGGCTGCAAGTGTCTCGGCAGAGTCTCTTCGAGTGCACACCAAACGAAGAGAGGGGGTAACCACGCCCAGGACAATATCTCTATGGTCGCCAGGATTTGAAGCCACCACACTCCAGAAGCGTAACACGCGATCAGAAGAGCTATAGGATGCCATTAGTTTGACATTGGTATCAATATTATAAAAACCATTCACATAACATCAAAAACATGATAGAAATCGCGAGAGATACAGTTGGCCAGCTTATGAACAGAAGTATACTGCATAGTCGAAAGCGTGTGGCCATCAGGACCTGCAATTTGGTGAATACGCATTAATGCAGTCGAGTCTGCTACAAACATTTCTGACCCAGATTCGATCACAGGCTTCGTATATGTTGACCACAGCTAAACCAGAAAGCAGGCTGCCGAGGGCATGCGCGAAAGATCCAAGTGCTAAAATATAGCAAGTGTGTATATTGTATGGAAGAAATGATGTCAGGGGCGGTTGTGATGAAATAAAGACTGCTGAAGTAGTGAGGACCTGTAATCCAGCATGATTTTTTTTCTTTGACTCCAAGAAGTGCTACATACTAAGCCCGCCTGCAATGTCATAAATCATTGTATGGTTAGGTCAAATCGAGTTTCTCACCGCAATGTTGGTATTACTCAGTCTGTCAAGAAAAGTCTTCCTTTGTTTATCCCATTCGTCATCGCTGGTCCTGGACTTCCAATGATGTTTGAGAGACGACCTTCCCATCGAGATTAGACAGAGTGTACGAAATAATATGGACGGTATGGGTTGCTTCTCGAAATCTGGCACCGCCCAATGGCCTGGTAGATCAGGTGGCCTACAAAATTCGATCAATCAATGGTCCAAGAACAGTGAGGCTACTTGCTGATCGTTGTTCATAGCCGTTCGACTCAGTGGGTGAAAGCAGTCCTGGAGTTGACATCAGGAAAAGTAGTTGATATCAGGGAAAAAAACCCAAAATGCTGTAGCCCTGGTGACAGCTATATAGAGCTACAAGCACTCCGTTCACATCCAGATGGTTGCCCATTGATTTATGACAACATATGAATTTCGAAATCGCTCCGTTCTTGCATCGTTATATAGCGCATACCGTTCCGACTTTTGGGTCCAATCGATGGGGAGTATGTTCGGATGAGTCAACATTACGAAGTAGTCTGGAGTTTGTTCAAGTGCATCTGAAGGTACCTGCTCCGCTTCCTTGAAAATGTCAGAACTGAAGTGTGATTCTGTTCCGCCTGTCAGAATGCAGTGCAAAGAGCACGCAGAAACCAATCTATAAAGTAAGGGGGGAAAGGTGGGAATGTCCTCGCTAGCTCACATGGCTTTCGCTTGCATCGCTAAAGGCCACATGGGAGCGCTTAGCTCGGAATGGAAATTTCTCGCGTGGTTTTTTCGAGTGCCGACTCACTGTTGTCCCATTGTATGATTGCGTGATTGCGTGATGCGTGATTGCGTGATGTGGTCACGTGACTGCGCAGCTGCTGGAATTTGCCATGGGTTGTCTGAAGCTGGGGTAAAACCAAATTATTAGGATGGAGCTGAGGCCAGGGAGCCAAAAGGAGTGTGAAGCCAAAAGTGAAGCCAAAAAGGAGTGCAAAGGAGTGCAAAGCAAAAAATGAGTGCAATTGCAGAAGATGGCTAATAGGGAAACTCATCAGGGGCTGGAAGGAGTGGTGGCGCCATCAAAAGGCATGGTCAAGTTGTCAATACCTATGACAAGCTACTCCATCAGGCACCAATATCAGGTTGGAAGTTGCCAGCAGGCTGGAAGTGTCCTCCCCCACCCTCAGGAAAAATCTTCTGATAAATTGCTCTTAGATTTTGGCTATCAAAGAATCTGAACTTTGTGATTTGAAAAATCATGTTATTTGTTTAAAAAGCTGCTATGATCATTAGGATGGAGAGATGGGGGGACAGAAGAGCATGGGGAGGAGAGAATGAAGGCATGGGAGATGGGAGGTGGGAGACGGGAGATGGGAGATGGGAGACGGGAGACGGGAGACGGGAGACGGGAGACGGG
Source organism: Suillus spraguei (assembly GCA_016800925.1). Taxonomy (NCBI): domain Eukaryota; kingdom Fungi; phylum Basidiomycota; class Agaricomycetes; order Boletales; family Suillaceae; genus Suillus; species Suillus spraguei. Next base: position 181,609 of record JABCPU010000022.1, read on the forward strand.
AGACGGGAGACGGGAGACGGGAGACGGGAGACGGGAGACGGGAGATGGGAGATGGGAGACGGGAGACGGGAGACGGGAGACGGGAGACGGGAGACGGGAGACGGGAGACGGGAGACGGGAGACGGGAGACGGGAGACGGGAGACGGGAGACGGGAGACGGGAGACGGGAGATGGGAGATGGAGATGGGAGACGGGAGACGGGAGACGGGAGATGGGAGACGGGAGACGGGAGATGGGAGATGGGAGACGGGAGATGGGAGACAGGAGACAGGAGACGGGAGACGGGAGACGGGAGACGGGAAACAGGAGACACAAGATGGGAGACACAAGATGGGAGACAGCAGACTGGTAAGAGGAAATGAGAGACAGGACATCAGTAACAGGAGATGGGAGATGGGACACTTGCATGATTTTGTTGTGTGACAACTTAATACTGTTGCCCCTATTAAAACTTGACACAAAAGATTTATTCAAGTTAATAGTTTGCAGTAAATAATTTAAAAAATTCAAATTCAAATTGCAATGACATGAGGATGAGATGGGCAATAAGCTCACAAAGATGGTGATGTGGTACTTTTACTTCTCTCAAGATATTGGTTAAAGTTATAATTTATTTCAAGACCTATTATCATTATTAAAGATAATTATTGGGATGAAGCCAAGGCCAGGAAGGCAAAAGAGTGCGAAGCACTCTTTTTGCCTTCCTGTGCCTTGGGCAAACAGAATTATTAGGATGAAGCCTTGGCCAGGGAGCAAAAGGAGTGCGAAGCACTCCTTTTGCTTCCTGTGCCGAAGGCACAACGGGTGGTGGACTCGTCTATAAAGTAAGGGGGGAAAGGTGGGAAGGTGTTCGCTAGCTCGCGTGGCTTTCGCGTATGTCGCTAAATGCCACGTTTTCACGCTTATTTCGCTTAGCTCGGTATGGAAATTTCTCGCGTGGTTTTTTTCAAGTGCCGACACAGTTGTCCCATTGTATGATTGCGTGGTTTTGTCACGTGCAGCGCCACATGGGTTAAAAATTTGCCACGGGTTGTCTGAAGCTGGGGTAAAACCAAATGATGGGTTGTCATCTGCCACAGGTTGTCTGAACCTGGGGGAAAATGAAATTATTAGGATGGAGCTGAGGCCAGGGAGCCCAAAGGGAGTGTTCAGCCAAAAGTGAAGCCAAAAAGGAGTGCAAAGGAGTGGAAAGCAAAAAAGGAGGGCAAGCAAAAATGAGTGCAATTGCAGAAGATGGCTAATAGGTAAAAACAGAAGGAACTCATCAGGATGCTAAAACCCCAGAACAGCATGATGAATATTCAAGGAAACTCAAGGATGGCCCACCACCTGGGTGGAAACCCTGAGTCTATATTCCATTTAGAGTGTTAAATACTACATTTTAATAGATTATGTTTGGCAACAACTTGAGGAGAAATGGGAGATGGGAGATGGGAGATGGGAGACGGGAGATGGGAGATGGGAGATGGGAGATGGGAGATGGGAGACGGGAGACGGGAGATGGGAGATGGGAGATGGGAGATGGGAGATGGGAGATGGGAGATGGGAGATGGGAGATGGAGATGGGAGATGGGAGACGGGAGATGGGAGATGGGAGACGGGAGATGGGAGATGGGAGATGGGAGATGGGAGATGGGAGATGGGAGATGGGAGATGGGAGATGGGAGATGGGAGATGGGAGATGGGAGATGGGAGACAGGAGGTGGGAGACAGGAGACAGGAGATGGGAGACGGGAGATGGGAGACAGGAGATACAAGACAGGAGACACAAGACAGGAGACACAAGACAGGAGACACAAGACAGGAGATGGGAGATGGGAGACGGGAGATGGGAGACGGGAGATGGGAGATGGGAAGTGGGAGATAGGAGATAGGAGACAGGAGACAGGAGACAGAAGACAGGAGATGGGAGATGGGAGACACAAGATGGGAGACAGGAGATGGGAGACAGGAGACACAAGACGGGAGACACAAGACGGGAGACACAAGACAGGGGACACAAGACAGGAGACACAAGATGGGAGACAGGAGATGGGAGACAGGAGATGGGAGACACAAGATGGGAGACAGGAGATCAGGAGACAGGAGATGGGACACAGGACACAGGACACAGGACACAGGACACAGGACACAGGACACAGGACACAGGACACAGGACACAGGACACAGGACACAGGACACAGGACACAGGACACAGACACAGGATACAGGAGATGTAGGAGATGGGAGATGTGGGAGATGAGAGACACAAGATGGGAGATGGGAGACACAAGATGGGAGACAGCAGACTGGTAAGAGGAAATGAGAGACAGGAGACCAGTAACAGGAGATTGGAAATGGGAGACGGGAGATGGGACACTTGCATGAATTGTGTTGTGTGACAACTTAATACTGTTGCCCCCTATTAAAACTTGACACAAAAGATTTATTCAAGTTAATAGTTTGCAGTAAATAATTTAAAAAAATCAAAATCAAATGCAATGACATGAGGATGAGATGGGCAATATAATATAAACTCACAAAGATGGTGATGTGGTACTTTTACTTCTGTCAAAATATTGGTCAAAGTTATAATTTATTTCAAAACCTATTATCATTATTGAAGATAATTATTAGGATGAAGCCAAGGCCAGGAAGGCAAAAAGAGTGCGAAGCACTCTTTTGCCTTCCTGTGCCTTGGGCAAACAGAATTATTAGGATGAAGCCTTGGCCAGGGAGCAAAAGGAGTGCGAAGCACTCCTTTTGCTTCCTGTGCCAAAGGCACAACGGGTGGTGGACTCGTCTATAAAGTAAGGGGGAAAGGTGGGAATGTCCTCGCTAGCTCGCGTGGCTTTCGCGTATGTCGCTAAATGCCACGTTTTCACGCTTATTTCGCTTAGCTCGGTATGGAAATTTCTCGCGTGGTTTTTTTCAAGTGCCGACACAGTTGTCCCATTGTGTGATTGCGTGATTTGGTCACGTGACTGCGCAGCTGGTGCGCTGTAGTTTCCTAGATATACCCTCGAGCTCCAATCTTCGTTTCCTCTTTTCCCCCACCACTGCTCCCTCTGCCACATCTTGAGAAAGTAATACTTTCTCAACATACTCAACTTCTGTTTGTTTTTCTGCTTTACTTTGGTAGATATATCTTTCACTGTTCTTGATTCCTGTAAGCCTATATAGTGTACATATTGAAACTATGATAAAAATTATTGATTATGTAATCAGATATCAGGCATTTTCGCTTTTTGACGTGTTTTTGGACCCTTTGGACCCCCCTGGACCTGGACCTGGACCTGGACCTGGACTGGCCGTATCTTGGAGTTCGAAGCTTAGTGAGTGTGATTGTTGTTTGTTACTGGCCCTGTATTCCATCTGGACTCGCGAACTCCTGTTGATTCAAGACGAACGTGTAACCAAGTCCTACTTCCCTGGCCATCTGTTCTTGCAGGTGTTTGCTGGTTGTTTCTGGACCTCTGGTATACTACAGTGTAGAGATTTTGGATTGGCGGGGCACTTTTCTGTGCTAAGTTGGTCTGCTTGCAGCCTTCTTACAGTTGCCATCCTATCCTTTGGGATAATTTCTCGGACAGCTTTCAGCTGTTCTTAGCACTGTCATACGTCGAACTTCCAGGGTATTAGCTCATCCTGGAAACTGCTGGTACTTCTTCAGTCACTCTCGGTAATATTTGTTTGGATCTTTGGTATGTGATACTGTGCTGTATATATATAACATGATGGCTTATCTTTGACACAGTGGAACTACCACTGTTGGAAATTTGGTTCTTCTCTCTCTTTGTTTCATATATCTTCCTTCTCCAATGTATGTAGTTATTGACATATATATTTATTTTGACTAATATTTATTCTTAATAGGAATCCCTCCACTCCTCCTACCTCTCCTCAGCGGGCACAGGCTGCTGCACGTCAGGCTGAGAGAATCAGCGAAATATTGGCTCCCCTCCTGCACGTCGCCATCCTGCTCCTATAGCTCAACCTTTAGAAAATGCTGCTCAAATGGTAGGAATTAATTGTCTGATTTTCATAAGACATGTTCTAATATGTTTATAGAATATTCCTCAGATCTTGGGAAATCTAAACCATGGTCCAATTCCCATGCAAAGGTTTCCTAATATGCCACGTCATGTTATTGAGCATCATGAGGCTCAACGTATGTGGCGTCTACACCACCCACCACTACCCCTGGGCCACCTGTTGCTGCTCCAGCCTTAGGGCCTCCCTTTGGTTATATTCCTCCACCTGCTGCACTTCAGAATGAGTATGAACGTCGTATGGCAAATGTTGCTGCAGCCACAATAAATAGTCATGAAGCACGCCGTGCTGCTAGGCGAAGGCGTAATAATCCTCAACAACAACCAGCACCAGCACCTCCTGCACCTGCACCTGCACCTGCACCTGCACCTGCCCCTGCCCCTGCCCCTGCTCCTGCTCCTGCTCCTGCTCCTGCTCCTGCTCCTACTCCTGCTCCTGCCCCTGCCCCTGCCCCTGCCCCTGCCCCTGCCCCTGCTCCTGCTGCTCATAACAACTTGGCAGCCTTTCATTTGCTGCAGCAGCAAGCTGCACAGGGACACAACATACAGCAGCAGCTAGCTGAAATGGTTGCTAGACATGCTGAGGATTATCGCCATGAACGGCAGCAGGAACAGGAAGCTGAACAGATGAATAGACAGAACTATGACCATTACATGCATGGTCCTATTCACTATGAGGGTGCAGTTGGTCCTCACAATTTCAACAATCCTCATCAATACTTTGGACCTCATCCTGCACCACCTTTGCCTATGCCACCTCAACCTGATCATCAACAATTTAATAATCAGTTTCAACATTATTTCCAGCAGGAACAGATTAGAGATAACTTGCTTCATGAACAAGCACAGGAGGCATTATACCATCAGCAGATCCAACAGGAGGAAGAAAGACAAGCACAGGAGACCTTACGTCAACAACAGATCCAGCAGCAATTACAGCAGGAGCACATCCATAGGCAAGGCCAGGAGGAGAGAGATGCCTTTCACTTGGAGCAGCTGGAAGATAGACAAGCTCAGGATATTCTACGAGCAGGTCAACAGGAAGAGGAGCATTTCAATAGTCAAACTCAGGATCGTCAGCGAGCAGGTCAACAGGAGGAGGCCCGTCACAACCGTGAGCAGCAGAGAGTTCATGAGGAGCAGGAGCGTCTTGAGGAGGCACTACATGAATATAATGACCCAATATCTCAAGAGCAACATGCAGATGATGAAGAGAGAAGGAGAATCCAGCAGCAGGAACAACACCAGGAGCATGAAGAGGAGGACAACCAGCATATTAATCAGGTCATTCCTATTCCTGATGGAGCCCAACCATATACAGAACCAGCCAACCGTCATACTCTTGGTCCCCTTAATGTGGAGTGTCCCAAATGTCATGCACTTCACTTTGCATGTGAAAGACTCTCCAACTCCTCTTTGCAAAACCCTCGCTTTGGTATGTGCTGCTTGCAGGGCCAAGTCAGCCTTCCCCCATTTCCAGCATGGCCACCTGAGCTGGAGCAGGCATATAGAGACAGAACATTTGTGTCAAAAATTCGCCAATACAACAGTGCTCTTGCATTTACCTCTGTTGGTGTCAACATTGAGGATCGTGCTATTCAAAGATCTGGCCCAAATGCTTTTCGTATCCATGGCTCTCTCCATCACCTCATGGGCAGTCTTCTACCTCCAGAGGGTGTCCAGCCTTCATATGCACAACTTTATATATATGACTCTGAAGAAGCCACCAACATCCGCACCACCCGTCCTGGAAATGAAGGTCTTGATCGTCAGATTCTCAGAGATCTGCATGACATGTTGCATCGAAAACACCCCTATGCTGCTGTCTACAAGCAAGCCTATCAAATCATGCAAGAGAAGCCTCCAGAGGAGCAGACAGATGTTTCTGTGCGTATTCACTTCCTGCCAGGCACAGATGGTCGAAGATATAACTTCCCACTGCCAATGAAATTGCTGCAGCTCTTCCTGGAGATGGATCTGAGGAGGTGTCTCATGAACGCGACATCATTTTATATTATCAAAATGGTCGACTTAGGCGCATCAGTCAACTCAACCATGCATATGCCTGTCTTCATTATGTCCTTCTCTTTCCAATGGAGAGGATGGCTGGGACCTCTACATTGATATGATCATTCCTCAGGGTGGACGTGCACGTGCCAAAAAAGTGACTCAGCTGCTATATTATGCCTTTCGTCTTCATCCCCGTCCAGCTCGCATTGACCACAACAATATCTTTCGTGGTGGAAGGCTGTTCCAGCAGTATGTTGTTGATGCTTGGGCTTCCATTGAGCAGAGCAGACTCAACTGGATAAGAAACAACCAGAAGAAGATCAGGGCTGACTGCTACCAAGGCCTCACAGACAATATTCTCAATGATGGAGTAGGCAATTTGGCTGAGACAGGTCGTGCTATAATCCTTCCCTCCTCTCATTCTGGAAGCCCTCGCTATATGCAGCAGCTACTGCAGGACTCCTTGGCCATCTGCCGTGCCTGCAAGAAACCTGATCTCTTCCTGACAATGACTGCCAATGGGAACTGGCCTGAGATTACTGAGAATCTCCTTCCAGGTAAAGTGACATACTGATGCATTATTATGACTTGATTCTGACAAGTTTTCTAATGTAGGTCAAACTGCTGTGGACCGTCCAGACTTGGTGGCTCGCGTATTCTATCAAAAGCAGCAGGCTCTGCTGAAGAAAGTTCGCAATGGCTACTATGGCAAGGTTGCAGGATTGGTGTACACCATTGAATATCAAAAGCGTGGTCTGCCTCACATGCACCTTCTCATCTTCCTGGATCCAGACCACAAGATTCGCACTGTGGAACAAATAGACTCCTTCATCTCTGCCCAGATCCCTGACAGAAATGTCCATCCCCAACTCTATGAGGCTGTGGAGAAATACATGCTTCATGGCCCCTGCTCTCCAGAACGTTGCTTGGAGAATGGACGTTGCAAAAAGCATTTCCAAAGTCTTTCTGTGCCCAGACATTGATGAAGGAGGATGGCTATCCAGAGTATGCAAGACCTGACAATGGTCGCACTGTCCAGAAGAATACACTGTCTTCACCAACAAAGATGTTGTTCCTCACCCTCCACAACTCCTGGTGGAATTCAACTGCCACATCAATCTTGAAGTCTGTGCTTCCATCAAGTCTGTGAAATACATCCACAAGTACATCTACAAGGGAAATGACCGTGCCACTTTGGAGATGCCAGGACCAGTGGATGAGGTCAAAACCTACCTTGACTCCAGATACATCAGCTCCACTGAGGCTGCATGGCACATCTTTGAGTTTGGAATGCACCTTGAATGGCCCTCTGTCTATCGTCTGCCAGTCCACCTTCCAAATGAACACATGGTGTTTTATGATCCTGAGGATGATGCCCAGGATGTTCTTGAGCGTGCAGCAACCAAGGAGACTTGCCTTACTGGATGGTTCAAAGCCAATGCCAACAATATCTTGGTGGCAGCTGGAGCCCATGACCACCTCTACCAGGACTTCCCCTCAAAATTCGTATGGAACAAGACTGCATGGAAGGTACGACAACGTGGAATGGCCATTGGAAGGATGTACTCTGCTGCACCTGGATCTGGAGAGCGCTTCTACCTGAGATTGCTTCTGACTGTAGTAAAAGGTATGATGCTCATGTCAATTTTATCAATCAAACTCACCATGTATTCAAGGGGCCACCTCCTATGAGAACCTTCGAACAGTTGATGGTGTTTTATATGACACTTTCAAGGAGGCATGTCGACGTAGAGGTCTGCTTGAGGATGACAATGAATGGATCCAATGCTTGCAGGATGCCTCTCACATGAGCACTGGACATGGCATGCGCAATCTCTTTGCCATCATCCTCATACACTGCAACCCTACAGACCCCAGTGATCTTTGGAACCAATTCAAGGACAATCTCTGCGATGATCTGCGTCACCACCTGTCTCATGCCCCATTCACATTCCTAACCCTACAAATGAAGAGGTCTATGACTATGGTCTCTATCTCATTGATGGAAGCTTCGCAAAAATGGAAAGTCTTTGCAAGTGATTCCTCAGATGCCTACACTCAAATGGCAGCAAGATGGGGGGTCATGCAGGGAAATCAGCTCATTGCTGAGCAGCTCCAGTATAACCAGGAGGAGCTCCAGCAGATGGTGGACCAGGAGTGCTTTCTCTCAATCAGGAGCAGAGGACAGTCTTTGATGCAGTGGTCAATGATGCCATGCAAAGAAATGACAGACACCTGGACATGCATTCTTTGTCCACAGTGCAGGTGGATGTGGCAAGACATATCTCTGCAAGCTCATTGCCTCAAAACTCCGTGCTGAAGGCAAGATTGTCCTGTGTGTGGCTTCCTCTGGAATTGCTTCTCTCCTCCTGCCAGGTGGACGTACAGCTCATTCGCGATTCAAGATTCCAATCCCATCAATGAGGACAGCTCCTGCAACATCAAGAAAGGAGATGTTGTGCATGAGCTTCTGAAGGCCACCTCCCTCATCATCTGCGATGAAATTCCAATGCTACACCGTCACAATCTGGAATGCCTTGACCGCTCATTGCGCGACCTTCTCAATGTTGATGCTGATTTTGGAGGATTACCATACTCTTTGGAGGAGACTTCAGACAGACTCTACCAGTGGTGGCTCATGGATCCAGGGAGCAGATAGTGGGTGCTACCTTCTGCAGATCTCGCATCTGGCCAAGGCTTCAGATCTTCCATCTCAAGACAAACATGCGCCTTGGCCAAGACCCTGCCTCTGATGAATTTGCCAAGTGGCTTCTGGAGATTGGAGCTGGAAAGAACACACATGCTGATGGAACAGTGTCCTTCCAATTCATATGCGCTGTGCCACAATGATATCCGTCTCTCATCAATGCCCTCTACTCTCCTATCCTGCTTCCTGACCATCCTCCTGTGAATGATTCCTTCTTCCTGGAACGTACCATCCTCTCTGCAAAGAACACTGATGTGGATGAAATCAATGCCAACATTCTTGAATTATTCCCTGGAGAAAAGCAGTGTTCACCAGTGCAGACTCAGTGCTGAGAGGGACTATGACTATATCCCCATGAGTTCCTTCACACTCTGACACCATCAGGGTTCCCTTTGCACAAATTGGAACTCAAAGTGGGTGTTCCTCTGATGCTGTTGCGCAACTTGGATCCCACCAATGGCCTCTACAATGGAACAGGATGATCCTCCTGTCTTGGACCACACATGTCCTCAATGTCGGATTCTTAAGATGGAGTTGATGAAGCTCAGCAAGACATCAGACACAGTGCTAATCCCCGGATGACTCTGGATGCCACTCTGAAGACAACCCATCCCTTAAGCGTCGACAATTTCCGTCCGTCTTGCATTTGCTATGACAATCAACAAGGCTCAAGGTCAAAGTGTGAAGTGGGTTGGACTGGATTTGAGAACTCCCGTGTTCAGTCATGGACAGCTGTATGTGGCATTGTCCAGTGCACTCACCCAGAGAGAGTGGTGCTATCTTTCCAGAGCATGAAGAAGGGTCAAAGACGACCAATGTGGTGTATACAGAAGTGCTGAGAGGACTTGGAGATTAGATTGAGAATTGATTGATGTAGTTTTATGTAAAGTGATATGATAGTGTACTTTTAGTCTTGCTGAAATGGTGGTGAAATGTACATGTTGTTTGAAATACTATATTCAATAAGTAAGGTGCAGAGTGTGATTATTAGGATGAAGCCAAGGCCAGAAAGCCAAAAAGAGTGCGAAGCACTCTTTTTGGCTTTCTGTGCCTTGGGCAAAAGAAATTATTGGGATGAAGCCAAGGCCAGGAAGGCAAAAAGAGTGCGAAGCACTCTTTTTGCCTTCCTGTGCCTTGGGCAAAGTGAATTATTAGGATGAAGCCTTGGACAGGAGCAAAAGGAGTGCGAAGCACTCCTTTTGCTTCCTGTGCCGAAGGCACAACGGGTGGTGGACTCGTCTATAAAGTAAGGGGGGAAAGGTGGGAAGTGCTCGCTAGCTCCTGGCTTTCGCTTGTCGCTAAAGGCCACATGTACGCTTAGCTCGGTTGGAAATTTCTCGCGTGGTTTTTTTCAAGTGCCGATCAATACACTGTTGTCCCATTGTGTGATTGCGTTGTGATTTGGTCACGTGACTGCGCAGCTGGTGCGCTGTAGTTCCTAGATATACCCTCGAGCTCCAATCTTCGTTTCCTCTTTTCCCCCACCACTGCTCCCTCTGCCACATCTTGAGAAAGTAATACTTTCTCAACATACTCAACTTCTGTTTGTTTTTCTGCTTTACTTTGTAGATATATCTTTCACTGTTCTTGATTCCTGTAAGCCTATATAGTGTAATATTGAAACTATGATAAAAATTATGATTATGTAATCAGATATCAGGCATTTTCGCTTTTTGACGTGTTTTTGGACCCTTTGGACCCCCCTGGACCTGGACCTGGACCTGGACTGGCCGTATCTTGGAGTTCGAAGCATAGTGAGTGTGATTGTTGTTTGTTACTGGCCCTGTATTCCATCTGGACTCGCGAACTCCTGTTGATTCAAGACGAACGTGTAACCAAGTCCTACTTCCCTGGCCATCTGTTCTTGCAGGTGTTCGCTGGTTGTTTCTGGACCTCTGGGTATACTACAGTGTAGAGATTTTGGATTGGCGGGGCACTTTTCTGTGCTAAGTTGGTCTGCTTGCAGCCTTCTTACAGTTGCCATCCTATCCTTCGGGATAATTTCTCGGACAGCTTTCAGCTGTTCTTAGCACTGTCATACGTCGAACTTCCAGGGTATTAGCTCATCCTGGAAACTGCTGGTACTTCTTCAGTCACTCTCGGTAATATTTGTTTGGATCTTTGGTATGTGATATTTTGCTATATATATTATGATGGCTTATCTTTGACACAGTGGAACTACGACTGTTGGAATTTAGCTTCTTCTCTCCTTTGTTTGAATATCTTCACCAATGTATGTAGTTATTGACATATATATTTATTTTGACTGATATTTATTTTTGATAGGAATCCCTCCACTCCTCCTACCTCTCCTCAGCGAGCACAGGCTGCTGCACGTCAGGCTGAGAGGAATCAGCGAAATATTGGCTCCCCTCCTGCACGTCGCCATCCTACTCCTATAGCTCACCTTTAGAAAATGCTGCTCAAATGGTAGAATTAATTTTCTGATTTTCATAAGACATTTCTGATATGTTCATAGAATATTCCTCAGATCTGGGAAATTTAAACCATGGTCCATTCCCATGCAAAGGTTCCCTAATATGCCACGTCATGTTATTGAGCATCATGAGGCTCAACGTATGTGGCGTCTACACCACCCCACCACCTACCCCCTGGGCCACCTGTTTGCTGCTCCAGCCTTAGGGACCTCCCTTTGGTTATATTCCTCCACCTGCTGCACTTCAGAATGATATGAACGTCGTATGGCAAATGTTGCTGCAGCCACATAAATAGTCATGAAGCACGCCGTGCTGCCAGGCGAAGGCGTAATAATCCTCAACAACAACCTGCACCTCCCTCCTGCTCCTGCTCCTGCTCCTGCTCCTGCTCCTGCTCCTGCTCCTGCTCCTGCTCCTGCTCCTGCTCCTGCTCCTGCTCCTGCTCCTGCCCCTGCTCCTGCTCAGAATAACTTGGCAGCCTTTCAGTTGCTGCAGCAACAAGCTGCACAGGGACATAATATACCAGCAGCAGCTAGCTGAAATAATTGCTAGGCATGCTCAGGATATCGCCATGAACGCAGCAGGAAGAGGAAGCTGAACAGATGAATAGACAGAACTATGATCAATACATGCATGGTCCTATTCACTATGAGGGTGCAGTTGGTCCTCACAATTTCAACAATCCCAACAATACTTTGCACCCAATCCTGCACCACCTTTGCCTGTACCACCTCAACCTGATTATCAACAATTTAATAATCAGTTTCAGCATCATTTCCAGCAGGTTCAGCAGAGGAAGATAGACAAGCACAGGAGGATTACGTCACATCAGATCCAGCAGCAATTCCAGCAGCAGGAAGCAACAATTCATAGGCAAGGCCAGGAGGAGAAGATGCCATTACTTGCAGCAGCAGGAAGATAGACAAGCTCAGGATATTCTACGAGCAGGTCAACAGGAAGAGGAGCATTTCAATAGTCAAACTCAGGATCGTCAGCGAGCAGGTCAACAGGAGGAGGCCCGCCACAACCGTGCACAGCAGAGAGTTCATGAGGAGCAGGAGCGTCTTGAGGAGCACTACATGAATATAATGACCCAATATCTCAAGAGCAACATGCAGATGATGAAGAGAGAAGGAGAATCCAACAGCAGGAACAACACCAGGAGCATGAAGAAGAGGACAACCAGCATATCAATCAGGTCATTCCTATTCCTGATGGAGCTCAACCATATACAGAACCAGCCAACCGTCATACTCTTGGTCCCCTTAATGTGGAGTGTCCCAAATGTCATGCACTTCACTTTGCATGTGAAAGACTCTCCAACTCCTCTTTGCAAAACCCTCGCTTTGGTATGTGCTGCTTGCAGGGCCAAGTCAGCCTTCCCCCATTTCCAGCATGGCCACCTGAGCTGGAGCAGGCATATAGAGACAGAACATTTGTGTCAAAAATTCGCCAATACAACAGTGCTCTTGCATTTACCTCTGTTGGTGTCAACATTGAGGATCGTGCTATTCAAAGATCTGGCCCAAATGCTTTTCGTATCCATGGCTCTCTCCATCACCTCATGGGCAGTCTTCTACCTCCAGAGGGTGTCCAGCCTTCATATGCACAACTTTATATATATGACTCTGAAGAAGCCACCAACATCCGCACCACCCGTCCTGGAAATGAAGGTCTTGATCGTCAGATTCTCAGAGATCTGCATGACATGTTGCATCGAAAACACCCCTATGCTGCTGTCTACAAGCAAGCCTATCAAATCATGCAAGAGAAGCCTCCAGAGGAGCAGACAGATGTTTCTGTGCGTATTCACTTCCTGCCAGGCACAGATGGTCGAAGATACAACCTTCCCACTGCCAATGAAATTGCTGCAGCTCTTCCTGGAGATGGATCTGAGGAGGTGTCTCATGAACGCGACATCATTTTATATTATCAAAATGGTCGACTTAGGCGCATCAGTCAACTCAACCATGCATATGCCTGTCTTCATTATGTCCTTCTCTTTCCTAATGGAGAGGATGGCTGGGACCTCTACATTGATATGATCATTCCTCAGGGTGGACGTGCACGTGCCAAAAAAGTGACTCAGCTGCTGTATTATGCCTTTCGTCTTCATCCCCGTCCAGCTCGCATTGACCACAACAATATCTTTCGTGGTGGAAGGCTGTTCCAGCAGTATGTTGTTGATGCTTGGGCTTCCATTGAGCAGAGCAGACTCAACTGGATAAGAAACAACCAGAAGAAGATCAGGGCTGACTGCTACCAAGGCCTCACAGACAATATTCTCAATGATGGAGTAGGCAATTTGGCTGAGACAGGTCGTGCTATAATCCTTCCCTCCTCTCATTCTGGAAGCCCTCGCTATATGCAGCAGCTACTGCAGGACTCCTTGGCCATCTGCCGTGCCTGCAAGAAACCTGATCTCTTCCTGACAATGACTGCCAATGGGAACTGGCCTGAGATTACTGAGAATCTCCTTCCAGGTAAAGTGACATACTGATGCATTATTATGACTTGATTCTGACAAGTTTTCTAATGTAGGTCAAACTGCTGTGGACCGTCCAGACTTGGTGGCTCGCGTATTCTATCAAAAGCAGCAGGCTCTGCTGAAGAAGGTTCGCAATGGCTACTATGGCAAGGTTGCAGGATTGGTGTACACCATTGAATATCAAAAGCGTGGTCTGCCTCACATGCACCTTCTCATCTTCCTGGATCCAGACCACAAGATTCGCACTGTGGAACAAATAGACTCCTTCATCTCTGCCCAGATACCTGACAGAAATGTCCATCCCCAGCTCTATGAGGCTGTGGAGAAATACATGCTTCATGGCCCCTGCTCTCCAGAACGTTGCTTAGAGAATGGACATTGCAAAAAGCACTTTCCAAAGTCTTTCTGTGCCCAGACATTGATGAAGGAGGATGGCTATCCAGAGTATGCAAGACCTGACAATGGTCGCACTGTCCAGAAGAATGACACTGTCTTCACCAACAAAGATGTTGTTCCTCACCCTCCACAACTCCTGGTGGAATTCAACTGCCACATCAATCTTGAAGTCTGTGCTTCCATCAAGTCTGTGAAATACATCCACAAGTACATCTACAAGGGAAATGACCGTGCCACTTTGGAGATGCCAGGACCAGTGGATGAGGTCAAAACCTACCTTGACTCCAGATACATCAGCTCCACTGAGGCTGCATGGCACATCTTTGAGTTTGGAATGCACCTTGAATGGCCCTCTGTCTACCGTCTGCCAGTCCACCTTCCAAATGAACACATGGTGTTTTATGATCCTGAGGATGATGCCCAGGATGTTCTTGAGCGTGCAGCAACCAAGGAGACTTGCCTTACTGGATGGTTCAAAGCCAATGCCAACAATATCTTGGTGGCAGCTGGAGCCCATGACCACCTCTACCAGGACTTCCCCTCAAAATTCGTATGGAACAAGACCGCATGGAAGGTACGACAACGTGGAATGGCCATTGGAAGGATGTACTCTGCTGCACCTGGATCTGGAGAGCGCTTCTACCTGAGATTGCTTCTGACTGTAGTAAAAGGTATGATGCTCATGTCAATTTTTATCAATCAAACTCACAATGTATTCAAGGGGCCACCTCCTATGAGAACCTTCGAACAGTTGATGGTGTTTTATATGACACTTTCAAGGAGGCATGTCGACGTAGAGGTCTGCTTGAGGATGACAATGAATGGATCCAATGCTTGCAGGATGCCTCTCACATGAGCACTGGACATGGCATGCGCAATCTCTTTGCCATCATCCTCATCCACTGCAACCCTACAGACCCCAGTGATCTTTGGAACCAATTCAAGGACAATCTCTGTGATGATCTGCGTCACCACCTGTCTCATGCCCCATTCAACATTCCAACCCACAAATGAAGAGGTCTATGACTATGGTCTCTATCTCATTGATGGAAAACTTCGCAAAAATGGAAAGTCTTTGCAAGTGATTCCTCAGATGCCTACACCTCAAATGGCAGCAAGATGGGGGGTCATGCAGGGAAATCAGCTCATTGCTGAGCAGCTCCAGTATAACCAGGAGGAGCTCCAGCAGATGGTGGATCCAGGAGTGCTTTCTCTCAATCAGGAGCAGAGGACAGTCTTTGATGCAGTGGTCAATGATGCCATGCAAAGAAATGAGCAGACACCTGGACATGCATTCTTTGTCCACAGTGCAGGTGGATGTGGCAAGACATATCTCTGCAAGCTCATTGCCTCAAAACTCCGTGCTGAAGGCAAGATTGTCCTGTGTGTGGCTTCCTCTGGAATTGCTTCTCTCCTCCTGCCAGGTGGACGTACAGCTCATTCGCGATTCAAGATTCCAATCCCCATCAATGAAGACAGCTCCTGCAACATCAAGAAAGGAGATGTTGTGCATGAGCTTCTGAAGGCCACCTCCCTCATCATCTGTGATGAAATTCCAATGCTACACCGTCACAATCTGGAATGCCTTGACCGCTCATTGCGCGACCTTCTCAATGTTGATGCTGATTTTGGAGGATTATCCATACTCTTTGGAGGAGACTTCAGACAGACTCTACCAGTGGTGGCTCATGGATCCAGAGAGCAGATAGTGGGTGCTACCTTCTGCAGATCTCGCATTTGGCCAAGGCTTCAGATCTTCCATCTCAAGACAAACATGCGCCTTGGTCAAGACCCTGCCTCTGATGAATTTGCCAAGTGGCTTCTGGAGATTGGAGCTGGAAAGAACACACATGCTGATGGAACAGTGGTCCTTCCAATTCGTATGCGCTGTGCCAATAATAATGTCCAGTCACTCATCAATGCCCTCTACTCTCCTATCCTGCTTCCTGACCATCCTCCTGTGAATGATTCCTTCTTCCTGGAACGTACCATCCTCTCTGCAAAGAACACTGATGTGGATGAAATCAATACCAACATTCTTGAATTATTCCCTGGAGAAAAAGCAGTGTTCACCAGTGCAGACTCAGTTGCTGAGAGGGAATATGAATATATTCCCCATGAGTTCCTTCACACTCTGACACCATCAGGGTTCCCTTTGCACAAATTGGAACTCAAAGTGGGTGTTCCTCTGATGCTGTTGCGCAACTTGGATCCCACCAATGGCCTCTACAATGGAACCAGGATGATCCTCCTGTCTTGGACCACACATGTGCTCAAATGTCGGATTCTCAAGGATGGAGTTGATGAAGCCCAGCAAGACAATCAGGACACAGTGCTGATCCCCAGGATGACTCTGGATGCCACTGCTGAAGATAACCCAATCCCTCTAAAGCGTCGACAATTTCCTGTCCGTCTTGCATTTGCTATGACAATCAACAAGGCTCAAGGTCAAAGTGTGAAGTGGGTTGGACTGGATTTGAGAACTCCTGTGTTCAGTCATGGACAGCTGTATGTGGCATTGTCCAGGTGCACTCACCCAGAGAGAGTGTGTGCTATCTTTCCAGAGCATGAAGAAGGGTCAAAGACGACCAATGTGGTGTATACAGAAGTGCTGAGAGGACTTGGTGATCAGATTGAGAATTGATTGATGTAGTTTTATGTAAAGTGATATGTAGTGTACTTTTAGTCTTGCTGAAATGGTGGTGAAATGTACATGTTTGTTTGAAGATTTACTATGATTATCAGGATGAAGCCAAGGCCAGAAAGTCAAAAAGAGTGCGAAGCACTCTTTTTGGCTTTCTGTGCCTTGGGCAAAAGAAAATTATTGGGATGAAGCCAAGGCCAGGAAGGCAAAAAGAGTGCGAAGCACTCTTTTTGGCTTTCTGTGCCTTGGGCAAAAGAAAATTATTGGGATGAAGCCAAGGCCAGGAAGGCAAAAAGAGTGCGAAGCACTCTTTTTGCCTTCCTGTGCCTTGGGCAAAGTGAATTATTAGGATGAAGCCTTGGACAGGAAGCAAAAGGAGTGCGAAGCACTCCTTTTGCTTCCTGTGCCGAAGGCACAACGGGTGGTGGACTCGTCTATAAAGTAAGGGGGGAAAGGTGGGAATGTGCTCGCTAGCTCACATGGCTTTCGCTTGCATCGCTAAAGGCCACATGGGAGCGCTTAGCTCGGAATGGAAATTTCTCGCGTGGTTTTTTCGAGGGCCGACTCACTGTTGTCCCATTGTATGATTGCGTGACGTGATGCGTGATTGCGTGATTTGGTCACGTGACTGCGCAGCTGGTGGAATTTGCCGGGTTGTCTGAAGCTGGGGTAAAACCAAATTATTAGAATGGAGCCAAGGCCAGGGAGCCAAAGGGAGTGTGAAGCCAAAAGTGAAGCTAAAAAGGAGTGCAAAGGAGTGGAAAGAAAAAAAGGAGGGCAAGCCAAAAATGAGTGCAATTGCAGAAGATGGCTGATAGGTAAAAACAGAAGGGGCTGGAAGGAGTGGTGGCACCATGGTCAATTTGTCAGGAACAGGTTGATACCTATGACAAGCTACTCCATCAGGTGCCAATACCAGGTTGGAAGTTGCCAGCAGGCTGGAAGTGTCCTCTCCCACCCTCAGGAAACATCTTCTGATAGATTTCTCTTAGATTGATTATAATTTTGGCTATCAAAGAATCTGAACTTTGTCATTTGAAAAATCATTTATTTGTTTCAAAAGCTACTATGATCATTAGGATGCAGAGATGGGGGGACAGAAGAGCATGGGGAGGAGAGAATGAAGGCATGGGAGATGGGAGACGGGAGATGGGAGACAGGAGACAGGAGACAGGAGACAGGAGATATGGGTGATGCAGGAGACAGGAGATGGGAGAGATGGGAGATGGGAGATGGGAGATGGGAGATGGGAGATGGAGATGGGAGATGGGAGATGGGAGATGGGAGATGGGAGATGGGAGATGGGAGAGATGAGAGATGAGAGATGGGGGAGATGGGGGAGATGGGGGAGATGGGTGATGGAAGAAGGGAGATGGGAGATGGGAGATGGGAGACAGGAGATGGGAGACAGGAGATGGGAGACCGGAGACGGGAGACGGGAGATGGGAGACGGGAGATGGGAGATGGGAGACGGGAGACGGGAGATGGGAGACGGGAGATGGGAGACGGGAGATGGGAGATGGGAGACGGGAGACGGGAGACGGGAGACGGGAGACGGGAGACGGGAGACGGGAGACGGGAGACGGGAGATGGGAGACGGGAGACGGGAGACGGGAGACGGGAGACGGGAGACGGGAGACGGGAGACAGGAGACAGGAGATGGGACATGTGACAACTTAATACTGTTGCCCCCTATTGAAACTTGACACAAAAGATTTGGTCAAGTTAATAGTTTCCAGTAAATAATTTACAAAAATCAAAATCAAATGCAATGACATGAGGATGAGATGGGCAATAAACTCACAAAGATGGTGATGTGGTACTTTTGCTTCTCTCAAAATATTGGTTCAAGTTATAATTTATTTCAAGACCTATTATCATTATTAAAGATAATTATTAGGATGAAGCCAAGGCCAGAAAGCCAAAAAGAGTGTAGGCAAAAGAGAATTATTGGGATGAAGCCAAGGCCAGGAAGGCAAAAAGAGTGCGAAGCACTCTTTTTGCCTTCCTGTGCCTTGGGCAAACAGAATTATTAGGATGAAGCCTTGGCCAGGGAGCAAAAGGAGTGCGAAGCACTCCTTTTGCTTCCTGTGCCGAAGGCACAACGGGTGGTGGACTCGTCTAAGAAGAAAGGGAGAACGGGTGGGAAAGTTCTCGCTAGCTCGCGTGGCTTTCGCGTACGTCGCGTAGGGCCATGTGGTTTTCGCTAAAGGCCACGTTTTTTCGGTTAGCTCGCTTAATTTCTCGCGTGGTTTTTTCGAGTGCCGACTGTTGTCCCATTGTGTGATTTTCGAGTGCCGACTGTTGTCCCATTGTGTGATTGTGTGATTGCGTGATTTGGTCACGTGACTGCTTAGCTGCCATGGGGGGTAAAAGCAAATTATTAGGATGGAGCTGAGGCCAGGGAGTGTGAAGCCAAAAGTGAAGTCAAAAAGGAGTGCAAAAAAGTGGAAAGCAAAAAAGGAGGCTGGAAGTGTCCTCCCCCACCCTCAGGAAAAATCTTCTGATAGATTTCTCTTAAATTGATTATATGAACTTTGTCATGTGAAAAATTATGTTATTTGTTTCAAAAGCTGCTATGATCATTAGGATGCAGAGATGGGGGGACAGAAGAGCATGGGGAGGAGAGAATGAAGGCATGGGAGATGGGGGATATGCAGGAGACAGGGGAGACAGGAGATGAGAGATGGGAGATGGGAGACAGGAGACAGGAGATGGGAGACAGGAGAAGACAGGGAGAAGATGGGGAGACAGGGGAGATGGGATGGGAAGGAATGGGGAGATGGGGATGGAGATGGGAGATGGGAGATGGGAGATGGGGAGATGGGAGATGGGAGATGGGAGATGGGAGATGGGAGATGGGAGATGGGAGATGGGAGATGGGAGAATGGGAGATGGGAGATGGGAGATGGGAGATGGGGAGATGGGGGGAGATGGGAGATGGGAGATGGGAGATGGGAGATGGGAGGATGGGAGATGGGAGATGGGAGATGGGAGATGGGAGACAGGAGACGGGAGACAGGAGACAGGAGACAGGAGACAGGAGACGGGAGACAGGAGACAGGAGACAGGAGACAGGAGACAGGAGACAGGAGAGATGGGGGAGATGGGGAGATGGGAGATGGGAGATGGGAGATGGGAGATGGGAGATGGGAGATGGGAGATGGGAGATGGGAGATGGGAGACGGGAGACGGGAGACGGGAGACGGGAGATGGGAGATGGGAGACAGGAGACGGGAGACAGGAGACAGGAGACAGGAGACAGGAGACGGGAGACAGGAGACAGGAGACAGGAGACAGGAGAGATGGGGGAGATGGGAGATGGGAGATGGGAGATGGGAGATGGGAGATGGGAGAGATGAGAGATGAGAGATGGGAGATAGGGAAGATGGGGAAGATGGGAGACGGGAGATGGGAGACTGGAGACGGGAGACGGGAGACGGGAGACGGGAGACGGGAGACGGGAGACGGGAGATGGGAGATGGGAGATGGGAGACGGGAGACGGGAGATGGGAGACAGGAGATGGGAGACAGGAAGTTGGAGATGGGAGACGTGAGACAGGAGACAGGAGACATGAGACGGGAGACATGAGACGGGAGACATGAGACGGGAGATGGGAGACAGGAGACAGGAAGTTGGAGACAGGAGACAGGAGATGGGAGATGGGAGACAGGAGATGGGAGATGGGAGGCACAAGATGGGAGACACAAGACGGGAGACAGGAGATGGGAGATGGGAGACACAAGACGGGAGACACAAGATGGGAGACACAAAATGGGAGATAGCAGACTGGTAAGAGGAAATGAGAGACAGGAGACCAGTAACAGGAGATGGGAGATGGGAGATGGGACACTTGCATGATTTTGTTGTGTGACAACTTAATACTGTTGGTCCCTATTAAAACTTGACACAAAAGATTTATTCAAGTTAATAGTTTGCAGTAAATAATTAAAAAAAATCAAAATCAAATGCAATGACATGAGGATGAGATGGGCAATAAAATCACAAAGATGGTGATGTGGTACTTTTACTTCTCTCAAAATATTGGTTCAAGTTATAATTTATTTCAAGATCTATTATCATTATTAAAGATAATTATTAGGATGAAGCCAAGGCCAGAAAGCCAAAAAGAGTGTGGGCAAAAGAGAATTATTGGGATGAAGCCAAGGCCAGGAAGGCAAAAAGAGTGCGAAGCACTCTTTTTGCCTTCCTGTGCCTTGGGCAAACAGAATTATTAGGATGAAGCCTTGGCCAGGGAGCAAAAGGAGTGCGAAGCACTCCTTTTGCTTCCTGTGCCGAAGGCACAACGGGTGGTGGACTCGTCTATAAAGTATGGGAGAAAGGTGGGAAAGTCCTCGCTAGCTCACATGGCTTTCGCTTAGGAGCGCTTGCTACGCTTAGCTCGGTTATTTCGCTTAACACCTTTTTGGAAATTTCTCGCGTGCTTTTTTCAAGTTCCGACTCACTGTTGTCCCATTGTATGATTGCGTGACGTGATGCGTGATTGCGTGATTTGGTCACGTGACTGCGCAGCTGGTAGAATTTGCCATGGGTTGTCTGAAGCTGGGGTAAAACCAAATCATTAGGATGGAGCCAAAGGGAGTGTGAAGCCAAAAGTGAAGCTAAAAAGGAGTGCAAAGGAGTGCAAAGCAAAAAAGGAGGGCAAGCAAAAATGAGTGCAATTGCAGAAGATGACTGATAGGTAAAAACAGAAGGAACTCATCAGGGACTGGAAGGAGTGGTGGCACCATGGTCAAGTTGTCAGGAACAGGTTGATACCTATGACAAGCTACTCCATCAGGCACCAATACCAGGTTGGAAGTTGCCAGCAGGCTGGAAGTGTCCTCCCCCACCCTCAGGACACATCTTCTGATAGATTTCTCTTAGATTGATTATAATTTTGGCTATCAAAGAATCTGAACTTTGTCATTTGAAAAATCATTTTATTTGTTTCAAAAGCTGCTATGATCATTAGGATGCAGAGATGGGGGGACAGAAGAGCATGGGGAGGAGAGAATGAAGGCATGGGAGATAGGAGGCAGGAGATGGGAGATCTGGGAGGCGCAGGAGACAGGAGACAGGAGATGGGAGACGGGAGACACAAGATGGGAGATATGGGAGATGGGAGATGGGAGATGGGAGATGGGAGATGGGAGATGGGAGATGGGAGATGGGAGATGGGAGATGGGAGATGGGAGAAGGACACGGGACACGGGACACGGGACACGGGACACGGGACACGGGAGATGGGACACGGGACATGGGACATGGGACACGGGAGATGGGAGACACAAGATGGGAGATGGGAGACACAAGATGGGAGATGGGAGACAGGAGATCGGGAGACAGGAGATGGGAGACAGGAGATGGGAGACAGGAGATTGGACACTTGCATGTTTTGTTGTGTGACAACTTAATACTGTTGCCCCCTATTAAAACTTGACACAAAAGATTTATTCAAGTTAATGGTTTGCAGTAAATAATAATAAAAAATCAAAATCAAATGCAATGACATGTGAGGATGAGATGGGCAATATAAACTCACAAAGATGGTGATGTGGTACTTTTACTTCTGTCAAAATATTGGTCAAAGTTATAATTTATTTCAAAACCTATTATCATTATTGAAGAGAATTATTAGGATGAAGCCAAGGCCAGGAAGGCAAAAAGAGTGCTTCGCACTCTTTTTGCCTTCCTGTGCCTTGGGCAAACAGAATTATTAGGATGAAGCCTTGGCCAGGGAGCAAAAGGAGTGCGAAGCACTCCTTTTGCTTCCTGTGCCGAAGGCACAACGGGTGGTGGACTCGTCTATAAAGTAAGGGGGGAAAGGTGGGAAAGTCCTCGCTAGCTCACATGGCTTTCGCTTGCATCGCTTAAGAACGCTTAGCTCGGAATGGAAATTTCTCGCGTGGTTTTTTCGAGTGCCGCTCACTGTTGTCCCATTGTATGATTGCGTGACGTGATGCGTGATTGCGTGATTTGGTCACGTGACTGCGCAGCTGGTGGAATTTGCCATGGGTTGTCTGAAGCTGGGGTAAAACCAAATTATTAGGATGGAGCTGAGGCCAGGGAGCCAAAGGGAGTGTGAAGCCAAAAGTGAAGCCAAAAAGGAGTGCAAAGGAGTGGAAAGTGAAAAAGGAGGGCAAGCAAAAAATGAGTGCAATTGCAGAAGATGGCTAATAGGGAAACTCATCAGGGGCTGGAAGGAGAGGTGGCACCATCAAAAGGCATGGTCAAGTTGTCAGGAACAGGTTGATACCTATGACAAGCTACTCAATCAGGCACCAATACCAGGTTGGAAGCTGCCAGCAGGCTGGAAGTGTCCTCCCCCACCCTCAGGAAAAACTTCTGATAAATTTTTGCTAGATTGATTATATTGTGGCTATCAAAGAATCTGAACTTTGTCATTTGAAAAATCATGTTATTTGTTTCAAAAGCTGCTATGATCATTAGGATGGAGAGATGGGGGGACAGAAGAGCATGGGGAGGGGAGAATGAAGGCATGGGAGGTGGGAGGTGGGAGACAGGAGGTGGGAGACGGGAGATGGGAGGTGGGAGACAGGAGACAGGAGGTGGGAGATGGGAGACGGGAGGTGGGAGATGGGAGGTGGGTGACAGGAGACGGGAGACGGAAGGTGGGAGACGGGAGATGGGAGGTGGGAGATGGGAGATGGGAGGTGGGAGACAGGAGACGGGAGACGGGAGATGGGAGATGGGAGACAGGAGACACAAGACAGGAGACACAAGACGGGAGACACAAGATGGGAGATGGGAGACAGGAGACACAAGATGGGAGATGGGAGACAGGAGATGGGAGACACAAGATGGGAGACAGCAGACTGGTAAGAGGAGATGGAAGACAGGAGATGGGACACTTGCATGATTTTGTTGTGTGACAACTTAATACTGTTGCCCCCTATTAAAACTTGACACAAAATATTTATTCGAGTTAATAGTTTGCAGTAAATAATTTAAAAAAAATCAAAATCAAATGCAATGACATGACGATGAGATGGGCAATAAACTCACAAAGATGGTGATGTGGTACTTTTACTTCTCTCAAAATATTGGTTAAAGTTATAATTTATTTCGACCTATTATCATTATTAAAGATGATTATTAGGATGAAGCCAAGGCCAGGAAGGCAAAAGAGTGCGAAGCACTCTTTTTGCCTTCCTGTGCCTTGGGCAAACAGAATTATTAGGATGAAGCCTTGGCCAGGGAGCAAAAGGAGTGCGAAGCACTCCTTTTGCTTCCTGTGCCGAAGGCACAACGGGTGGTGGACTCGTCTATAAAGTAAGGGGGGAAAGGTGGGAGAGTGCTCGCCAGCTCGCGTGGCTTTCGCTTGCACCGCTAACGAACGCTTAGCTTGGTTATTTCGCTAAACACCTTTTTGGAAATTTCTCGCGTGGTTTTTTTCAAGTGCCGACACAGTTGTCCCATTGTGTGATTGCGTGGATTTGTCACGTGCAGCGCCACATGGGTTGAAATTTGCCACGGGTTGTCTGAAGCTGGGGTAAACACAAATTATGGGTTGTCATTTGCCACAGGTTGTCTGAAGCTGGGGGAAAATGAAATTATTAGGATGGAGCTGAGGCCAGGGAGCCAAAAGGGAGAGTGAAGCCAAAAGTGAAGCCAAAAAGGAGTGCAAAGGAGTGGAAAGCAAAAAAGGAGGGCAAGCCAAAAATGAGTGCAATTGCAGAAGATGGCTGATAGGTAAAAACAGAAGAAACTCATCAGGGGCTGGAAGGAGTGGTGGTGCCATCAAAAGGCATGGTCAAGTTGTCAATACCTATGACAAGCTACTCCATCAGGCACCAATATCAGGTTGGAAGTTGCCAGCAGGCTGGAAGTGGAAGTGTCCTCCCCCACCCTCAGGAAAAATCTTCTGATAAATTGCTGTGAGATATTGGCTATCAAAGAATCTGAACTTTGTCATTTGAAAAATCATGTTATTTGTTTAAAAAGCTGCTATGGTCATTAGGATGCAGAGATGGGGGGACAGGAGAGCATGGGGAGGAGAGAATGAAGGCATGGGGAGGAGAGAATGAAGGCATGGGGAGGAGAGAATGAAGGCATGGGAGATGGGAGATGGGAGATGGGAGACGGGAGACGGGAGATGGGAGACGGGAGATGGGAGACGGGAGACGGGAGACGGGAGACGGGAGACGGGAGACGGGAGACGGGAGACGGGAGACGGGAGACGGGAGACGGGAGACGGGAGACGGGAGACGGGAGACGGGAGACGGGAGACGGGAGACGGGAGACGGGAGACGGGAGACAGGAGACGGGAGACGGGAGACGGGAGACGGGAGATGGGAGACGGGAGACGGGAGACGGGAGACAGGAGGTGGGAGACAGGAGACGGGAGATGGGAGATGGGAGATGGGAGATGGGAGACAGGAGACACATGACAGGAGACACAAGACGGGAGACACAAGACGGGAGATGGGAGACAGGAGACACAAGATGGGAGATGGGAGACAGGACACACAAGATGGGAGACAGCAGACTGGTAAGAGGAGATGGGAGACAGGAGATGGGACACTTGCATGATTTTGTTGTGTGACAACTTAATACTGTTGCCCCCTATTAAAACTTGACACAAAAGATTTATTCAAGTTAATAGTTTGCAGTAAATAATTAAAAAAAATCAAAATCAAATGCAATGACATGAGGATGAGATGGGCAATATAAACTCACAAAGATGGTGATATGGTACTTTTACTTCTGTCAAAATAGTGGTCAAAGTTATGATTTATTACAAAACCTATTATCATTATTGAAGATAATTATTAGGATGAAGTAAAGGCCAGAAAGCCAAAAAGAGTGCTTCGCACTCTTTTTGGCTTTCTGTGCCTTGGGCAAAAGACAATTATTGGGATGAAGCCAAGGCCAGGAAGGCAAAAAGAGTGTGAAGCACTCTTTTTGCCTTCCTGTGCCTTGGGCAAACAGAATTATTAGGATGAAGCCTTGGCCAGGGAGCAAAAGGAGTGCGAAGCACTCCTTTTGCTTCCTGTGCCAAAGGCACAACGGGTGGTGGACTCGTCTATAAAGTAAGGGGGGAAAGGTGGGAAGGTGTTCGCTAGCTCGCGTGGCTTTCGCGTATGTCGCTAAATGCCACGTTTTCACGCTTATTTCGCTTAGCTCGGTATGGAAATTTCTCGCGTGGTTTTTTCGAGTGCCGACTCACTGTTGTCCCATTGTATGATTGCGTGATTGCGTGATGCGTGATTGCGTGATGTGGTCACGTGACTTCGCAGCTGCTGGAATTTGCCATGGGTTGTTTGAAGCTGGGGTAAAACCAAATTATTAGGATGAAGCTGAGGCCAGGGAGCCAAAAGGAGTGTGAAGCCAAAAGTGAAGCCAAAAAGGAGTGCAAAGGAGTGCAAAGCAAAAAATGAGTGCAATTGCAGAAGATGGCTAATAGGGAAACTCATCAGGGGCTGGAAGGAGTGGTGGCGCCATCAAAAGGCATGGTCAAGTTGTCAATACCTATGACAAGCTACTCCATCAGGCACCAATATCAGGTTGGAAGTTGCCAGCAGGCTGGAAGTATCCTCCCCCACCCTCAGGAAAAATCTTCTGATAAATTGCTCTTAGATTTTGGCTATCAAAGAATCTGAACTTTGTGATTTGAAAAATCATGTTATTTGTTTAAAAAGCTGCTATGATCATTAGGATGCAGAGATGGGGGGACAGAAGAGCATGGGGAGGAGAGAATGAAGGCATGGGAGACAGGAGGTGGGAGACAGGAGACGGGAGATGGGAGACGGGAGACGGGAGACAGGAGACAGGAGACAGGAGACAGGAGACGGGAGACAGGAGATGGGAGACACAAGACGGGAGACAGGAGATGGGAGACGGGAGACGGGAGATGGGAGACGGGAGACGGGAGACGGGAGACGGGAGACGGGAGACGGGAGACGGGAGATGGGAGACGGGAGACGGGAGATGGGAGACAGGAGATGGGAGACACAAGACGGGAGACGGGAGACGGGAGACGGGAGACGGGAGATGGGAGACGGGAGACGGGAGACGGGAGACGGGAGACAGGAGATGGGAGAAGGGAGACGGGAGACGGGAGACGGGAGACGGGAGACGGGAGACGGGAGACGGGAGACGGGAGATGGGAGATGGGAGACGGGAGATGGGAGATGGGAGATGGGAAACAGGAGACACAAGATGGGAGACACAAGATGGGAGACAGCAGACTGGTAAGAGGAAATGAGAGACAGGACATCAGTAACAGGAGATGGGAGATGGGACACTTGCATGATTTTGTTGTGTGACAACTTAATACTGTTGCCCCCTATTAAAACTTGACACAAAAGATTTATTCAAGTTAATAGTTTGCAGTAAATAATTTAAAAAATTCAAATTCAAATTGCAATGACATGAGGATGAGATGGGCAATAAACTCACAAAGATGGTGATGTGGTACTTTTACTTCTCTCAAAATATTGGTTAAAGTTATAATTTATTTCAAGACCTATTATCATTATTAAAGATAATTATTAGGATGAAGCCAAGGCCAGGAAGGCAAAAAGAGTGCGCAGCACTCTTTTTGCCTTCCTGTGCCTTGGGCAAACAGAATTATTAGGATGAAGCCTTGGCCAGGGAGCAAAAGGAGTGCGAAGCACTCCTTTTGCTTCCTGTGCCGAAGGCACAACGGGTGGTGGACTCGTAAGATGAGAATGCGGAGATTGAAAGGAAAAGAAACCTCAAGAAAGTGGAGCTGAGGTGGCGCGCGCACATGGCACTGACGCAAGTTTCGAAATCGCTCCGTCCTAGGGCCACTACACACCGCTAGTAAACAACCAACTTGCATGATCTTACATTATGTCAATTAGTGGGACGTTGAATCCCCATGACGTGCTTTTGTAGCAGAGTACCAGAGCCAGGGAAATGACAATTGACAGAATTGGATAGCAAGCACCTCCAGGCGGCATGGGGTATAAGGGGCATTCCCAAAACTTGTAAGGCCAATTAATAACGCTACACCAGAGCGCTTCAAGTCGCGGAGAAACGCCTGTACCCGGGCAGGCTCAGGCAGGACGCGGCGATCATATTATAGTAGCGCCTTGTTATGATATGTGGTACATGCTGCTTGACAATACTAGAAAATAGCCCATTCACTAGTGAGAATAGAAATGAGGCAGAGGCAGGAATGAACAACCTACCAGTTGTTGACTGGCCAATAATACTTATACCCAGTTCAGAAAAATACCAACTGGCTAGCCGTTAGTCGTTAAATGTTGAAGGTTAGTATTGTCCTTCGCCGTGCAAAGTTTGAACAGTCTGACTGAATGAACTTGCGAGTACACCGACTCTTACAGTAAATACTAGATGAGGACTAGATCGTCACGGTTGTGACACACGATAAACGGTCTTAATGTTTACGCCATGAACTATTACATGCCCTCAGTCCAATCACTGTATCAGCACCAGCCCCCTGTGCCGTTTGTTCAAACTTCATACTGTACATTGATCGTGTTTGCTTGCATGATCCGTGGGGCAGTCACAACACTCTTATAGCTGTGATTTTTGCTTTGTATGTGTTCGTTCTTTCGTCTTGTGGGTCAGTGTTACGATGCATACTACGAAAATAAGTCTGTGGTTAAAATGACAATCTCATTCCCGTTTGAATGTTAGGTGTTTCGCTGATCTGCATTCCTTCCTTGCCCGGATCTGGCTATTTCAGTATCCCGCATTATATGTCTCCACTTTTGGTGTGCTGTCGGCTCGCGTCCCTGCACTGCTGCTCAGCGCCTTGGCTGCCAGCGATCTTCCGCACGCGGAAAGAGGAACATGAAAGTGAAAGTGACTGACAACTGATACAGTGTAGTTAGATAGGGAGTGTGGAATGTGCCAGTCAAATGTAAGACACTACCTGTCACTTGGGGCGACCTCGATGGCTTGCGATTTCGAATACCAAAGGCATTGGGCGGACCAACGGGGCACACTAAAGCCAATGAGATTCTACATGAACAGGATTAAATGGATGGCGTTGACGAGAAAGTGATTCCTGTAAAAACCGTATACGGTAAAACGCATCTGAACAATGCATACTGAGTCTGAACTGCGGGCACCAACTTCTGATAATATACATGTATCATATCTGGGGTAATCTAAAGACCGATACGACACGTTGGTCGTGGAAGTGCTTGAACACAACCTGAATGAGTAGCGAGTTACACAATTCTTGCGGTTCCTTTAAGGCAAATATGCTTCAGAAAGGCAGCACCGTGCCAGTCCCCCGTCTGGATGGCTGCAAGTGTCTCGGCAGAGTCTCTTCGAGTGCACACCAAACGAAGAGAGGGGGCAACCACGCCCAGGACAACATCTCTATTGTCGCCAAGAATTGAAGCCACCACACTCCAGAAGCGTAACACGCGATCAAAAGAGCTATAGGACGCCATTAGTTTGATATCGGCACCAATATTATGAGGACCATTCACATAACATCAAAAAACGATAGAAATCGTCAGGGATACAGTTGGCCAGCTCATGAACAGAAGTGTACAGCATAATCGAAAGCGTGTGGCCATCAGGACCTGCATTTTGTGAATACACATTAATGCAATCGAGTCTGCTACAAACATCTCTAGCCCAGATTCGATCGCAGGCTGCGTATATGTTGACCACAGCTAAACCAAAAGCAGGCCACCGAGGGCATGCGCGAAAGATCCGAGGGCTAAAAGATAGCAAGTGCGTATATTGTATGGAAGAAATGATGTCAGGGGCGGTTGTGTTGAAATAAGACCGCCGAAGTAGTGAGGACCTGCAATCCAGTTTTATTTTTTTATTTTTCTTTGACCCAAGAAGTGTTACATACTAAGCCCGCCTGCAATGTCATAAATCTTTGTATGGTTAGGTCAAATCGATATTTCTCACCACAATGTTAGTATTATTTAGTCTGTCAATAAAAGCCTTCCTGTGTTTAACCCATTCATCATCGTTGGTCTTGGACTTCCAATGATATTTGAGAGACGATCTTCCCATCGAGATTAGACAGAGTATACGAAATAATATGGACCGTATGGGTTGTTTCTTGGAATCTGGGACCTCCCAATGGCGTGGTAGATCAGATGACCTACAAAATTCGATCAATCAATGGTCCAAGAACACTCAAGTTACTTGCTGATTGTTGGTCGTAGCCATTGCCTCAGTGAGTGGAAGCAGTCTTGAAGTTGGGGTTTCGTTCATTTCCATGAAGCTGGAGGCAGTCTTAGACAGTCTGATGTGAATGATATAAGTACGCACGCCATGCTGGTGCTAACCAAGTTAGGAAGGAAGGATGGCAGCCTACATATCCATTCCCAGGTGGAGCAGCGATCTTCTCATCACAGAATTGACTAGCACGCCAATTTATCGAGAAACATGCATGTTATTCACGAACTTCGTGGACCATGAATTCTTCATAACCCTGAATTATGTCAAATTCCTAGGCGAGTGTTACAAGATCTTCAGGAGAATAACCAACCCGCACGGTCTTACATTATGTCAATTAGTGGAACGTTGAATACGCATGACGTGCTTTTGTAGCAGAGTGCCAGAGCCAGGGAAATGACAACTGACAGAATTGGATGACAAGCGCCTCTAGACGCCATCATTGGAGTATAAAGGGCATGCCAGATACTTGTCAGGGCAATTAAAAACGCCATAGTAGAGCGCTTCAAGTCGCGGAGAAACGCCTGTGCTGTACCCGGACAGGCTGGACACGGCAATCATGTCATAATAGCACGTTGTTGCAATATGTGGTACATGCTGCTTGACAATGCTACCTGTTCCCTGGTGAGAACTTAAACAGGAACAGACAATGAACCAGAGATAGCAATGAACAACCTACCAGCCAGTGGTTGACAGGCCAATGGTATACGGTTATACCCAGTCCAGAAAAATACCAAGTAAGTAGCCGGCCGTTAGAGGCTGTTGGAGGTTATTGTCCTTCGTTCGCCGTGCAAAGTTTGAACAGTCTAAGTACTGAGTCAACTTTGCGAGCACGCTGACCCTTACAGTAAGTACCTGTACTAGCAGTGGCGAACACTGGCACAAGCTGAAGAGAACCAAGTCGCCACGGTTGTGACACCTCGTGACCGAAACGAGTATAGCTAGAATAAATAGAAGTAAATGGGAATAAAGCTACTGGTGAGATAAGCTAAACCTTGTCACGCGAAGCGCCGAAACCTTCGTCAACTTGTCTCCCAGTATTTTCATGCCTGATGCCTGAATCTGAATCTCACCGTTTCTAAACCTTTCTGTACCTAAAAGTTGTGCACCTTATGAGTTTTAACGACGTGTTTGGTGTTGAATAGGCCTGATTTTTCTTTGGCACTGAGTAAAATTCTAATGGAATTTGAAGAGAAAAAAAAGATACTACAAATAAAATGTAAGACAATAAGACAATGGTTATGAGAAGGTTTAGAATAGCACATGAGGAGGTTTAGGCATGAAAGGGTTCAGAAATACTGGAAGACAAGTGAACGAACTTCGCGCGACAAGGTTTAGCTTATCTCATCATTTATTCTAGAGGTTGGGCGTTTAACAGGCAGGTTCAACTTTGAGCCCTGTCAAGTCCCGGCTCCCACTTCAAGTTTGCTCTGTAAACTATTAAAACCCTTCCTTCAGTCCAATTACTGTATCAGCACTAGCCCACTGTGCCGTTTGTTCACACTGTACATCGATCGTGTTTGTTTACATGATCCGTGGGGTGACAACAAGTGAACACTCTTAGTATGGCTGTGATTTTTGCTCTTCGAAGTTCTTTCGCTCGTCTCGTGGCTCAATGTTACGATGCATACGGAAATGAGTCAGTGATTGGAATGTCAAACCTCCTGGGGACCTAGAGTATTCACGAATCCGACTCCCCATGATGTTCGCAACGTTAATTACTCAAGCTTCTTGCGAAGCTTGCTGAACCGCTTCAATCGATCACCCAGTAACCTCACCGCATCTCATTCATGATCTGCGAAGAGGCGCTGCACAGACAGACGGTGAAGCTAGTAATAATAAATATAACACATCTATCTGGGACAAGATGGATAGCGAGTAGTAATGCACAAGATGTAACACAACAGGGAGATCAAGTTAAGCGCAAAACAAACTGCTCCGATGCGAAAGGTCAAAGAGTGACAGAGTGGGAGGGCGCCAGTGAACGTCGATATCGAACCATAAAGCACCGCTGAAGGTGGAATGCGCGAGGAACAAATACGAAATAATGTATACGTACTCAAGATGACAGTATGTATTGGTGCGAAATGAAGTTTGCACATATCAATGGAAAGCAAAGCGTGTTGTCTTGAAAGCGGATCACCCGAGTGGAACTTGCGTTGGGGGGTATGGGAAGGCTGTCACGCTCACAGCGTCAACTTCATCACAAGACATGGCTGTCGAATTGTGAGAGTAATGCGATGATCGTATAGATGACAAGCGCAGACTTCCCTCCGCTGGCATGTTTAATGCAGCGATGAGACATTCCATAGCGCGGGAATTGTTGAAGTTGGTATCGGTATTTGTATTTGAGCGAGCGTCAACTTCAAGGAAAGGTTGCGGAGTGGGAATATTTATGTCAGCAAAAGGATTGGATTCGGGTTTGGTGTTAGCCAGGTGTGTGCGCCTTTGAGGTTTCTCCTGCGCGTTGAAGAACGGGTTAGTGAGGCGTCGGCTAATACCACTCTTGACGGAAGCCGCATCCGCGAAAGGATTGCGCGATTCGCCTGCTTCTGACTTCTCTGAACCACATGCATCAATATGGCCAACCTCTGCACTCTCCCAATGATGTGACCCAGACACGGTTGCGGGTGGCGTGAACTTGGCCATAGCCATTTTAGGTGATATGGTGCCAGATAGGCGCGAGTGCATGGAGAGGAATGAATCCCCGGCAGCAGTATCGCCGTCCCATGAAACGGCTGGCACAGCATCAGCCTGAGTGCGGCCCATAAACTGTCTTACAGGTGGAGGTTTGGTAACAACCACGTAACCTAATTCTGCAGGTTTTGAGGCCATTTCCTCAGCCAAGCCAGGATGATACTTGGCAAAGTGCTGCATCGTGCCTATGGACTCGCGGTTTCCATGGCTATCTAAAGATTTTTCCCTAGAGGTTGTGCTGGGTGTGCGATTGAACATCGCGCCCAACTTCTCCATCGGCCCGGATGGAGGCCTTAGCGACCTATCCTTTTGGGCCTCCTTGTCATCATCTAGGCGATCCCAAGGTTGTAAATGAGAGCGCCGGCGGGACAAGTTGCTCGCAGCATTGCGGACCGCGAAGTGGGAGAAGTGTTCCCACGGTGTTCTGGCTTCTGTCGTCTTGCACAATGGAGAGCCAAAGAGATTACCAGTACGAGTAGGATGAACGCTCCGACGCAGGCGCCAATAACGGTGCCTAATGATATGTTATTTCCAGAAGAGGAAGTGGAAGTGGACGAAGTAGTCACAGCAGATGCAGCTGATGTCGGAATTAGTGATACGGACGGTGTCAAGGAGGCGAGTTGAATGCCTGTTGGGGAACCCGAATCAGGTGCTGGTGCTGTGTTTTGGACAAGAGCGGTTGCGGTTGGTGAAGTGCCAGTGGCTATCACGGATCCAAAGAGACCACTCAGGGAGGCACTGACGCGAGGCTGGGACATGGTTGAATGGTGGATGTTGATTACAGACAAAAATGACTGGAACGACCGAAGTCAAGAAAGGAGTGTACCGCAGAGTCCCCGTAGCGGAAAGGGTAAGAGTAATGGCTGAAAAATACTACTACGAATGAGATGATGTTATGAACGAATAAGCTTGCTACCAATAATATTAGGTTATACATAGCACCTAGCACTCAATTAAACTTACAATCAGTCGAAGGAGCAAAACATTTGCACGTCGCTGCTCGTCGAGGCGCTGCCTTGGTCGCTGTCACCAGCAGTGTTGAAGAGTTGTAACAAGGTAAGCGCTAAGATGTGGCAAGATTGATAGGTTTTAGTTCGGTAATTATGGGACGTAATGTTACAGCAACGGGAATCGGCTTTTTTATGCCGAGGTAATATTTTCATATCTATGTCCCGCCTTTTACGATACTTTTCGGCGGAATGCCCCACAATGATAGTAGGGGACTCGGAAGTTGCTTTTGACAACATCCCAGCTGAGCTCAGCTCGCAATTGTCGCACATTTTTGTATTGCTATAAGACAACAGACGCAGCAACCAGCCGTTGACATGTGGCCCGTGGGCAGACGTTCGTTTAACAGTTACAATGTGCATAATAAATAAATAAAAGATATATAAATAGGTGTAAAGTCATGGCAATAATTAATACGGGAAAAAGGATTGTCTACTCTAGCATGGCGACGAACTACACGAAACACTAGCTTCCAAAAATATCAATTATCCATGTCCCCTGTTAATTCAGCTTCTTCAATCCGATGTGAAAGGAGCTCGTATTCGGGGAAGAGCAAGGTTGTCATCCTTTTCGTAAATGCCAGGAGGGTACGACTCCTTAACACCATATCCGTCCAGTACGGGTTCCCACTCGTTGCGAGTGTATTAGCGAGGAAAGCATAGATGATAAGATCAATGGATGTTGGTCGTTCGCTGTCATGGAAATACAAGTGGCCTGACATCCTTGCTTCGAGAGCCTCGAAACCTCTCTTTGCAAAGATTGAGCTTCTTCCTGGGAGTGGCGCCCCATTCCGGCGTTCCAAATCGACTTGATCACCCTCCTCCTAAAATACCAAGATATTATCGGCCGCACGGGCCAGGCCACGCTCCCAAATATCTCCTTGGTAGTCACTGCATAGTTTTCGTCTATGTACCACCGATCTCGAACGATCGCAGAGTACAGCAGTTCTTCAATATACGCCTGCCATGCTCTCGACTCGCCCTTCTGGGCGGAAGTCAAGCCGGCGACGGTGTCCGGATCTTTGATGAGCCCGTTCTCGATAAGATAGCGGATGATAAAATGAGAATCCGAAATAGTAACAGTTTTCTTGTCGTGCTTGATGTCCGCGAAGGGAACTTTGCCCTTGGGAGCTTTCATTGGGACTGTCTCGCCCACTTCGTATGATATGCCACTGAATTTGAGGAATGTTTCCAGCTTTTGGCAGAAGCCAGACGAGCTAGGTGCGTTTGGTGGCTTGGCGACACCCCAGAGTACAACATGGGGAGGTGACTCGAGTTTGATAGACATGATCTGTAGAATTTTGAGTCAGGGCACACCATATTTTATCGATGGCGAGACAAACCTGTTAAAGGCGACGTTCAGGCTTGTAACTCTAGATGTTGTTGTAAGTCCAGATGTTAAATCTGCTAACAGTTTTATTGTGTGCAGAAGCGCCAGCCTGAGGATGCCGCCCGCGGATCTGTTCAAGTGACATACTACGCGGCTTGTCTTTAGACTGCGGCCGCAGTCAACAAAGTCGTTTGAAAAAGGTACTACTGTAATTGCCAAGCCTATATTTGCAACCTTAGACTTTAGTCGACTCGAAGTGTATGTTGTCCGCGTAATCCGGCATCAGTCTGCGCACTGCTTTGTCGTTCAACGTTCAATCTCCGCTCACCTCCTTCTGGCAAATCGAGCCGAGCCGCCGGCTCGTGGGTCTTCCTTCCAGCCTCACTAAGCACTGAGCAGAACCTACAACCTATCAGTAACCGGATCAACGGGCCTCGGTATGTCTCAACTACAGCTACCTTAACAGCACTGATGACTTCATGTTTTAGTAACTACTATAAATCTAGAGACCCACGAGGTACCCATTACATTCAAGTGGTGTCATGTCCATCTACGGTGACCCTGAGAAATACTAGCGACTAACGTGCATGATGGAGGTTTACAAAGTGACTATCACTAAATTTTCAGCCGCTAGTCCATATCGAAGTTCGAAGACTGTTGCTTGTGACGATCATAGTACACGCCGAAGTCCGGATGGTGTAAAGCCTCGTAAAGCTGTGAAGCATCGGGATCAAATCCTACAGGATCACGGATTGATCCACTCATGAGGTGTTATTCTGTCACATCCTATCACATCGGTGCATCCACTCAGTGAAGGGTTTTCATTCCACAGCGGCGGGTATCAGCGGGCATCCAACAACAGGGCTCCATTCAGCGATTTATCCTCATCCGTTCGATCCTCTTATATGTATGCTGCTGTTGGTCAAATGTCGGCCACCAGTGCAGTGATGAACACGTCATTGTGCCTTTTTCGGCATCG
Organism: Suillus spraguei; assembly: GCA_016800925.1. Lineage (NCBI taxonomy): Eukaryota > Fungi > Basidiomycota > Agaricomycetes > Boletales > Suillaceae > Suillus > Suillus spraguei. Next base: position 217,510 of record JABCPU010000022.1, read on the forward strand.
CGGGTTCTCTATTACCGCAACCCGGTAATACACCTACTGGTCCACCGTATTGATGTCAAATAGGGCAGCAAAGCGTTGTTTCAACGCCCATCGTTATTCAACTTTTGTCAAATTCTCCTCGGTAAGCCGATACATTAACTTAGCGCGGTCTTCAAGAATGGCCGTCGTGGAAATTGGCCCAAGACAAACCCAATCGATTTAGATCATATGACGAGAATCAGACAGATCGTTTCCTGTGGTCTGGTCTTCATCATACAAGCGCTGTTGCAAACATGTCATCTTTATTCGAGATACGGACCGTCGGCTTTCCCAACCCGTCAGATGAAAACCACCCGCACATGGTTACGAGGAACCTCACCCGCTGCCAGCGCTTACCGGGCTTGAGATTATTTGGTATCGAAGGGGAAATTGCTGCGGCTGGTGAGCCATCGCATTATCATGATACGAGATTAGAAAGTCTCACGGCACAATGCAAGTTGTGATGCTGTCTCAATGATCTGCATCTAGTTCTGCAATCTGGCATAGAAGCTATAATTTCCAGCAGCTGTACCACACTGTGAATGAATGGATGTTGTCATATACCCTCATGTAAGCTCAGGTACAGTACTACCTTGACTGCTCGATTGAGTTGTAGACACGCTGGCTTACTAGAGTTCCCACAATCTACATAGTAATGATGAAACACAAGCACTGCCTTTTGGCGTAACAGTTAATCAAAAGTGGACGACAGGCTTGACCAAGTTACACAAGTGCGAAGAACAAAGAATATGCGATCAACTAGTAATGATGCTCTGGCAATATGTAGGAGTAACTTGTGAGTAATATTACAAGAATAAACGTGTGGTTTGTACTCTCCCCCAGATGTGATCTGCAAGTCGAATGCAGTGACTTAGATGTGCACAAATAATAATAACAAGGACAGCCTTCGGTCGGCTCCATGTAAACACGGTGATATATACTACGCATCGATTGTTATAATAGCAACACAGGAAATACAATGTTTGCACTGTCCTGTGTCTCGCTCTGCAAATAGACACAGCGTGTCTCTTCGCGTTCTCACTCTCGACAAAGCTGTGTACAATTGACGGTGAGCAAAAGGATCCGTTCGAAGGTCGAGTCGGTGCACGCCAGCGTTAACCCTTGACACCCGTTGAATGTGGTTGCAGAGGTTTCATTGAATGGCGCACATGCAGTTTTGTTTCAAATCCAGACGATGGAGAGGCACTCCAGGATGGGTTAGCATTGCAAGGTAGTCGGGTGTGTGTCCAATGGAGCGCGTTCGGCTTCCTTCAGGTTGTCTGAATTAAAGTAAGAATCTGTTTTGTGTTGTGAGTGGCGTGTGTGCTTCAACATGTCTGTTTGCGAAACTTGCGAAAAGCGCCTGGTAATTTGTCTAGAATTCTGCATTAAATTCATATCTATGTTTTAATGACAGAATTCAAGACAGGTATCAGCGTCTTCAACGACGTCTTGTGGGAAGAGGAAGTTAATGGTGTCCTTAAAGTTTATAGTGGCTGCTATGGGTTCAAGATGTTGTTGAGCAGTCCTCTCAATGTAATCAACGAATGCTGTGCACGCACGCACAGCACGTGAACGGGAAGAGCCGCAAAAACATTATGACCTATGACCTGGTGGACACAATTGCGCCTGAGGCCATGCGTGCTTTATACATATAGAATAATACAAGGGGATACGTAGATACAGTCTTGAAAGTGTATGATATTCCTACAACTTAGCTTTCAATGCCTTTCCAGCATCTCTCACAGCATCCTTCACAGTCTCCACAACCGATGCTTTGTTCTCAAAGTTATCCATGATTTGTTGCATACTTTCAGCTGCGGTAGTAGGGTGCGTAGCACGACCATCATCTACAAGGCGTACATCAGCCTCCTGTCCCAGAACTGATTTCGCGTAACGTACCAAAGTTGGTGAAAACGTCCCATTTGGAGATAATATCTTCTGGTGTGAGCACTTTGTTAGTAGGGAATCCGTAGCCGCCAGTACGCTGCCACCGGGTCTGCGCTGCCCATCCACCAGAAATCTCAAACAATTGTCCTGTCGTTTCGATGTTTGCTTCGCTTGTGAGGTAGCCGACGACTGGTGCAATGTAATCGGGCTGCAGGAAAGGCAGAATAAATGTGATGTCTAACAAGTAAATAAGTCAGACCTTGTATGCATCGACCATTTCTTGTGGCCAAATGGTCATTGTCATGGCAGTGCCCGCAGAGGGAGCGATAACATTGCTCAAGATGTTGTATTTATGGCCTTCAAAGGCAAGCGTTTTGGCGAGACCCATGATACCAGCCTTGGCTGACGAATACTATATTGATGGCCATCAGGACTCGTATTAAGAAACCAGAAGAAATGCCTTGCATTCGTCTGACCAAAGTTACCATCTGCAAACAAAGAACTCATGAGAGACGTAGATATACCAAAAACAAATGAAACATACAAATGCCGACTTGCGAGCAGGTCGTAACAATACGGCCGTATTTCTGCTTTTGGAAAATAGGCCAAACAGCTTTTGCGCACTTGACCAATATCAAACACCGTCAATCAATCACTTGAAGACGAAAGCAATACCTTGTATGTACCACGCAAATGCACCGCCACGACAAGGTCCCACTCCTGCTCGGACATAGCGGTAAATGAGCGGTCTCTCAGGACACCAGCATTCGCTACAAGGACATGTACGCCTCCAAATACGTCCAAGGCTACCTTGACAATGGCCTCGCCATCCTCTGCCGAGCAAACTGCAGGAATTGCTTTGCCCCCAGCTGTGAAAGCTCGCATCAAATTGTTGATATCGAATGAAAATGACAACCTACCCGACTTGATTTCGGAGCACACAGCATGTGCTCCTTTCTCACTGACGTCATTGACAACCACATTTGCACCAAGACGTGCATACATAAGTGCGTATGCACGTCCAAGACCAGCACCAGCACCCGTAATAATGACGGTCTTGTTGTCGAAGCGAACCGGCGGTGCTGACTGGGAATTTGGAGGCATTGTAGAAGCAAGTTCAAGCTGGGAAACAATTAGTCAGAACACATCCAAGACAAATTTTTTCTGTCGCTTACAGTGCTATCGACATCGGACACGGACTCTGGGCTGCATGAAGGAAGGTCAAATGAACCAAAGTTTCCTACCATAATGAAAAGTCCTTACTGGCTCACTTCCGAGAAATCGGTCACTTCTGACCACTTAAGCTTGACCTGCGACTGAAGTCAGCTACTGCAAGATGCATACATCCAGCTGACTGACAGCTGAAGGAGTAAACGTATCGTCCGTCTTCCAGACGGTGCCTTTGCTGCGCTCCCATCGAAGCTCTGCGACAAATCCAGCGCCAATCTCAAACACTCTGCCTGAGGGGTTCGGTCCATCAGGGTGGCATACAGCAACCACAAAAGGCGCTACGAATTCCGGCTGTCAAATGAGATTAATGTATGAAGGAATGATGTCTTCAAATACACAAACCTTCAGATTCGCGAGCATCTCCGGAGACATGATTGTCGCGGTCATAGCTGATGCAGCAACAGGCGCAATAGCGACAGCGCTGATATTATATTTTGCACCTTCTCGTGCCAATGACTTCGTGAATCCAATTAAACTCATTTTAGCAGCACTGTAGTTTGCCTGGCCAAAGTTCCCTATAAAAAGTTCTAAGATGGCGCGCATATAGTCGCCCATAAACTCACCGTAAATGCCAGCTGCACTAGCGGTGTTAATGATGCGCCCGAACTTCTGGTTCCTGAAGTGCGGCCAAGCAGCTTTCGTACACGAGAATGCACCCTTGACATGCACGGAGATGACCTGATCAAACTCAGCATCCGTCATGTTCTTTAGCCTGCCAATCCCATCAGCATTTCCAAACCACATTATCAAAACATAACTAACCCTCTATCCCTCAGAATACCAGCATTATTAATAAGGATGGACACGCCGCCAAAAGCACTTATAGCGCTCTGAATCACCGCGGCGCCATCAGTCACAGAAGAGGTGTTTGCAATGGCGCTGCCGCCAGCTGCAGATCAACGCGGCGTCACACTTCCGGGCCGGAACAAGTGAATGAACAAGCGTACCTTTCTTTATTTCATCCACAACCTTCTGTGCGGCCTCTGCATTGAAGTCATTTACAACAACATTCGCACCGCGCGATGCAAATAGCAACGAGTATCTGCCGTACTCATTTCAGTCACAGCCCGAGCAGGAGACGAACAGATTACTTACACTTTCCCAAGTCCACCACCTGCACCAGTGATTACAACAGTCTGGCCTTTGAACGATAGAGACATTTATTATACCAGTGTATGACAAGAGGAAAATGTGGAACGTAACAAACAGGCTACAATGACCAAGCTTCACTAGCAGGTGATACGTGTGTGCATAAACCTAGGAGCCGAAGCCGAAGTGCAATCACGTGAAATCTGAAACAGTCCTCGGACCGGCTCGGACGTGGTCGCAACCTCATGCAAGGAACGATAGAGATGTATAAATAATGATGTATATTGAGGAATGAAATTGATGAGACGCGCCCCGCGCAGCATACACGAGCAAGTATATACTGTCCACACAGGCTAACCAAGACCAAGTAAAATTAAGAAGCCTGTTGACAAATCGAGATCGCAGGGAATATATATGTTGATAGATGAACAATGCCTGCAGAAGAGCAGTGTAGAATAAATGCCGACAAACGCCAGCGGGGATAATTTTGAAGAATAGAATGCAACTGTGCAAATAACTGGTGTGAAGTGAATTGAAAAATAAGGACAATGGAAATAAAGTGCAAAGCAAGAGAGAGAGTAGAGAGAACAGTATGCAGCGGCATGGGATGAATGATGGCTGCTAGTGTGCAGGATCAAAACGGACATGTAGACCTAATTATGAATACGATGTGTTTCGGTGATGGGCACAGTAATGGAGTGCGAAAGTGATAGGGAGATATGAGATAAAAGATAATAAAGACGAGATGGAGATGCTGCAAAAATGGGATGCATGGGAGAGCAGAGCAGAGCGAGAAAGACATAATAAGAGACATGGCTGGGTGGAATGTGTAATCAGACAGTTGAGATTGCAATGATGCCAGAGTGAAACAGTATGTCAAGCACAGAATGATATGAGATGCAGGCAGATCGGAAACCCGTGAGCTTTTGGACGAGTGGAATATTCAAGCCATGACCTGGGGGTTATCTCTAGCCGCAGGGCATTAACTACGCCAGTCCTAGGCTTCGTCCACGTTTGACTTCGCCCACTCGATTGCAAATAGTGACGCCTTCAGGAACTTCTTGTTGGCGTATTTCTGGCAGACGTACTGGCTCGCGAAGTTGTCTTCAAGTAGCTTCTCACATATCCATTGGTGTCCGGGCTCGAGGTGCTCCGCGACGAAGCTTGAGTGGAACACAAACGACTCATTCTAAAAAGGAAATAAGAAAGTCAGTCACATGATTCACAGCCACGACAAGACACGCGTTTGCATCGTGCCCACGACACAAAAGCCAACAGAAACGATACTCACCCAATCACCCCCCAACATCCTCCTAGCACTGTACATCCCCACCGCGGCAATGAGACTCGGCTTACACCGCAGGAATCTATGATCTAGGAGTGTCACCTCCGTCAAGAATTTGCCGAGCGTCCTTGTTTGGATGTCATAGTTATCGGCCTTGCTGATGCGACGCATCCAGCTGTAAGGTGAGCAGTATTGCGAGACCTTGAAGTCGAGCGTCTGCAGTACGATGCGTTCGCCTTTGAGGATCTCCTCCTTAGTATAGCCGTTCTCGGTAATGAAGACGAACTCGTCGACGCTGGGAGCAAGGATTTCTTCATACTTAGCGGCGATGAACATAGCAGTAACGCCGACAAGCTGGAGCTTGACTAGGGATACGACGCGTCTCGTAAGGAAACGGTCGACGATGTTTATCGCAATCCATAGCGTCTCCGGTAACATATGCCAGCGCAGGTGCACTTGAAGGAGCCAGTCGACCAATGTTTGGCGCATCGCCCAAGTGATTTCGTTCTGACCATCCATATAATCGGGATTCGGCATCACATCATCCTAGAAGTCATGGTCAGCACATCCGAAAAACAAGGCAAACAGACAAGACTCACTTCGAGATCGTTCATGTACTTAAAAATTTCCTCCGAGTATTCTGAGACCATCGTCGTGTCGAGATAGTCAACCTCATCTTCGAACGTCTCTTGGACCTCTGCGATCTCTCGATAATGTCTCATGGCACGCTCGGTATCCACGTCGGGCCATATACGGGGCGAGTTCGCAACCGCAATGGCGGACTTCTCCTCTTGTTCTGGAGTAACTTGTTCATGTACACCCACCATCTCATCGGCCTCCTTCTCGTTTACGATGCTGAGTTCAGGGTCCTCCTCGATATCTTCCACATCCATGTGGTTCTCCTTCTCTTCTTCTTCAGCTGGAATGATTACTGGTACAGCGGGCTCCTGCCGCGATGCGCGTTTGAAGACGGATGTCCGTGATGTACGTGAAGTAGGTCGTTGTGCGACACTGTCCGTACGACCGGGGCCGGGAGGGACGCGTTGTGGTCCGGTGGCGGCTGCTAGCGATGACGACCGTGTACGTTTGAGTCCCGCGTCATCTTTCACAGCGTCTTTACCTTTACCAGCAACGTCCTGAAGTCGCGTTACCTTCAGAACATTTGAAAATTGAAAGACACGACAAACCTTGCGGTTGACCGCGGTGGTGGTAACCTCACCGAGCGCTGGGCGTTGTGGGCCATTCTTGAGGCCATTTAGAACGGAAGAAGCGCGAGTTGCGACTCCCTGGGCAGACGTCTGACGAGAGTGCTTGCTGGTGGCGTTTTCATCTGCATTCTTTCGTGTAACGCCAATGCGACGAGTCTGAAGCTACGCGATGGATCGCCGTGATCAGCCATCAAAGTTGAAAAAAAAAAACTCGACACAATAGACTACGTACGCGAGTGTTGTTGGCCATGATGTGAATTGAAATACAAGGCGACTTTATTGCGAGCGGCTAGAGCAATGGGCAATGGAAAGATACAGAAGAGATTGTGAGGTGAAGAGAGAGAATTGCCCTACTGCAAACTTAACCTAGGTTTTAATTGCGTCGTCGTGTTGTGGTTGAAGAAAGAAATGAATCGAATGTCAATTGAAAGGACAAGTCAGCCACCAGCGAAGCGACTTGGTCAGGTTCAAAACAACCTGATCCAAGTTCAAATTCAGTCCATCGCGTAGGACGCGAACCACACACGTGACTTCAAAAACAATTCAAAACAGTCGCGTCGCGCTCTTGTCGTGACACGCGTGCTTTCACACCTTTGTACGTACTATAGAACAAAAATAACACAAAATGTACATATATATCAATCTTATGGCGTATTTCCATCAGACAAAGAAGGGACAAGTTCCCATTACGCGGCTTCCGTGATACGTCAATGTGAGCGATGCAGTGCCAGCGTGGCTGTCATCATGTGGGGGCGAGTCACGCCATACTTATGAACGGCAGCCCTCCAAACGCGTTTGACGCGTGACATTAAAACGTTAGTCGAGGATCAACCTACGAAACTCTTACGTTAGCATGAGCTCTGCAATGGAAGTAAAAACTTACCGAACTGTATTGTGCTTCCGATCCACTGTTCACTTCTTATCTATCATGTCTGCCCACCGCTTTTGCTTCCCGCTCTCCCTCCAGTCACCGCTGGAAGATGTAGGCGCCTTCTCCGGCATGCCTAGGCCCGACCTGTTTGAAGTGGCACTAACTTCTAATGGTTCGACCAACCCTGATGCGTTGACCCCTGAGCCTAAAGCCGTTCCTGGCTGCCAACCCTGCTTCATTAGTAGTTGACGACCAATGTTCGATTCCGGCAGCGGCTGGGGCGGTGCTGGGATTTCAGATATGGGGGTAGAACCAGAAGAAGTGACTTGAACGGATGGCGAATCACTTCTAGGACTGGGTGCACCTGGAGTGTCGAGCGGCGAACTGGGGAATAGTGCTCGTCTCTTTGCAGAGCGGTCCACATAGCTGGAAGGCTGGCTGGATGCCGATGACCTGGATGCATCGTGACGAGATAACAATGTCCGTTTCAGCATGGTCAGCGCTTTTTTGGCATCCCTTCCCTCCGAAGGTATTGGACCTAGTTCCTCTCTCGCCCGTTTAACACCTTTCGAAGCAGGGAAAAGCGGAATAGTATTATCGCCACTCCCACTTGACGCACATCCTTCACATGACATGCGGTCAGAATGGATATGCACCACAAACGTGGTGCTTCCAATTGTCAAAGCGTCTTTGTGCCTTAATGTGCGTGGAAAGCTGGCTACTCGTGAGGGGGAAAGCCTAAACCCCAAATCTTCACCCACGTTCACGGTCGGACCAGAATATCCACCAGGACGCAAAAACGACCCATGCTTGGAACCCATATCCACAACTGCCCACTCTCGCCTTCCAGCGTCCCAAAACATCGTCGCATGCACTTTGGAAACCGCCATTTCCTTCAACCTCACACGAGGAGTTCCGCTCCCAGCTGGAGCGACATCTCTCCCAAACTGCACTTCTTTGTGCTCATCTAGCACCGCAAGACGCTGGACCTTTGGAAGGACGGAGCTGGTTTGCACAAGCAAACGAAGGAGGGACCATGACTTGAAAGTTGATGAAAGAGATTCATTCAGAACCGTAGTAGGCTGTGGGACTTCTGTATCTCCAGGCCATTCGTACGCAGGATCGTAGCCTGTTTCTGCATGAATGTGATTTGTACCGCTCACCTCTCCATCCTCCATCTCCACGGGTCCTTGGTGTCTCTGTCACTATCTTCAGTCAGTTGGTTGGCATTCGTGAACGTAAATTTGGTGCTTGTGGAGTTGGAAGTGAATTGCAATGAATTTGAACTCCGATGTTGACGCTCACTTTTCCAGCCATGTTGGACTTAGTTTTGTGCATTTGTATCAGAACTGCGCCCATCTCGCTTATTTCTTGTAACATTGCGAAGGCATGGAATCATTCACGGAGGTATGTGTGATTACTTCCGCAGTCAAAATTACATGTCTTTAATCGCATGTAGGACCACTCCAAGGCGCTCCTTGCCAAAGAATGGTTGGTCAAAGTTGACTCGCAGAGTTCCACGCCTTATCTTTTTGTGTGTGCTTGGTTAGAATTTTGAGTTCCATATGAAATAACTGCTCCGACATGTACGGTGGTCTCACAGAAATTTGCCTACTCTTCAGTCGACCTAACGACTTGCATACTCGTCACTGACACCAAAACCGCGTGGGCCGAGGGTGAGTCTGTTTCTAGTCACCGAGATCAATGAATAACTCACAAACAACGTCCACTCAATCCACGATCACGCTCATGATACTGATCGATTCAATTTAAATTTTACGCCACTCATCAATTTAAATATTGATAGTCCTAACAAGCAATCAATTTGCCCGGCGGTGGCGCATATGTAACAATCTCTCCATTTCTCCTCTCCCAGATACGGATGATGAAGAATCTTGGCGAGACCGTCACTTAACCCTTCTAGGCAGTGCGCACTCACTCGGTGGCTTTCCGGGGCTCGCGCTGGAGCTGGAAAAACCTACCTTTGGTGTAACCTTATCAGTTGGTTGTCGAGATGTGACACTCTGACACGTTCCTATAGGATTTGGCGCTCGAGCTGGAGTGCAATAACTGGAAGTGGCGATGGGAACCCACCTTTCTCGGCCCCAAAGTATCTGCAGAAATCATTTCAAAACATCTCATCATGCCCCTGATCAGTGTTAATCACCTTGCATTTTCGTCCTCTGACGTTTTAGGTGATCTTGTGCCGGGAGATCTCGAGAAGGTCTGTCTATGCGTCACTCGCCATTCCATTTGCAACAGTTCAGTTTATGTTGTGCTTAGGCAACAGATAAAGTTGGACGTACTGCGAGGAGGACAGTCGACATACATATTAAGAATGCGCTATCGAGACCACGCGTGGCGACGACCCTTCGGCGTATGACGGCCATGTTCAACTTCTTACCTGAGCTTCGTAAGTGTTAATAGATGCTGAATACTACCCTGGCATGACACGGACTTTTCCAAAGCTGCGATAATCATTGACACGGGCAATCCGGACCTTCGCGCGCCCTCGGCAGATGAAATTTCGTCGCCCAAAATACCAGCCCGGTATTTAGAGCATAAACCACATGTAGGTTCACTATATCGAAGATCCACCCACCCTGGCCTAAGCAAAGTCTGATCCAGGATTACGATATGGAGCCTCTGCCCAAGCCCACACCGCATAATATGCCGCAGCAGGAAGATTCTGCCACTGAGTCCGAGTCTGAAGGGGCTGTGCCAAAGCAACGGACCCTACTCGCCTCTCCCACCCCCAGCCATCAGCTCCGCGCTTCAGGGCAGTCTCCTTCGGCTAGCCTGTCTAAGGACGCCTCCCCGGCCCTATCCGGCCGCAGCCGCAGTCGGACAGAAGCTCCCGCATCAGAGTCCGACTCCTCGCTCGTGCGTCCAAATAAGAAGCCCAAGCATCCTAAGGGTTCAGATAACGACGATAGCGAGGAAGAGCGCAAACGACGCGCAGCAGCAATCAAGAGCGGAGCTGTCGCTAAGCGAGGGACGAGACAGCCGCTGAAACGAGGAGGCAAGCGTTTCTAGTCCCTGTCCTCGTTTCTATTCCGGGTCCCCGAGAAGCCGATAGTTTCCCTCATAGGTGGCGGATTGACCATAGGATTGATTATTGGTATTTCGGATACCCTGGACATGTCATCGCCGCTCTGTAGTGAGTACGATTCTAATGACAAATTCCTAATATGTTTCTCCAGGCCCCTCAAAGGCCAGGCCCTTAAGGCGTGCTACTTTCTTGGGGTATATTCAATACCATGACTTCCTTTGATGGATCGACATTATTAACCCCTTTTCCGTACAAGAGATTGTGGAGCTATCTCTCAAAATGAAAGGACTCCCAAAGATGCTAACTGTGCCGTAAGAATACAACGGTAACTGTAAGTGAGTAGTATCTTTCGACAGATGCGATGAACACAGCTAATAGCACAGCAACTAGCAGTCAAGTGTCTGAGTTGGGGGATATCATAATTAGTGGTGAAAGCAGTACAATGGCGGATGGCAAGATAAGTAGAGGCGATGACAACCACCTCGGGAGTATAGTAGTTGTATGCTAATGTCACCAATGGCGTCCCGTTCGATGGCCGTATTCATCCGAACCTCCACCCTCGTACTCCAGGCAAGCATCGCATTTTGTTTGGAATAGGTTGCGAACTCTGCGGTGATCAGAAAATTCCTGGAAGCGAGTAATATCCATAAGAAGACTGGCCAAAATCAGGAGAAGGCGCGTGTTTTCGCACCATGTTGCACCCGCAGTTCTTGGCGGTTTTGTGCATATGTGCTGCACTTAGTTTGCAATTAGGCCGGCCACAATCGTATGTAATTCCAGTCTGATAGATCCGGACGTAATGCTAAATAGTGCCATGGTGGTTGTCAAGAGGTCGAGGTTCGCAGAAAGCTCGGAATAACGCACCCCGCATCCTCTGTACTGATCACCGAAACTACGACGACGGGACAATGGTCATTGACAAGCATGACTTTCGGTGGGACTAGAACGCACCATTCCATGCTGCACATTTTGAAGTATGTAGTGGGTGAGTAGAGATTGTTAAGGATAGAAGACGAACGCGGAATGGTAGTGAGGAATGGGTTTGACTCGGATTGACGTGGTATGCTTTTATACGCACACCGATTGACCAATACGATTGGATACATATGGTAAGGCATCTTCGGTGTAGCGGAAACCCATTTACGAAGTAATCGTGGGAGCGCATTTGGAACCATAGTATGCAAGAGAGCAGCCGGAGTTTTGTGACGGGCGCGCCTGCATTGAGAGTAACTGCGTGATCTCATCTATCCATTGGGATGTCACGTAGTACCGTTTAGACTCGCAGTCCTTGATAAGGGTAGTACGGAAATGGTTATGAAGGACCAGCCAGCATGAGGCCAAAATGATCGCAGATTTGGCACAACCCTCGTGGTCAGTGTTTACTCACAAGTTGCCAAGGGTCCTAAGAACACGACCCAGCCACCCACCCAGCCGTTTCACCGCTTCCGCACTTCGGAAAGCGCTCCTTCTTGGCCGGCTATTTTCCACTATCAAGCCAACATTTGTACAAGTTGACTAACCGTTGCCGTAAACCCGCAGATCCAGAGAAGAAAATAATACCCATGCATGATCAGATCGATCGAATCTTTCCAACATGCTCTCAACATGCAGAACGTCGTCTTTAGAGCTGCTGTACTACCCCCTTCACAGAGCTAGTACAGCAAGCAAGCAGTCTCTAAGGAAAGCGATAAGGTCAACAAATTATTTCCGAACCTCAAGCGAGCGCTGATATCGGTCTTAGTTGCCATTCTTACAGTCTTGTCTGCCACTGGGCGCCGATCTACCCAGGGGAACGCCTTCCGTGGCGGGTATGTTCATCAGGGATTAAATAAGATTCGCTGGATAGAATTTGAAAGTGCCTTGATGAGTATCGACTCGGGTGAGCACTTTGAATTGATTCACACTCAGACGGTCAGGCCCAGGGACTAGATCAGGATCAAAAAAGCTTTCCATTCAAAGTTCAATCATGTTACTTGCAGTTCATCATCGCAAAGACCCAGCTGCACCCAACACGTATACTAGTCCGAAACGCGGCTTAGTGCCACAGGTAGGAACAAAGTTTTCACGTAAAAATGAGACTACAAACCCCTCGAAGCGTTCACAAAGTTTGAGCATGGATGTGGTCATCGAGGAATAGTTTAGGACAGATTGTGATGCCAGACAGAAATGGTGTACAAAGTTATCCTTAGATTAAGGGCCTTCGTAACCCTGCTTTAGCCGTAGACCGAAGACAACGAATACGAATGAGTTATGTCACACACGGGGGTAGTTATTAGTTATTGAGCTTCAAGCACTATCCTTGGAGTCTATGGGGAACTATAATGCGCGGCGGGGATAATCCCACTCTATAAGGCGAACTTGAAGCTGGGTAATAAAAGATCAGCGTGACGAATGCGCCCTGCCGGTGTGATATACCATGCACCTTCTCACGAGTGTCAAAAGGACACCGGGGTGTTCTGCACACCAGAGGATGATGCCCACTCGGACGCATTGCAGTCCCGTGCTATCAATATCATGGTAGCGTCGGAACTTTAGACAGACTCAAATTGTCATAAACACCAAGTGCTTCGAGAACAGTGAACCTTCCATTTTTGTGAAGAAGCTTAACCTTCTGTACATGCAGAGGTGAGATCCACTTCAGACATAATAGGTGAGCGCACCAGATCTAAAGCTCCTATGTAGCAGACAAACCAGGATATTACTATCGTAAGATACGAGAGCGTAATGGTGCGCCATTATATGAAAAGAAGTTCTCAATACATATATTAGAGAAGCCCAGTCGCGTAGGAACGAGCGTAATCATGACCCGTGCAAACCCACCACGAGGTGAGAGAAGATGGCCGAAGGTGTGGGCGAGGTATCGGCAACTTCTCTTCGCTGAAGGGAGAAAGGCAAACCTTTCGCGGGAACCCATGCTCTGAAATGCAAATAGGGCACGGGAAGAGCATCGTGATTATGAAGCGTCATCGTCTATTAGATGTGACTGCCAAAGTGGTATCATCTGGAATAAATGAACGCTAGATCTGACGTCTGGGGCAAGGGCGACCCCTGCAGACTCGAATCAATTAGGTATTCATCATCTCTGTTGGAACGTGGTGAAACAGACTCGCAGATACTGAGAATCCGATTACTTACGATTACAATGGAAGATAAATGCTATGCATCTGCAGAACACGTGTTGGTGCATCTGACAACCTCAACGCCGAAAATGAATCTGAAGATGCTGAGCCTAACGAGGGTCTTGCCGACTTTAGCGGGGTACCGACTGACGATTACCACACGATAATGGTCTTCTGCACAGTTCAGGTGGGCTGAAAGGGTACACAGATGGAACCTGAGAATGTGGGGCCGCTACTGTGGTGAATGAATTAAGAAGTGATGGTCATGAACATAATTGAAAATCCTCATACAAACTCTTTGTCGTTGTCGAGCAGCAAGGCTTCCACCCGTGATAAGCGATGCTTCGGCTACCGGGCAGCAAGTGCCCGAGGTCCGAAATTCTTTAAGGACACAAGGAAGATGACGTTCATGATACCAAACTATGCATTAGAAGAGTTGCTAGACTCTCAGATCTGTTTCAGGTAGCTCTAGACTAGTAGCTCTAGATGGATGTCACAGAGCCGGTCATAATAAAGACTACTGGAATCACAAGCACAAGGGGAATCCCCGCTACCCCTTTCAGCCTTATTACATCCTCGAGGAGAATAGACTCACATTATTGTGAACGAAATTTTCAATGCTTGGCAGTAACCTTTGATACCTTCGATCCGAAGTACTGACACCTGTCGCGAACTTCGTATCGCACCTGATCATCAGAAGAGAAGGGCAGTTGAGGGATAGTCCTGACTTCTGGTGACGCCGATGAATGCAGCGTGGATACTCCATGGGTCGAAATCGAGAGACACGGCGATAGGCAGCCGTCATCACACTGGTTGACTTCAACTGTGCGCTAATTTGACTAATGGATGACTAGCCATGTACTCAAATATTAGGTCAAGCTACATCGCGCATGCAGCAGAAATTACCGTTGCCTGGTACCCTACTGTAATACCAATGGTCATTCACCGGCAAGCTCGAAGCCTAGAAGCCACTGCATGTGGGACGTGTCCTCAGCTGGTTGCTTCCTGGTGAAGGATACTATCGATCATTGACTCGACCTTCCTCGAACTCGTGCGGCGACCCTGCAATTTGATAAAGATGCGGATGAGACTCATGCTCTGACAAGTGTGTTCAACATACTGGTCGCAATATAATCGGCGCGCTTGACAAGTACATTAATCCCTGCCACTTCCGAGTCGGTCCTTCGCTGGCTTAACTGCAACGATCGTTCCACTATGCCGGCGGCGCGAAAGGAGTATTGCAATGCGGCCTAATTCACTGACTGGACTTTCAATCCATTGAAAACGTAACAACCGGGTTGCATCGCAGCATCTGACCGTCTGCGTCGGCACAGCCATCGGACTCAGCCTGAGATCAGGCAAGTTTAGTTGAGCCTAAGTACTAGCGAAAGTCTTCTGGAATCAACGTTTTGTGGCGTGTAAAATGAGCGAGATTCGAGATTCAAAAATGCCAGCGAATGTCAGGGAACAGGCGCGAACAGTGGTGTCTAGGTGTGCGAACTTCGGGGTATTAATTTCGAGTGGAATTTCGCTAGATCTGTGACTCACAGCACATTAATGAAAACTATCGAACAACCGTCAGCGACAGTGATCAATTCACCAACCTTGGACAACGTTGGCTCGCTCCCTCGTGATGCGTTTGTTGACCAACATGTGAGTCTCACCGGCACATCATCGACTTAGATCCGGACTCAGACGCCACAAGCATGTGATTTTGTTAGCTGGACCCCTGCCGCCATAGACGGTGGTCCTTGAAGCTTAGCTTGAACCTCGAAGCATAACATGGCATCAAAGGACTTGAAGGCGTTTACTCGTGAAGAGGTGGAAAAGGTGTGTCATAGAACACGCTATGTACATGGGGCCTCGTCTAACCTAGATACCACACAGCATAATAAGCCTGATGACTTGGTAGGAGTTCTACTTAGCTTTATCTTTCTGGTCAAGTCTGACACATGTAAAGTGGATCATCGTTGACAGCAAGGTATACAACATCACTCGTTTCAAAGATTTGCATCCAGGGGGTGCTTCAGTATTCGCAGAAGAAGATATAGGTACATTTTGTTTTCGCAGTTTGGACCTGTTGGCTGAAAAGTCCTTCAGCTGGTCAGGATGCCACCGAGGCGTTTTATGGTCTCCATCGTCATGAAGTTCTTTTGCGACCGCAATATACTCGTTTACAAATAGGTTATATCGAGGGAGAGAAAAGCGTTATATATTCTCGAGAGCCTGGGATGCTCAGTGATGTGCCCTATGCAGAGCCCACCTGGCTCAGTGCTGGGTACTACAGCCCTTACTTCAAGGAGGTAAAATTCATGGCAAACCTGTTTGGGTTTCAATACTCATGATCATTAAAACAGAGTCATCGACGTCTACAAGCGGCTATGCGAGGGTTTGTGGATGAGGTTATCACTCCAGATGCACTGGTAAGTTCTACTTATTTCTTCCGATGTAAAGCCTCATGTACATTCCCAAGCTGCATGAAGAAGACGGCAAACGGCCAAGTGCCCATGTAATCACAGCTATGGCGTTTGTCCATTTCATTGATACATGCTAAACACTTCATTCTTACGTAAATATTCGTAGAGGGCTAAACATACATGCAATGCGCATTGGCCCGGGAAAACATTTGAAAGGTCTCACCCTTATGGGTGGTGTCGTGTCTCCTGAGGAGGTAAGAGGCTCCAGTTGAATATGTATTCAATTTTCACAGCTGTACCACTCTTAGTTTGATTACTTCCATGAGGTGAGAGTGGTAGACCACTATATTATCAAGATTCTAACTTCAGTTTAGCTTGTCTGCATACAGGAGATTTCTCGCTGCGGTCAGCGTGGATATGGCGATGGTGACATGTCTTCAATTTCAGGTTCCGGTCATTCGGATACTGATTAAGAGATATGTACAGGTTTACAAAGCGGAGCTGTCATAGGGTTACCACCCGTCATGAACTTTGGATCGCCAGAACTCAAATCAAAGATCATTCCCGAAGTACTTTCTGGAAAGAAGTTCATTTGCCTGGCAATATCTGAGGCGTTTTCGGGAAGCGATGTTTCCGGCTTGCAGACTCGTGCAACGAAGAGTTCAGACGGAAAGTATTGGATCATCAATGGCACAAAGAAGTGGATAACCAACGGAACGTGAGTGAAGTGGTTGTGGAATACTCGTATTCATACCGACGTGACTTGGGTCGCAGTTTTGCCGACTAGTAAGTGCAAAAGTTGAAGCCGTACTACGTGAACTCACATTTGCGACTAGCTTCACTGTGGGGTGCAAAACGGATGTAAGCCATGGTTGACGCTATTAAAATGGAATGATTGGGTAACCATTCCCACAGACAGGATTTACTGTCATCTTGGTGGAACGCTCGGAGGGTGTTGAAACAAAACCTATCAAAACGAGCTATTCATCATCAGCTGGTACTGCCTATGTCACATTTGAAAACGTCAAGGTCCCTATAGAAAACACCCTCGGACCCGAGGGTGGTGGAATCTTCGTCATTCTCTCGTGTGTATCACTTTCAACGAAATGAATTAAGAGACTTATATGGTTATACAGCAATTTCAATCACGAGCGATGGGTGATGTGCGCTTCTTCCGCCAGAGGTCAGCGGTTGATCGTTGAGGAATGCCTCAAGTGTGTTCATTGATTCCTTTTTAAACATTAGCTAAGTATGTCGTCTGATAGATGGATCAATCAGCGCAAGGCATTTGGCAAGCCCTTGTCTTCTCTCGCGGTAATCAGATCGAAGATTGCGGCCATGATTTCACGTACGGAAAGTATTCAGAATTGGCTTGAGAATTTAACTATGCAGATGTGCAATATGGTAGTTTTATTCCATCCTCTTGAAGTATCAGGGACTCATTGGGTGACGTGTGTTGCAGAGCTACAAGGAACAGGCACAGAAGCTTGCGGGGTATGGTCTTGGCTACTTGTGCCATGGTGTTGTTTCGCTCACACGTTATTTTCCGTAGACCGATCGGTCTGCTCAAGATGTATACAACGAGGTGTGCCCAAGAAACGGCTACCGATGCTGTCCAGATATTCGGCGGACGGGGTATCACGAAGACCGGTATGGGGCAGTATATCGAACATGTGAGAATTTCACTTCGTCTTATCGTGCAAGGGTATCAACTGATCATGATGCCCACGATAGTATCATCGCACGATTCCCTTCGATGCGGTTCTCGGCGGAGGTTAGTATCACTGTTGTTATGGCCAAAGGTGGTATTTGAACTGAATCATCATAGCGGAAGATGTACTCGGCGACCTCGGAGTGAGACAGGCAATTCGACAGATGCCCAAGAATGCTCGCTTGTAATCATGACTTCGTGACTATGTGCGCAGCTTAGCTGTGCCTCGGAGGTCCTTGACCTCTCTCGATTATATTTTTGTTACATTGATGCTCGACCATCTTGCATCATCGTTGTACTTAGGCTTGACAATAGACCTGCCATCCGTCTATCCGTGTCCAAAAGCCTTATTCTGCTTAATCTCCGTTGTGCTTCATTTCCGTGTCAATCTCGGCCTTTCACCTTGACGTCGACTGCCACTTTGAATCGTGCAGTCCCCTCAGATCAGATGGTATATCACGCTTAGATAGTAAGGGTTTGAGGTCGGCCATCAAGCAATATTGGCATGAATGACAGGTGTGTACAAGGACTCAGAGTTGTCGTCTTATAGCGAGGTAGTGATCGTTCAACTTGTTCCAATATCGCCCTATCGGTGTTCCCCCGCGCTGAACAGCGGCCTGAGTTGTAAGGTCGAGGAGACTTGTTGGGAAGCATGAGCCTCATCCTCATGGCCTACCTCGTGAAATCGGCACGGATCCGGATCGCTTGATCAACTTCATTAAGTTACAGAGGGAGAAGAGCAACAACCACTAGTATTCGCAGGGATACCCACAGAATTTGAAGGCGCCTGCGAGGTCGGCCAGAAAGGCTCTGAGGGCTTTTGTGGATTATGAGAAGAAACTACTTCAGCGGCGATTCCCTCGAGATACATAGACCGTCCTTGAGAATGTAGGAGCGCTCTAATGCTTATGAGTTGGCTTTGCATAGTACTGGGGATCATTGGTACAATAGCGAGTGTGTTTTTTCTAGCATTTGTTGGGTGGAGTAGTAAGTCAAACGTAACCTGGACTGATCCGAGTCGGTACTTATGTAAATGGACACGCTCTTCCGTGATGGACAAAATCTACCCTCAGTCTCGTAACAGACCAATGTAAAAGACACCGCCCAGGTTGATGTCGTCTTCTCAACCTTTACCTGTCCTTCCTTTTCAAATACGACACCATTCCACAAATCAATCCAAGTTTCTCGGGAGTGGCAAAAGTAAGAGATATCGAGGCCTAGCACCGTATGACGAACGATGCCTTTCTCCAATGCAATTGTGTGAGTGCCGCAGATTGTGGACCCAGATTCGCAGGATAACAAACCTCCCAAGGCGCGAGCAATTTCAAGCTGCTTCTCCTCGTCGAATAAATGAAATGGCTTGGAAGCGTGGATGACACCGACACGACCGTGAAGGTCGTTTGGTGACCGCAGCGTTTGAATGTCCGGCATCGCACCCTCTGACAGAGCAAACTGGCCGCGAAATCGATAGAAATGCGGGGTCAAATATGTCGCCAGGTATAAATAAAATTGGCTCCGAGCTCAATTTAAAGTGTGCGTCCTAAGTGTGAAAATGCTTTCATTCTAATAACTTGTTAGTGAGAGGAAGGAACCAACCTTCTTTAATGTCAGAAGCGATAATGTTATGGTCTGGAAATCCATCTTCAATTGCCTTCATAACATCCGCACCGACTGCGAAAATAAATTAGGAGGGACATGCAAGACCTGGGGGTGTTGTCTGCTTACGACAAGAATCAATATCGAGTAATATTGCTCCTTCAGAACCACGATCCAAAATGTGGTCATAAATATGTAGTTTGGACATGCTTGGGCTACAACAACGTCCCAATATGAGTAACTATCTTTTTCGTGAGTCAAGGTTGCCACTCACTGCAAGAAATCAAATCCTCGAATGCAAGCATAGGGAGCAACCTACAACTCGTGATAAGCATATTCAACCAATCTTCGGATAAACCAGAGTACTTGTATTCCTCCCTTCATCAGGAAAACGTAATTTTGTACAGAGTGTTACAAAGCACTCTGTAACACTCTGTAGTTTTCCTGATGACTTTGTACATTGATTATGTGTGTCTTCAGGGCCACTTCATCTTGAATGCCCATCTGTCTCGTAAAGAAGGCAATCTCCTCGAGGTCTAGACATCATCCAAGAAGAACGGCGGAATTATTGGTTTCATGAGAGGTTCAATGTCGCAAGACATGAGCACGAAATGAAGAGAGAGAGAGAGAGTAAAAGATGCAATCCGTTACTTGCAGGCCTTTTATCTCTTTGTTTCGTCTTGAAGCACAGAATTGGATCCCATGGAAATCAAATCCGTCCCTTTCAGTGGGATTCATACTGACCATTTTGTGGAATGAGGTAAGACCTGCTGTTTAAATTGAGCCGTATCATCGTTTCAGTGACTGCCCTAACGCTTGCGTTACAGCCATTTGCAGAATGCCATGTAGGCGTCAAAAATAAAACAGGACAGGCGGCGGGACGTCCTGTACTTCACGTCATATAACGCGATTGATTGCGATCGGAAGCTGAAAATTTGGTTTGACTTTTTGCCGACTTGCGTTTTCTTTTTGGACTAACCAAGCGTTCTGCAAACGCCTGTACAGCCTACGGTATTACTTTCTGCGTGCGTTCAACAATAAGGCCCCCAATGAGACTGATCAATAAGTACGTACAATTGATGGGTAGATGCCATATGCACACTAAGATTAATGTGTTTCCGTGCGTCAACACGCCAAACGTGCATATGGAAGTAATGAATTTAATAATCTTCGGAAGAGGAAAGGAGCTTTTCGAAGCATAGCTATTCGTGTCCGTTGGCGTGAGATAGAATATGCTATCAAGCATGGATGATGTGACAGTGTAAGATTTGCATTGTGAAGTTAACTGCGACCTGTCAAATTGCAGTGTGCGGTAGAGACGACAGAGAGTCGGAAGCTCTGGCCTGGAACGCTAGATAGATACAAAATGGGATATGAATTTGTGTGTTCCTATTCGTGTCGGAAGGAGTCCGCTATTCGGGCCAGGCCATTACTATAGCTTAAGCTTAATTCATGGCGTAATGGCTTACTTGCCATTCTTTACTAACAAATTGACCAGACGGGCCTAAAATTTGGAGGGAAAGGTGGGGTCAAAGAGGGAGGAAGAGATCAGTACTGACTTACTTGCAGCAGCGAATGACCGGATGTATAACTTATCTGTCTTGAATGCACGCAATAATATGCCGACCTTCAAAAAAAATTAAAGCTTTCAGACTCACTGTAAATCTATGTAAGTACGAGGATGACGGTGGGAGGTGGCCGCCAGCTAAGCGCTTCCACTTTGGTGCAGTATTGAAACTCCGTTACGAATATCGGCAGTGCTCTCAACTGTCTCAACTCTGCTTTAATCGTGGTAGTTCACAATGAGTTATATTAGAGAGAGGACAATATCTGTATTAGGAATTTAATGAGTTTTCTGAAATGCCAACTTCTGTGGAGTGCCTAATAGGGTTCGGGACAGAACTCGTTTACTAGCAGCCTGGTGTCATTAACCAGCTAATGACTTGCACCATAAGGCTAATATATATAATGTTAAAAACTCTGGTCGTGCCTTAGATACCTATGTAGATCTGGAACATCATTATGAGACTGGAGCTGGCTAGCTTATAATCAATTAGTTAATGGTATGGGGCTACGAGCCCTCAGCCCGTGTGCTGAAAGCACTGAACTTTCGATAGGTGAGGGATTAAAGTATGTGGATGCATCGCGCACGTTAAGCTGATAGCCCCTGTCCAGACAGTTGACCACTATTATCCACGTTTTCCTAGTGCTATTAGGAGGTGGGTTCAATCAGGTAGCACCATCAGAATTGGCATGAGCATGATCTGGATTTTTCTAAATGTTGAGTACCTTTTGCAAACTTGATGACTGCTGGCCCAATTTATTCGACGAAGCGCTTTAAAAAAGGAGACTCGTGCTCTTTTGATATCCAGTTGCGTGTGCTCGAGTTCTTTTGTACTGAGGGCAACGTTTTATAATAGAAAGTGATATCTGTTCTGCTTGCATGCTGTCCTCTTATTTAGAGGCGCTTGGAAACCTGCAGTGAAGGTTTTCATATATATATAATGTACGACAGGGAAGAAATATAATTTGAATAAATTACCTTGCCCATGAAATTTTCTAGCGCCTTGAGTAGTCGATAAGGGATAGATAACCTTGTGCATAACGGCCAGATAAATCTGAAAGAAGAATGATATTACTGGCAACATGCGCGAATAGTCTTTAACGACAGTGGCACTCTCATCTCTATGCGATAACTTTGCCTCGAAGAGGTGGCAGTGATTTTAACGAGATGCGTTTGCCAGCTCTTCTCTGTTCTTCTTCCCATTCCTGATCTTCCAGGTACTGATCAGCTGCGCGTGCTTCCAAGGTGCTAGCACCGATGCTACCAGTTTCTTTGTTCTTGAAGCTGTACATCACTTCCTCGTCAGGATTATCGGCCAGAGCCACGTATGCCTTCGCCACGCGCCAGTCTGCCTCTTTCGTCAGCATTTGTAAACGTTTCTCGGCTTTCTCGCGGACGCGCCTTGCTCCTGCGTCCGGATCTGCATCCCGCGTGACAGAGAGCGACTTTTCGGAGGGTGGTAGGACGATAAAAGTGCGGGTGTGGAGTAGATGAGGGGTGGTAGAAAGGGTGCTTGGGGGTAGGTTATTCAAACGGCATAATGCCCGACCCTTTACAATGACATATCATAGGTTAGTGATGGCTATTAATGCGCGCAGCGTATCTTACATTAACTCCATAGCGGAGAGCAATTCCCTGTAATGTGTCCCTAGAATGAATATAATATCTAGAGGAGATACATTGCTCGTCCGTGACTACAACCTCCGCATGTCCTGCAGATGCATCGTTAGTGTGTGTAATGAGTATTGATTCACTGGTTAGACTGGATGACGACAAAAATGCTGAAGGATATGCAGGCGGGACAGGATCGTAGGATGGGGGCACTGAAGCAAGTTCGTGAGCGTCGTCTTCATCATCTTCACCATCTTCATCATCCCCCAGAATAAATATATCTTCATCCCGCACTGCGTCATTATTGGTGGCGCGGATGTTCTGCGGAAAAGCTGAGCTAACCACGTCAACACCGCCTAGACAGGATAAGCAGGGGTTATAACTCCTCAGGCGAGGGTTTGAGCTGATACAGGTTGGACAGATGGGGCGGGCGCAGCATTTGGTCATAAATAAATCTGCATCGGATTTGGGTGGAAGACACGATGAGCAAGTCAAGCAGAGCGCGGTTGGATGCATGATGTAATTTTAGGAATAAAGATATCAGAGTGAGGTTGAGCTTGTAGCTGGTGTCGGTCAGCCACTAGTACTAGTACTAGTTGCCAGCTCCAGCGACGAGTAGCACAGCCACCCCGCTATTCCTTGGTACTAGTACAACAGTTTGTACTGACATGGCCTCCCCACCAGGACAGCAAACAGAGCAACCTCACCTTGTCTCTCTAGTTCTACGATCTAAGAAAGCACTTAAACATGGTCAACAACTTTGTTCCAAGGCTAATAGCCTTTCAAATGCGTCGGCGCAATGTTCGGTAGACGTGCTTACACTGGACGCGAAAGTTAAGTGGATCACAGAGGCCGTCCTCGAGCAGCTCAAGGTGCGTTATTATTGTTACTAATTTAACTTGACACTAGAAATTTTGCGATTCTAGCTTGCGGCGAACGTTGCCAAGAGTATCGAGCATAAGCGTGCTCAGCTGGATAAGCAAGTTAAGGTGTGTGGTGCTTCCTCGTGTATTGAATCCGTGACATTTCTACACAGTAATCCGTATAGGCATGGGATATTGTACGTTTGCAACGTACTGAAGCTCTCGACAACATCCTCGAATCCCTAGGGGCACAGCTAGTACCACCTGGTTTCCATCAGTCTTCCTCTGGTTCTTCCCTGTTCGGAAGCCAACACTCCCTCGATGGCAAGAATGGCAATGCAATTTTTAATGCACAGCAGAGCCCTTCCGCCACTGTGCGGGATAACCCATTCGATCGTCATGGCAAGAACGCAGACCGAACCAAATGGAAGACGCTGCGTGACTTCGTGGATGAGAGTGCCATTGAAAATGTGCTGGACATACTAGAGAGTGATAGAACAAGGCTAGACGTGAGTTTTGTTTGCATGCTCAAGAACACTTCACTCAATTTGTGGAAAGGATATCATGACTTCAACGTATGATTACCCAGAAACTCTTTCTGCTGCTATATCATCCATTCGCGAGTCTCTTCCATCATCTAGCAATGTGCCTTCGATAGAGGATATATTGAATGCCCAGCAGCAGCCTTCGGAGCTTATGGCACGCCATCTCAGTAGTCTTACATCCCACTACGAGCAAATGGCAGACGCGTTGAAAGAAAGCGAAGCTGGAGAGATATTTGGCGAGGAGGACTTGCAAGGTATTTGAATTAACTTTTTGCGCAGTGTCTAGTCTTCAGCTTTTGACTAACGCGTCGAAGACATGAACCGCGATACCGAAGAGCTACCTTCTATCATGGCTGAGCTAGAAGAACAAGCACTCTCGATCGAAAATACTCAGTAAGCTAGTATATTGCTATATACATGATGTAGCATTCTTATGTTTTGCCTAGCCAACAGCTAGTAGCAGCAAAGACAGCTGCTCAAGAACGACTAACCGCACAATCCATAACTCTTGATAATCTCGACGAGTTAGGTGAGATCATGTCTGACATGCTACAAAAGCAGCAAGATGTCGAGGTAATATTTAATATCATACGCTGTGATTAGGATTTGATCTTTTGCGACAGAATGAGTGCCAAGAGCTTCTCGACGGGCTCCAGGAACGACTTCTCATCGTTGAAGACCTTCATCACCGTTTTATTCAGTACCAAACTTCGTTCAAGAAACTTCTTGTTGAAATCGGAAGGAGAAGACAGTACAAAGAAGCAGTCGAAAAGTTTATAGAAGGAATTTTTTTGGAATTAAGGGCAATGACTGAAGGTCAGCTTTATTCGTCTCTTTCTGGTCGCTTCTTGGGGTAGTTGCTGAAGGAGTAATAATATTATTCAGAAGAACGTCAGGTAAGAGAAAATTTCAACGCAGAGCATGGGCGACATATCCCAGAGGACATCTGCTTGTGTATCGAGAATCCCCCAACGAGATGGGAGGTTGTGCCGCGGGAAGGGGATGTGCGGGAGAACCTGCCTGAGGTAGAAAATGATCTCCTGGAGCAGGCCAGTGATGGCGACACCTATGCTTATGATCATCACTGAACCCTTTACAGGCGAAGGAGAAGCTGGCCGCGGCAGATGTATCATCAGCCGGCACTGAGAGTGTGTAGAACGTTTCACATATTATATACTTACGGGACAGACTGTCCAAGTTACACAACATAACTGAATTGAACCTTCCTCCTAGCTCACACACATATGGCACTTGGTGTCAGCATGATCTACTAGATCGTGTGTACATCTTAAAAAGAAGAGTAAAAGCTAATTAATTTCGGATTCAGTGTAGCATTAAAACTGAAGTCTTCAAGGGAAGAACTCGCGACGTGCTCAACCATTCGACAGCCACTACGTGGGTCCTGACCCCGCAGCCGGATAAGAGATTCAGAGATCCGAGTTACGCATAATATCCTGCCGGAGCTGCTTACTACCTACAAGGATGTCGACCACAGACAGGGTCTGAGTCGAGTCGGTTGACAAGTCTCCTCTTGGCTCCATCGTCGTACACACTGGGATTAGTAGCAGTGGACTGATCAGCACGGACTCGATATCAAACGCACGTCCAATCTCGTTCCTTCGACTAATAATCTCACCACCGAAAACTCTCACTCGGTCATGCCTACGAGGACAGCACCCTCGAAGCATTACACTCAGATATGCAAATCACCTAGTGAATCAAGAAATTGGTCGAAGGTTACGACGACAAAGACGTCTGAAAATATGTTTGACTTTGGTATCAAGCGATTCGTCCACGTCAGTCTTTACTCAACTCTCCACATCAAGTTGACCTCCATCGATCCCGGTATTCACTCAATACTGTTATGTAATAAAGCCTTCCAGGAGATGTGGTTAATTCAAGGACAATGCACTTACGCGTTACATGACCACATCCACTAGTAACCTCCACAGAACCACCCTGTACGAACTCCGCAAGTGTCTGTCCACCGCAAAGCACAATGGGACGACCACCGCTGGGAATCGCTTATATACCTACCCCAATACCTACCCAGACCATCATCACCCCAGTTCAAATCGCATATTCACCTCACACGGAATCTAGTATCCCTCACTCATATTTTTCTATAACCAGTGATGCCTAAGGTAGGCCCAATCACGCGCATGCTTCATGAATTAACCTGAAGGCTGATTTTTGAAATATTAATATTAGATATACATTTGCTCTGCTCAGCCTGGTTGCAACCAAACTTTCGACATGCTCTGGGACTTAAATTGTCATGAGGCCTCGCATTCAATGGAGTTCGTATTTCTCTATTGTACATAGTCGATCTCACTTATACTTATGTTCACTCGCGCAGCGCGTACTTCTGCACAGGCTGGCCCGGGTGCAAGTATGTGACTCTGTCAAGACGCAGCTACCTGAACCATCAGAATCAACAGTACGCGCTCATTCACCACCGAAGTCGATTGCACCTGACGGATTGTTTTATTTTAGTACGGGCGAGCAACCTCACAGCTGTCCTTACGATGATTGTGATTTCAAGGCTAACAGTACTTCCAACGTCTGGCGCCACCGTGTTGCAAAACATGGGCATGTTCCTGTGAAGCGGTCAAGCAAAACGCAGTCGTCGTTGCAGCTCCACCCCCCGGCACAGCCCATGGCCTCTGGTTCATTCTACCAACACCAACTGCAGCCCATGCAACCGCAAGCTATACCCATGCGACCCCACCCCATTCAATACCAACCCCAGCCCATGCAATCCCACCTCGCTCAATACCAACCCCAGCCCATGCAATCCCACCTCGCTCAATACCAACCCCAGCCTATGCAATCCCACCCTATGCAATCCCACCCTACTCAATACCAACCCCAGCCCATGCAACCGCAACCTATACCCATGCAATCCCACCCCACTCAACACCAACCCCCTCTACCCATCCACTCCCAATCGTTGGGATTCTTGTATGACTCAACAAATACTGCGGACGACTATACTATGTATACCGGACCCGCAATGGCCCCCAATGGGTGGACTGAGGGATTCATGTGTCCTGAATTGATGCAGAGGTGCCCTTCAGAGATGCCGGGGGATGGATATCAGCATTATTAGTTTTGCATGATCTCAATACGTAACAATCATTTTGTGTTGCTTGTTTCTTTCTTGACTATGTTTTTTTTCTTGATTTTGTGTCTGAAGTCTGGACTCGGCACCCTTCCACTCGTTTATCTCGTTTATTACGCACTTTGCTATGTTTTGTAAATGCCAACACACTCTTTTATCAATATGATACCTTTTTTATGATCGGATCGTGATATCAACATGACTGGCATAATTCCGACGCATGAGGCTCCCTGTTTGCAGGAGGCAGACATGAGCATCGGGCCCACCAATATGAATGTTGTTATCATACAGTACAAGCGCTCCGCTGACCTGCGGACAGTCTCTGGGATCTCTTTATAACGAGAACTCAATGTGCTGGTGGTACACTTTTTTCTAGAACATGCTACGTCAGGCCACGTAGTGCCACGTACGGGATTAAGAGCTGTATTCTTCAAACTATTATGGTCGTCGAGTTTGAAAGTTCGACACCCCGGAAGCCTACTGCAGTCTGGTTTTTTTCTCAGTCAAGTAAACAATTTGCCTCATTCATGCATTTACCGCATACGTTTTCTTTTCTTATACGTATGACATATCGTGAACAATGTGATTATGGAAACATTGAAGTACTAGGTCAATCATGAGTGTCTCATCTACAATATAGAATTCAAATGTGTACATATATCCATCTACAATATGTAAGGACGGAAGATTTGGTCCTTTGATGCTTTTCATAGGACATGCAAGCCATTGAGAGTGGAAGAGCGCCACCTACAGTCATCATCGTTGGCAATAGTTTCAAAAAGACTAAGCTGAACTCGCAGATAGTCGCGCCTTTAATCATCATGCCACACTATGAAACAGGAAGGAGGTTATTATCACCCCTTCCTCAGTTGAAATGTCCGTTTCACCTGCTAAATGGTTAATAAGTCGGTGATGGATGATAGACAGGTGATTTCGCATCACCATGTTTGTAGGTGGTTGTTGACACCATGATGACATCACACTTAGTAACTCCGCGAATGTACGGTAACTATGAGTTTAGTCATCAAATTTTTATTTAAATTGCATTGTGGTACGAGACTTCTCGCAAAATGGTTCAGTCTTACGGCGGCACAGGGAACGAGCTGAGACAGCGTAGTGTCGATGCGTCTGCAAAGTCACTGACCACCACAGATGAGGGCCGCAAAGTCGACCAATTGCTCGACGAACATCAGACGTAAGTTTTGCCTTGATCGCATGTATTTGCTATTTTACTTCCATGTCTTAGTTATGAATTCGGTGGACCTGCAGGAGTGACTGCAATGATGGTTGGCTTCCCCATGCTAATGTATTATCTCTGGATCTGTTTGTGGTTTTATGACGGTAAACTTGTGTACCCTACATCATCTGAAGACATCGTTCCGTTCCTCGGCAGGATGTGGGCACACATTCGCGACGTATGTACTCGTAAAACCTTGGGCTTCTTCCTGACCTCAACTGATCACAGGACGCATGCCCTAATGCATACGCTTGGAAAGTCTATACTGGTCTCGTGGTTTACCAGCTGTTCCTTGCATTGGTCATGCCAGGGTACCAACAAGAAGGTCTTCCTGTACCTTCTCTTGGGTACAAGACCCTCATGTATAACTGCAATGCGCTCTACTCTCTCTACGCGACTATGCTGACAGCTGCTGCTCTACACTACTACCACATTTTCCGTCTCACTGAAATTATCGACAATTATGGCCACATCATGTCTGTCGCAATGATTTACGGTTTTGCTGTGTCCTTTGGCATGTATTTCATTACAGTTGCAGCCGGGAACGAGATCCGCATGTCTGGGAACTTTATCTACGACGTCTTCATGGGTGCCTGTTTGAACCCCCGTATCGGCTCTGTCGATCTGAAGATGTGGGCCGAGGTGCGGATTCCTTGGGTAATCGTTTTCTTCTTGGCAGTGTCCGGAGGCTGCCACCAGTATGAACAGTATGGCTATGTCACCCCCGTGCGTCCCTTTTTTTGAGCTTCGGTGACGCAATAGCCTACAAATATGCAGAACATGGCATTCATGATTCTTGCAACATGGCTCTACCTTAATGCATGGTGTGTCTCTGCATGAGAATCTGGAACTTGAGTTCCTAATTCCATTTTCAGCGCGAAGGGCGAAGAGTGTATCCCCCAAACCTGGGATATGTATCATGAGAAGTGGGTAGTAATTTTACGCTCGTTTATCTGATTGACATTTTCTTAGATGGGGTTTTATGGTCATCTTCTGGAACTTTGCTGGCGTTCCCTTCGTACGCAATTCTTATCACTTTTCAATTCACGCTGATATGCAGCTTTGTAGACATACGTATACTCTGTGGTATACATGGCATCGCACGATCCCTCTAACTATCAATTCTCTACACCTACATACGTCATTCTTTTCGGTGTTCTACTGACGGCATACTACATGTACGACGTTACGATCTCGTTTTCCGTCACTTCGCTGACGTTCATCTTCACAGCTGGGACACATCAATGTCACAAAAGAGTCGCTTCAAAATGCAAACACAGGGCATTACAACTTTCCGCAACACATTCCCGCAGCTTCCAGGGGGGACCCTGAAGAAGCCCGAGTTTATCCAGACAGCACATGGGCAAGTCTTTCGGTGATTTTAAACTCACTAGCTCTCTTACACTGCAATTTCAGAAACCGACTTCTCATCAGTGGCTGGTGGAGATACTCTCGCAAACCTGTAGGCTAGATCCATGATAATGCGTTCGGTCTGCTAACCTCGTTGCTTTTTCTCAGAACTATGTCGCCGACTGGACCATGAGCTTCTGTTGGGGTGCTGTTATCGGAAGTGCAACCATCATCCCTTACTTCTACTCCGTTTTCTTCATCACAGTACTCGTCCACCGCTGCGGACGTGACTTTGAACGCTGCTCGATCAAGTATGGCAAAGACTGGGAGCATTATTGTTCCATCGTTAAATACAAGTTTATACCCGGAATCTACTAATCTAGCAGGGTTTCGTACATTTATGTCTATTTCTGCTATTTAAGTTTCTTACCGTCGCACATTAGCATAGCCTTCGCAACCTAACACTTTCTTGGAATCGTTCATTGCAAAGACTGACAAAATATATTCGATGACAGATAGATGTTACACGCAGGGAAAACTCGAATCTGACCACAGTTCTACACCTCAAATATTCGTTCCAACTGAAGTTGCTGAACCAACCAGCTGACTGGGGAAGCAGGTAAAACGCAAGAGTTACGCAACTGACCATTGTTCATATACATTTATTTCCTTCGTTTAAGAAAATAAATCTACTTTTTCTCCTTAGTTTAACTTTAGCTTTTACTCTTCTTTTTTAAGATGTACACACAATCTACTTAGTAGAACATGCTGATACCAAGTGTCATGGGTGTGAGCTAGGAGGAAGGTTCAATTCAGTTATGTTATGTAACTTGGACAGTCCGTATATAATATAGCATCTGTTGAGTTGCACGCAAACCTCGGACACGTTCTGCGAAGTAATACCAACTCGGGTTTTACAGTGAACCCGCTGACAAACGCATAGTGTACTCCTACAGAAAAATACCTCCTTATATATGCCAGTCAACGCTAAAACCATGCTGCCGACGCCCGGTAATATTGCGCCATTGATGCGCCATCGATCCCCAAGATTCCCGATAAGTGTCGAGCTCGTACCTCGACCCCTGATAATCCAACAGCATCATGCCTCAACAGCTTGCAAGAATTTGTGGCTCTTATCCTGAAGAGAAAGCTCCAGACTACCTCACGATCTTGAGCCCCGCGAACCCACCTCGCCATCGATTGGATCTGAAAATCGGAGGCTCCAGTATGTTCAATACAACGGAATATGTCTGTCGAAAACAGATTAGTACGAAATGCGCGTGTACGCATTACTGCTCTTTATCACACCTTCATAGTTCAGATCCCTCATACGGGGAAGATGGATCGTTAATCACAAGCGGTTTCTCTGCCTAGTATGCGACTGCATTGAACGGATGTCAAGGTCTAACACTTGAGAAAGCTGTACTTGACTGACACACAACACACGGTCAGCTATACGCAGCATTGTCAAGAGTACGTGGTCGTAGAGACATTCAAGGGCTATTTCCAAGAGAAGAAGAGAAAAAGACTCAACAGCAAATATACGGTGTACATATAATATGTAGTGAACGGAGCGCTTGTACTAACCATATTACATTCCCGACTCCCACGTTAGTGAAGGGGACTCGGGAACCTCCATTTCGGGACTCTTTCTTCGTGATCGTCAGTGATGATGCGCCCAGCAACGTTTAACGCGTCGAGGCACTTTTTTTTATCATGTTCTCAACGCAAGTCTCCGTCCATGGTTGCGCTGAGATGTATGCTCCCAGTCCTTGCTCGACGTGCTAGTAGTTCTGCTACCGATGAACGAACACTCAATCAGAGTACATTGTTACTCGACTCTCTAATGGGGTCTTCATCATCCCTCGACTTGAATACTTCATCGCTATCAGATATATTATCTCCCCCTACGCCCCCGGCAACCCAGAATTCAACTCCAGACGCTTCAGAAATGCTCATTCCGCCAGCATCTGATCCCCTTCTTCATTTTCTTGCGTCTTCCCTGCTCAACCACGGAAAACGTGCAAGGGCAGAGCGCATCGTCTCCCGTACCCTCCTCTATATTCACGCTCTTACCCGCGCACCGCCGCTACCTATCCTCCGCCATGCTCTCATCACCGCTTCCCCCGCTGTCAAGTGCATAACACAGAAGCGCTCAGGAAAGAATGTCGTAAAACCTGCTGCGCTTACAGAAAAACAACGCATAAGAGCGGGTGTTCATGCTGTATTGGCAGCCAGCAAAAACAAAAGTGGGAAGACAGTGGAGGAACGTTTAGCACGAGAGATTATCGCTGTTGTTAATGGAGACAGCAAAGCTATTACTGACAAAGAGTTGGCACACAAACAAGCTATGGTCAATAGGTATGTACAACATTTGATTGACGTCGAGCAACTCTCATTGACAAATCGCACAGGGGCAACGCGCTCGCGAGGTAGTAAGGATCTTGTGTGCTTACCGTATTCTCCCCCTTGCTGTAATGGACCGCCGAATTCAATGGAGTCTAATAGCGTTGCTCTCCAGCTTCTTTAATGTGACGCAAGGGATATTTGGTCATGTACATCCAGTTTTCCCTGGGACTGAGTCCTGAAATTCAAGTGCCCAGCACAGCATGTTTAAGATGGAAAATGACCCTGTGGATGGTAAAACTCTCAGAAATTCGAACCATTATCGAGTAATCCCTCTCAGATATACATCGGTTGTGTCGAATCTGGGTTTTTTACCAGTCGACCTCAGATCTAGTCAAGAGGATGCACGTATCCCTACGTCGAAGACTGGTATAATTCCACCCTGTTGCAGTTTTTCTTTATTGATTCAATACATTTTCAAGATTTACTGTCAGCCATCAAGGTGAAATCAAAGAACTAATGTCTAAGGGCATCCTTGTCTAACTGGATCATTCAATTTGTTAGTCGAATCCTTGAGCTATTTTCCGCCAACGATGTTTAGAGTTACACGTTGAAATCAATGCCCAAGTCTTCAGCAATGATCATCGCAGCCTTCTCTCCAATGAGAAGTGCCGTCGAATACGTGTTCTTGCGAGACGATTAGACCAAAGGCGACTTAATTTGGTTGAGTGCTCACCGTGCCAACATCTTTTGGCACAATAGACATATCGGCAACCTTGAGGTTCCTGACGCCATACACGTTTAGCCGAGCATCAACGACTCCTTGTTCCGCCCGCGGTTTCATGGCACAGGTACCAAGCTGCATAGAGAAGAATCAGGTACTCCATCTCAAGCTATCTTAGCTGCACGCACCGAGTGCGAACTCGTTTGCACTATTATTCGACTCAGTAAATAACCGGGAACACGGAAATGCAAAGCTAACACATACCGCGGTCACGATGATAGTTTTCAATGGCCTCGTCATCTTCAGCAGTGTAGATGATGTCGGGTGCATTTAAGTCGACTGGCCCAGACGCCTCTCTACAAGCCGCAGCGCTTCCCTCTGGAAATTTAGGATGGGCATCAGCGAGTTCGCCTCGGTAGGAAGGTATGCGTCGGCAGATTTCACGCGTCTTTTTGTACGCAAAGTTAATTGGTATAATATCTGATGGACTGCATGATTGATGATAACCATACAATGGTCTGGAGTGAAATGTCCCGACTCACTCGTCCAAAAACCCTGTCGTGAAATCAAGTGTCTCCTTACCGTTTTCGTCTACTTTGATATGCACGCTTCCAGTAGACGCGGGGTAAAGCTGTTGAAAGGTCAGAAAATTCGCAGGACAAGTAGAGAAAAGAAAATTACCGTAAAGTAGGCAGCCATCATGTAATTACGGGGAGGAAGGGTACCGATAAGGGGTCCAACGTATCTAGTCATCGTGAGCTTTCACATCAAAGCAAAGAAATATACACACACCCCGCAACCATGGAAAATATTGCAACACACTTGTCCGGGCGGTCCCGGAAGAACTCGTGCCATCGTGGTTGAAAGGCTGAACCCATGGCCTTCAGCTCGTCGTCATCAGGGCGCCACTTGATTTTCACATCAATACCACTGAAATATTAATTAATATGTACCAGCATTGACAAACAGCAATTTGACCGACTTCGAAGCAATAAGTGATTTGCCATTACTGGTCCATTGTGCAAGAGCATCTACAATTGGTCCTTTTGAGAGGTGTTGGTGACATAGTAAGGCCATACTCACCTTCTGTAGCACTCTTCTCCCTACGCCAGAGGGGATCCATAGTGACTGCCTCGTCAGCAGCCAAGTACGGAACCAAAACGGCATTGTGATCTAATACCCGTAAGCCAAGATCACGAATATACCAATGAAATATCACTTCGGTAGTTCTCTCCGACACCAGGCAGGCTGATGAGTGGTTCGATGCCACATCGCTTGAGCACTGCCTCAGCACCAATACCAGACTTCTCAAGGATGGCGGGGGAACCGAATGCTCCGGCAGAGACAACGACAAGCTTTGAAGCTTTCACAGTACTCACTGATCGGTCTGCATCTGGGCAAGACACAGGATCATTGGTAAACTCGATACCTACAGCACGCTTGTCCCTGTGATTCAGAAAGATGTCAACAATTGGTTATAGATGCAAGGCGAACCACTCACTCGAAGATGATGCGTGTCACACGCTTGCCAACCCATATCTGTAAGTTCAGGTTTTGAGCTTGATTGTAGAGGTAGCAGTGGGCTGCATCGGAACGCCTTCCAATGGTACCATCGATGTACCTTTTCACACTTGAATCAAATCCACAGTAAACTACGAGAGCATGCTCACTTCGCCCATGGCTGATACAGTTTAAATCACGATTGCAGGGACGGAAGTAAGCTTAGAAAACTCACACTGTATGCATTGCACGTTTCTAAATCATCGGTGTCGTCGGAATATGGCCTTTGTGATATGTCGTACCAACATGTACGAACTCTTCGCAGATACCTAGTTTATGCCCGCCAGCGGACACCTTGATAGGCCCCATGTACCCGTGAGTTGGACAACCAGGCTGCACCTCATATGTCTCCAGCTATGCAATGCGAGAGTCAGCATGAACAAATATATAGTCAGCTCGTCTAAGGACCTTCTTCATGAGAGGAATTAAATTCTTCGATTCCCAACCTTCGACTCCCCAATCATCATAATCGGAGGCAGGTGCACGAGTGTACGCCATGACTGTCTATATATCAGCACTCTGTTTGTTTCGGCAAACATTATACGGACAATTGCTAGTCGATCCTCCGCCGACTGAACGACCACACGGAACAATCACTGCACGTCCGTTGAGACGCGGAGAGGGATTTCCGACGTTGAATGTAAGCGTCGTGCTCGTCGGGGCCATATGAAACGGAAACTGGTAAGGTTGGACATGAGCAGGTTTGTCAAGGGTATGTTCACCCGCTTCCAGAATTAAGATCTTTAGCGAGGAATCACATGCAGCAGGCGGCCCGCAACGACACAAGCTGTGGTACCACCTACACGAAACACAAAATTAGGCTGGTCCAAGATAAAAGATGTTAATATTAACCTCCAGCAAAGATGATATCGAATTCTGTTGGAGATGGGGAAGACATTTGATCGCTGTAGACTACTCATCCTGTATCTTATATGCGCTAGTGATCTCTTGCTCATCAGAGGGTGACTGCGCCGGCAACTAAATACATGGTCTGTTTAGGTGTTTCAGTACTATAAAATGCATGAAAAATGACACTAACCCTAACCAAGGACGTTCCCGTTTGTCCCGGGGATATGTTTGATCAATTTTTGCCTGGACGTGGCAAGGCTAAGAGTTTGGTCACAGAATTGATATTGAATATACGACAACATCATCGCGAAGGTAATGATATCTTACGGACTCAGCTCACTACGCCCACCGAGATCGTGCCCGAAGGAGACGCTCAAGCACTCATGCCACCACTGAGGCGCCTGCAATCGCTACGCTCCACGATCCTCATTAATATCTTGTTCGGGACGGACCTACAGGATCCGTTGGGTAAGAGATTGCCACGTTGTCGAAAATAAAATCGCTTTCAACCCTCGGACGGATGATACCCAGGGACTCGGAGCTGCCAGTTGTGTCTAGCTTGATGAGTTCGTGCAGTAGAATAACATTCTTGGTTCGAGTTCAGCACCTTTAGATATCTTTCGAAGGGAGTTTGAGCTGGCACTGCAGATACATTTGTTGGGATGTTGTTGTAAGGATATGGAAAACAGTACGTGAGGACTCTGAGGAGCACGGGAATCAGACGGCACGGTGAGTATATGCGCTATGGGAGGATGATAAATGCATTTTTGCTTCTGGACGGTTGTATGATTGGCAGTAAGGGCATGAGTCAGGTCATCGTTATTGCATCAGCATCATGGATTCTACAAGAAAGATCAAGGAGCATACCTCGGAAGTACGATGATAGACAATCGATGATTAGGGGACTCGATTCTGACGAGCGTCTTCGATCCTCCAGCCCAAGCGCTCAAGGTGTGATACATTATCTTGATAATATTATAGTCCATGAACCCATTTTTTAACAGGTCGAGCTTAAGTATACCAAAACAGACCAATGGTTGAGATTGAAAGTGAACGTGACACCATGCATGTGATTCTGGTCTTTAGTGCTCTTCCCACCATGTCCACACTACCAGACGTCTTCACTGACCCAGAAGATTCTCAACTCGTTGCCGAAGCTAAGAAAGACAAGCTCGAAGACCATAAGTTCAGCTACACCGAGCGCGACGTCATCCTCTACAACCTTGGTATCGGTGCGACAGCTAAAGACCTGCAATGGACTTATGAAAGCCACGAGGAGTTTGCGGCACTCCCAACGTTTGGAGTAATTCCGCAATTCGCAGCCAGTTCTGGTATTTCACTAGGCTGGTTGCCGAACTTCAATCCTGTGAGGCGCACTGTTAGAATTAAATGTGCTCTTGTGGGCTTAATCACCTGTTTCAGGCTAAGCTTCTTCATGGCGAACAGTACTTGGCTATCAAGAGCCCTATACCCACAGAGGGGAACTTTGTAAACGAAACTAGGTTTGTCTATATTCGTGCTATTTTCACCAATCTCAACTTCGCTGCACAGGCTCTTGGAAGTTTTGGACAAGGGCAAGGCGGCTTCCGTCACCACCATAGTTTATACGAAGGATCTAGCCACAGGGAATATCATCTTCGAAAACCAAATAACGGTCTTCATTCGAGGGGCCGGCGGCTTCGGTGGCAAGCGTTCTGGCAAAGGTATCACATCTGTTCAATCGAATACTGGCACATTCAGGCTTATTTGAGTTTGCTGCAGATAGAGGCGCTGCGACGGCCGTAAACACGCCCCCAAACCGTCAACCGGATGCCGTGATCGAAGAGAAGACGAGCCCCTCGCAAGCTGCACTATACAGGTTAGATTCCAGTATATCACTGTATCTTCTCGCTTTTCTGATCCTAGTACGTAGACTAAGTGGCGACTATAATCCTTTACACGTAAGTTGCACTGGTCGTGCAATATACTCAAAGTTCGAGTAATATTTATTTCCAATACAGGTTGATCCCAGTTTTGCGGCAATTGGCGGGTTCGATCAGCCCATTCTTCATGGTAATATTAGAATTTCACGCCCGGGCTATGTATCTCAATACGCCATAAACTCATTTTAGGTCTATGCTTTATGGGGATCGCGGGAAAGCATGTTCTGCAATCTTTTGGTGCCTACAAGGATATTAAAGTTCGGTGAGTGCTATCCCTATCATGCTTGAAATGCTGTACCACTCACACACCCGCAGTTTTTCCGGTGTAGTATTCCCTGGCGAGACGCTCGTCACGGAGATGTGGAAGATAGCCGACAAAGTAATCTTCTGTACGTCTGATATACACTTTATTTTTCGTGCTGACATCAAACCTTCTTTCATACAGCCACTAAGACAAAGGAGCGGGGAACAACGGTGCTGGCCGCAGCAGCAGTGACGCTAGTTGATACCGATACGATGGCGAAGCTCTAATGTGTACGTAATGACAATTAGTATGGTGAGTATCATAGGTGATTGACGATACTCCAGAAAGAGTAAATTGACATTGCATGTACTTGTACTGTTCATATATTATGATTATGCCAGCCAAAAACTACAAAGTCCTCAATAATATACATTCTCAATGATATACATGCACCGGCAAAGTAGACATAGTGCTTTCGACCAGACTCCTGTCTAGACTAGATTAAGGCAAGTCTTGGCAGCAGGGCACCTAAAGCTGCACGTCTAGCACGGTGGAGAGAAGAACGAATGGTATCATGGAAAAAGTGACAATGTCTATCAATAGTCAGGGGAATAAATATCGAGATTATCTATCAACGCTTATTGGTATTGGTTCCAGACTGTCGTTATTTATACGTCTTGCGGTAAGCTCAAGAAATGTACTGAAAGAGTGGTACGGTTGTGCTGGTCATTGGTCTAGGATTGGTTTCTGAAGGTAAGCATGTGTTCATGGTCGTAATCCATATCAGGGAGAATAGTTGGCCCAGTGTCCGGTCCACATCTTTTCTAACACGGGAAGATGCTTGAGGTGCCTAAGGGAGAACTATTCAACACTTCGCTAATTTACAAACATTTCGGTCAGGGACGTACCGGGGTAAAACCAGAATGTGACAGCCACGATCAAGTATAAACCTGTACGATGGTGAGCATGAAGTCATGCCAAAATACGGCTGGGACTTACACATGAGAACCATGCCCTCTAACCAGTTTGACTTGCCGTCCTGCACAACGTAGTTCACGGTGAGGACTGATAAATGTATTTGTTTAATCATTATGTCACCCTGTTGAATTTTTACGCACCGGATAGGAACATCACGACCGACTCCAACGGGTCGAAGAGGAGCGTCAGTCGTTTACCCATGATCCAAGCGAGCGTCACCATAAAACTGCAAAATACGAACTGTGAAAACTATTGACAGGATACAGGACGGAGAGACGCACGGTATAACAAAGAGTGCAATTTGCTAGAGATCGGTCAGCGATATTAGAAAGTCATCCAAGTAAACAAACGCACAATACTTGATCCAACAGCAACGCCCAAGCTCAAGGTTAGCTTATCCTTGACGGACACTGTGACAGCAGTAACATGTTCCGCTGCATTACCAACTATAGGGAGTAAGATCACAGCAACAAACTCTTGACTGATGGCCCCAGACTCA
This sequence comes from Suillus spraguei, assembly GCA_016800925.1. Lineage (NCBI taxonomy): Eukaryota > Fungi > Basidiomycota > Agaricomycetes > Boletales > Suillaceae > Suillus > Suillus spraguei. The sequence goes on from JABCPU010000022.1 coordinate 256,412, forward strand.
GTCAAACCGCTAATCGAATCGACGAGGAACTCCGCGGTGACAGCAACCAACTAAAGCGAGAACAACTTCAAATGATTGTTGTCAACACAGGCAGTGGCACGTACCACGGTTACAAAGACCAGAAGCCCGAGGGACACAGGGACACTCATATATGGATCTATCTCAGGGTCTGTGTCCCCTATGGACTCAGACTCACGTTCTGAGTGAGTACCTTCAGTAGGCACAACATGATTGAATGCAGCTTCTTCGTCACCCGCCGGTAGAGGGGATTGTACAGATTTAGCATTCTTACGACGGTAAAGTCTCAACTGTAGCCATGGATTCTGGCCCGCGTAACCTTTCGTCTGTTGTACGTCCGCGCTATCGTCCTCATAGAGCGCCTTGTGTGAAAAAAGTTGGAACACCAGATATGAACCATAAACTGAAAAAGGATGATTAGGTGAGTGCTAGCTATGCTCGTGTTGACCTACTGAAAAGGAGAATAATGGCAACCTGGATGGAGGTGATGTGTGAGAACAATTTTACACATGTTAAGACACATCGATACGTACACCACGGCTGGTCTTTAGTATTTCGTAATCTGTTGACGACTCAGTAGATGCAGGCTGGCCCTGCAATGCCATTTTGAAAGCACCGGGCAGTAAAACAGCAATGACGCTGATAGTAAGCAGCGACGAATTCAGTTGCACAGCACCTGTGCACAAAAGTAAGAATCAAGGTCACCATTTTGAAACCACGTCACACATACTTTGTCCGAAACCCTGTTCTGAAAAACGCATGCCTCCGGCAAAGAAGCACATTCCCAGTACCAGGACTAGTGCGTGGTTAATTAATTTCAAAATGGAAGGCAAGAATCCATACGAAGATTGCTCAAAATAGATCCAACCACTGAGAGCAACTATGAGTCTAGGGTCGCACCAGAGATAAGAAGACTTACAGGAGGACTGGACGATAGTGAGTTCACATTTTGCGAGGGCAATAATCTAGAGCGTAAGCCTCAGTATCCCGCGGTGCGAGTTTGCAAACGTTAGAACGCACTGCAACGATGAGTTCGACGCTATAGAAGAAAGAACGAATAGTTAGATGATAACGGACAGAAAGATATTTTAACTGACGCATTTCCCTAAAATTTTGCAGTCGTTAGATTGGAACCATGAAATAGTAGATGATGCACGAACCAATGTAGCATTAAGAAGACCTGCCAAAGTTTGGCCGACCCTTATGGAGAGTTCGTCCGTAGCAAACGCTAGGAGCTGATAGTGGCTCAGTGTGGTACGACTACAAAAAAGCGAGCTTGTGATTACCTTAGCCAATGGTATGATAGCAAGAAACGTCACTGTAGCAGCGTGCTGTAGCATCCAGAAATTTAGAAGGTAAACTGTCAACTTACAGACAAAGATTAGAGTATATTGATCTGGGAGAGCAAAGTTTATTGCCCACTTCAAACGATGACTGGTCAGGAATGCTCCAAACTGATGCAAAAATGACATACGGATATGGGAATAAAGACCAGTAGAACGTTGAACCCTACGCAAGCAAATATTAATACAATGCATAGTAAGCTGCAAAGAAGTGTGCCCCGAACATGATGAAAGGATGATGGCGCGAATGCTTCTCAAAGTATTGGGGGGTTTTGAGATCGTTTTCTCCGGGGTAAACATCAATGTTGCAGCTTTTCGTAAAGTCGGAAAGAATGCCATCCTATGGCGACCGATGTCGCTCGTGCTTTTTCTACGTCTCAGATTGGGCACTGGCGATATCCGGATATGTTCCTCTGTGGCAGTGTGTCTGCGAAGAATTCTTTCGGGGGAAAACCTTCCAGTTTGGACAGGAAGGCTAGGACTATCCATAGACGCTGAGCAGTGTAACGGATTGGGTGAGCTGTGTTTGATTAGAAACAGGAATCACTACGCTCACTCATACAGCAAGTTGCGACTGAGGTAAATGGAAAGACCAAGAAGTGGGGGTTACTGGTACCTTACTAGTTTTCGCTGCTTTAAATAAACCGATCGGTGTGGAAATCGAAAAGCTTCTAGATTTCTGTGAACAGCAGTTCTCAGTAGTACGTAATCAATGGGAGTCTAATGAGCCAACGACAATTTTGATGCCCGTTCATCTCATCCAGGCTCGAGTACTTAATAGGTTGGCATAGGTACTAACATTATTCACAGTGGATGGTTGGAGTGCATAGAACAGCCACCACTTGGCTAATACTTCAAGGGACATGCAACTTGCACCGGCCCGTCACGGAGCAGTACTTACTACCGGCCACGTTCAAGCACATCGTGGATCATTTCACAGTGGAACAGCAGGAACAAAACAACGAGAACATGTCAGACATTAATATAATATTGTCAGCGCAGGTCAGACAGTGGTGCACAAAGCGAGACGTTTAAAGTTAGGCGTTCCGGAACAGCTAGCTGGCTTTGAATTCAGCAAAGCTTATCATCCGCTTACTGCAAGCGACACTTGAACAGTACCGTACAGCGTCGGCACGTTCAAGTGAGCGACACAATATCGTCCACAGCAATGTCGGACCGTCGCTTCAGTTGTGACAGGCTTTGAGCCGAGGGTACAGCCAATTGTCAATGAATGTCGAGGTCCACGCTCCGCAGTCCGCAGTCCGCTTCAAACACAAACATTAACTCCTTGCGCCATGAACAACTTTTGAATCGATAAGGATGACATATAATAACCCAGAGGATTCAAACTTGACGTCATTGGCCTTCGTGGGGACTGGAGCTCGATTTCATGCACCCATGTCATATGAACGATCGTGGCGATTCCCCCAGTAAATAACAGCTCCACTTGGAGTACGTTGCATCACCTGCGTCATGATCTAACAAGACATCCATATTAACATTCAGCCCTCCCAAGAGCACTCATTAATCCAGTACATGAAAAGACTAGTGGGTAAATTCGCTAGTACTTATGAATAAAAATGACGCAGACATGTCTCCCAGAGACTCATCCTTTCAAATACATAAAACGCAATGCTTATAAATCCGTCAACGGCAAGTAACGCAAAACGTCAACGGGATATCCAATCCCACTATCCCTGATAAGCAAATGACACAGCACCGTACAGGCCATCCTCGCGTCCCAACATACCACAGCCATGCAAGACCTATGAAGTGATAAAAGTCACGTCAATGACCCGTTCCCATCGGATATGATAAGTAAGTGGCTTACCTCCATCTTTCTAGCGTGCCATCCCACACCGCTATTTACGTTTCCATTGGCATCTGCCAGCCGGCACATTTGAACTCGGAATGGGTGCGCTTTGGGAAGGTTCCGCTGGAACCCCGCGCCAACCCAACCACTGGCCGTGTCGACATACCAACCTCGACCACCTTTACTTCTAATTATTCTCCAGGATCCGGCGCCAGCACCGAGGGCAGCAAGGGCGGGTACCGAAAGCTCAATCACCCGAAGCCGTGTGGGAGAGGGAGGTACAACAACATTCTGCGAACGCAAAGTGGAAATGTAGGGGTGTGTGCACAGCGGCCCGATAATTTGAGAGTGCAAAGCCATCATCGCTTGTTGTGCGGAGCCTCGAGGTGCGCCAGTTCCGGCACGGCCCCAATCTAGGTCAGGGCTAGTCTGAATGAGCGTGAGCACCTCGACATTCATAGCCTTGCTCTTTAAAAATTGAGCGATGTCGTCTAATTCGAGATTAGGAATATATGATAGACCAAGCGACCGTAACTTTGGCTGCGGCTTGCAGACATTAATAAGAAGCTCTCTAGTCACAGGTGCGCTCGATAGGTCGAGGTACGTAAGTTCACCAGAGGTGAAACACGGCGCGGAAGATATTATCTCAATAAGATCATCCGTGGTGAGTGGAGACGGGAATGTTTGGTCACCATATAACGTGAGTTCCCGGATTCGCGCTGCTGCTGGTGCACGAACAAGGAAATCCCTGATACTGGACCCAGTCAGGTGGACACACCGGGCCAGAGCAAGCGAATGCAAGCGAACGGTTGAGCCCCCCATAGTGATAAGTAATTCCGGTGTGACTCGGGTAGCAGAAAGGTCAAGGTGAGTAAGGGAAGGGAATGCGAGGACGAAAGGCATTAGGATCTGAGGTTGAATTGATTTCACGCCACGAAGTCCAAGGCGCTGAAGCCCTGGGAATATGAGTGGCTCCTCTTGCATGAATCGAGCACGAGTACGTCTAATCTGACGTCGACTTTCATCGTCACTTCCACTAGACTGTTCATCTTCATGAAGAAGATGCGTGTTGACGAAATCTGTCAGGGCACTAACGAAAACTGCGCTGATGCAGCCAGTAAGGTCCATGGCCTGCAAGTCCTTGCAGTCTCTCCTTCTTTCGCGATCTTCTTCTTCGGGATCCTCCGTTACGATTCCTCGTCCACGGGTGGGGCGACCCCCTCCTCTCGAAGCAGAACCACGAAGCAAAAGTTCGTTCAGGACGGGCAACGACAGAGCACCGTCCATGTACTCCGTAGCGCCGAAAGCAATTAGGTTCGGAAGTTCCTGCATTAAATAGTCAGTCAATGGAAGAATTGATGTTGCCATGTCATACCTTAAGAAGAGCTTCGACACGTTCACCGGTCACGAAACGACTAGTTGCGGAATCTTCTACGGAACGACGCATTCCAATGGTACGAAAGTGGTTGAAGTCTAAATGGCGGACAAACCGACCAGGACGAGGATCGTGAAGCCTCGGGACTACAGACATAACGCACGTCAATTATGGCAAAAGGTAGGGTAAGAAAATGAACAACTCACCATAAACCCCAGGTTCGGTGAGATCCATAACATTCTGAACAGCGTCGCTAATTGTCCTCATAATTTTCCAGCGAGCAGGACTTTTACTCTTTGGCCTAAGACGCCTGGGACTTGGGTCGCGAGATGCTGGAGGCGACAACAACTCGGGAGGAATGGAACCATCTGGGCCAGTCAAGGACTCCATGATGCTTTCCTTCCATTTCCTAGCTGCATCCTCATCAGAAGATATGCCGGTACGCACAGCGCTGGCTAGAGCAGCGTGAGTGGCTGCTTGAATAGATTCTTTGACGGCCAAGGCGGCCTTTTCATCGTCTTCGGTGTCGATTGTGATCTCGTCCAAGAGAGCAAGCCAGCTCCTGGGAAGACGGACCTCGATTTTCTGCCACAGCCATGGCTTGGCGGCTTCATACCAGGCACGGTTTACCAAACATAAACGAGAAAGGGTTTTTCGTGCCTCTGGCTCACTCCAATTTGGCGGCGGCATAGAAGATGGTAACGCGGTTGGGGTTCCAAACTCGCCAATCGCGAGGGGATCGAGAGAACTGGCATACTGGGAAGGTGGTAAGCCGGCGGCATAAATATATTCGCAGATAGTAAATAGCAGTTCAGAGGGGTATTGCAACACAGCAGGCATTGAAATTATAAGGAGAAAGCAAGGAGTAGCGCGAAAGCGGGGATGTGTCGCTGAATTGAGTCACAATTGAAGAATGTAAAACACGACTTATATATTGCTCGGCAATGCTTGACCCCAATTATGTAATGCGGGGGAAACCCATCATTTGATGTACCGGTACCATTAGTAACGCCAGCACGGAGGCCTTAATGCGCCGACGGATCTTCTGGTATGGAACTTCGGCACTTATTTTGTATAAACATCGGCCCAGATCGGAGGAACGCGACGTCACACCATCTCATCGCAATAGCAGCCCTCAGCAGCAGACTGGACCACGCAATGAATTGGTATAAGCGACTTGACTACTGATTTGATACCATCATTTTATCCGCTGGTGCGGGGTTTCTATTACAATCATTTGTCAATGACTTCATAGAACCACTCATCGCTGGCGCCATACATCGATATGTTTGGTTATCACTGTCATCAATATGTTCGGCTGTCACCCACAGTCCACGTATTGTCATTGCACAATCCGATCACTCAGTATCTTCCAGGCCCTCAGGATGACACACAATCTCACAAGTTTCCCGCAAACGAGTACGAGGATCACGTTCGATTAGCTGGTTGCTGCGCTGGCATCAGAACGCGTTCTACAACCTACACTCTCAGGCGCGCTTGGTTACAGGGTTAGCGTCACCTCCGGTTCCCCTTCAAGCTTGGAGAGCAGGTAGAAACTGGTAGATGCAAATTATATGCCACGTCTCTAAGATGCTCATGGGTTAATGGGGTTGTAGGACGGCCGCAAACTCGGAGAGGACCCTGGTAATCCGAGGACTGCCCATGGTCCTCCTGCTAGGCCTGTCCCCTTCTAACCAGGGGATCCTCCAGTTCACCCCTCCAATATAGAGCACTTTTTTATTTTGGAATTGACATCGGCCGAGTGTAATCCAGTATTGGATCATAGAAACATTTATTGCGGATCTATCAAAATATGACAGATCATAGCTAAGAATATCATTCAAGTTTGTATCCAAAGATAGAAAATGGTCGAATTCGTAGTACCGATTATTTTTCCCCAACGATTCGCTGCAAATCGCTAGTAGCGTGCATGATCAGCATCACAGAGTAAGGTTGGGCAAAAGTTTCATTTTTTTCCAGCCTCCCAGTTGTCCACCTCCGGATGGGGTCTTTGTCTCCCCAGCATTGGACCACTCCTAAAGTAGGTTCTGCTGGGGCAGTGGTGGGGATTAATTATGAGGGGTCCTACTCAGAGTGGTGACCAATTATACTTCAAGCCTCGTACCACGGGATTCACTAGCGTAACAATTGAATTTGCAACGTGCAAGGGGACAAACACGTGGCATCGTTATGGACCTGTCTATTCCTCATATATATAATTAGATCAAGGTGCGACATAGAAATCATACTGCTTCAACATCCAAATCAGTGATGCAGCTGTGGGGCACTGGTGAGTATGTGTAATGGAAAAACATCAACAAAAGACACATACTGGAGACAATAACAGGACTCAGGACGGGTAGATTTATCTTCGCTGTGCGGAAGAAGCAAATCTCAGAGGTGAAGTGCCCAAATGCGATAAGGTACGTGAGGAGAGCCATATCATAAATCCTAAAGTTTGACCCAAGGTTCACCATTGTAGCTTCACACGAAGAGAACAACCCACGTTTTGTTGTTGATATTGTACGCAGCATATCCCCTTATGACCGCTGATGTTAATGTCCAAACTGCGAACGTTCGAGCCTGGAGTGCTGTTACTAGAAAGACAAGATAAGGATAAGCGTGAGTCGCACACTGGCATTGATGAAATATTATATACTCGAGGCAGACGGAACGCGGGCATAGAGCCTACGGGTCAGTTTCAGCGTCGCAAAGTTCTGAATAGTGTTGAACACAGCCATTGTGGCGACTATGAGTTGCCATTTAGCCAAAAGGCCTTCAGTCTTGGGTAGGTCTAAGGCACAAGTTTTTAATATTGCCATAGGGCAAGAACATAATTTCACTCACAGTCCAGCAGCATCAACATCTGAGCCTGAGCCTGAGTAGCCATCTTAGTAAAGCACAGTAAGCACAGTTGAAACTAACGTCGTGCACGTGTAAGCATGTACTAGTATGGGCTTATGTAAGTTTCCTTTTACTGCCACTTTTTGTTTAGACGGTGTGTTTTGCAGATCCTGGTTTGTGTTGTCCCCATAACCGCTTTGGTACTTTGTCCTGGACGAATGAGCCAGCGACGAAACCCATGCAGGAACCCTCTTCCTCTAAATTTCCTGGGACTTCACGCTCGAACTCACTTGCAAGCACCATTAGTAGTAGTGGTGCTAGTCTAAGTCGCCGTTCGCGGACGACAAGGAAGCAAACACAGCCGATAACTGCAGAGTCTAGGCCAGATGATACGCGCGCAGAAGAAGACCAGGTGCTGGACATCTCAGCTGCGAATAGCGCAGAACCATTTCCTAGTCCGGTTAGGACTGGTTCTTCCAAACGTGTACTGTCTCCGGGTACCACGCGATTTGAAACAACTATTAGTCCCGTTTCGAGTCCCGTTAACTTGCAACTGCATGGTGGTATAGAACGGAGTGGAGGAACGTTCGGTGCTGCAGGAGGTGACATACGCGTGGTTGTGAAGCCGAACAGGCCTTCAGCCCCTGCTGAAAGTCACCTGGGTTCCCAATCGCTAGCGGGATTTACTCCAACTATTCCTGTGAGTTTAGAGTCCATTTGCTTTGAAGAATGGAGCTCACGAGGCTTCAGATAAAAGGAAAAGGTCGTGCAAATAGAGCAATGCTGACGTCTCCTCCGTCTGCCTTCCGTCCAAATCCCATTGACAACGACCATGCACGAAGTAGTGTCCGTGACTCCTTGCTAACGCAACAATCATCTACATCTTCTTCGCTTTATCCTCTTACTACCTCCATCGGCACAGAGTCACCTCCTTCTCCCCTCTCACCGGCGATACGTGACCATGGCGTTATTATTCCAGCTCTCGAAATCGATGAACCAGCCAGGGTGCAGGAATTCAATGATGATGTCTCATATCGTCTTCAGTTGCTTGTGAAGAATAATTATTTCCTTCCTCCCGCGCACTCGAAACCATGTCCGGCCGATTTTGCACCATGCACAAACGCATCCAAGAAGGCGACCACTCCTACATTTCTAGATTATTTCCGAGTTGGAAAGTCCAGATCTAAACCAGCTAGCCCAGATCCCTTCGATGGATCACCGATGTTGAGAGTTACATCAGATTCTACGACTGTGTCTGGTTACATCCCACGCGGAGCACCTCAAACATTCCGATCCCCAAAGAATGTCCAGCACCTTGCACGTGTGGTCGTTGTCCGTGAAAAAATGGACGATCTTGTCGCTGCTGCAAAGCAAGCAGAGATAGACTTAAAAGGTCGAGATGTTCCTCCGGACCGCGATAGGGGTGTGCGAAGACCCAAGGTTGATGTGTTTGATGGGATCATTGATCCCACGGAAGCAGTTGACGTGCCTCCCCCGTCAGCCAACTACAGTCTAGCCTTGCAAGCTTCGGCACTTCATGGACTGGGAATTGAGGACTCTGTGGGAGCAGCCGTGTTAGCTGAACGCTTGCCTCCCGCAGGTAGTCCTGGACACTCTATCAGTCTTGATCCACGAGAAGATGCGTGGAGAAAGGCTTTGCTGCATCAAGCTGTTGGACACTCGCTCAACAATTCAGCAGTCACGTCTGTTGTGTCGTTGTCTACGACATCGTCCACCCCTGCGAGGTCACCGCACCATCCGCCCTTGTCAGAGTCACTATATCAGCGCGCTCTCATGAACCCGCGGAAAATGCTAGAGCAGAAGATTATTGAGAATCCGATAGTCGATCACCTTGAGGAACCTGAGCCATCAGCACCCACCGCAGGCGAAAGGGATATTGTTGCGCGTCTTCCGGCTCGGGAAAATGTGCGGTTATCTAGCTATACTCCTCTCCGAGCAGAGACCCCGGTCCCTCAAACCCCTCTTGCGCCTCCTCCTCGCCGACAACTGGGAGACGCTCAGTACTCTCATTCACAATCTTATCTTCCCGCAGGCTCTACAGAGTTGCGCCGAACACTCCGTAAATCCTGTTCTTCGCCTATACTCTCCGACTTCTATGAATTAAGGAGAACACCCATGACGACTCAGCCATCGCTGCCATCATTGAGTATATCTCCTCCGCCATCCCATCGCATGAGCAGGATGACCGCGCTGACTGGTTTCTCTCGGTTTACGGATGATTCGATCGGTTTCGATGACATTCGGTCTCGTCCTTCCTTGGCAATCTCAGTACCAGCAACCGACAGTGGGCGTCGGCCATCGTTTTCAGAGTACTCTCAACCGTCTCCCACTGCGTCTGCCTTCAGGGATAGATGGTCAAATGGCTATTATTCCCAGAACTCTCAGCCACTTCCCGTTGACCCTTTGTCACATTCACGAGATTCCTCAATGTCGCCGCCTGTCCTGGTTCCTCGTATTTCTACCATGTCCCCACCGCCTAGACCTTCTTTATCGATAACAGGAATTGCTCTATCACCTCCGCCGCATCGTTCATGGAAAAATACCAACAAGCCCAGACTTTCACAACTACATGAAGCATCACCACTTGATAATTCGTCCTCAGACTTTAGCCAAGGCACCTTCCACTCCTTTAAATCGTTTTCTCCCATGCCCAGCAACACCGGTAGTCATTTGCCTCTGCCACTTAGCGTCAAGGTCTCTATTGATAGCTTTGCGTCTGGCATTCACTCTGCGCCACCTCCCTCATCGCCGGCCACCTTCTTTGATCACATCCAGAACCATCCGAATGCTATGGATGATTTGGACGATTCTGAGGATAGCAGGAGTGACACGGACCGGATGTCCGTGTACCAAGACCCTGCATCCTCCCCCTATCCATCACTTATGCATTTAAGCACTCGTTCCACTCCCAACCTTGCCAGGACTGCAAATGAGCTGCATCTTCAAGGCAGTCCAACCGAGCGGCACAAACCTGTCAGCAATGTCCTGCAAAAAACACCATACTTCACAAATGTCAAATCATCGCCAAACACTCTCACCCATCTCACGCTTGCGCAGCACTCACAAGAACATCTCACAGTCGACGCCTCGGCACCACAGCAGCCGGACACACCTGGATCGGAGAATGTGCGTCGCTGGCAGAAAGAGCAACAAGCACTGGCCGAGTCATCGAAGAGATTGGATGGGATGCTGATACAGCATATGGAAGCTGAGAAGGATACGCTGAGGAGAATTGCGCAGACTGCAAAAGTATCGAAACCTTGAAATATCTTAGAACTCTTTTTGCTATCTTATTTACCTACACCCCTTGTTTTCTTGCTACTCTTTCATTGCTTGTATTGTACATGAGTATTTCCGATACCTATCTTCCTACCCATATCTGATGGAATGCATATGCGCATAGCGGATCAATCTAGTCACTGCCACAAAATTAAGCTCGGTATCAATAGGTCACGCAGTACATGTGCAGAGGGTTCTGACTCCGCTCCCTTGAAATAAAGCTCGCTTACGTCTGCAACGTTGTTCACGACTGGCAGCATTAACGTCGATATGGAGAAGACGAGCGAGCACCAGAAACACTCATACTCGTGGCACCAGGTGAGCCATAGAACTCTAATAATTAATGCTTCATTTGGCTTACGTTCTCGTGGCCTATTAGTCGCATGATCAGGTGAAGCCAATGGGGTAAGGGTTTGTTTCATAGTCCTGACACTTGGGCGAATTGCAGGCTACAGTTTTGTTACTTGTCCCATATGAGACCTCAAGAGAAGACGTTGTTGTCAGTACTGTTGCTTGTTGCCACGTATAATCTCATGTTTGCCCGTGGTAGGTTGTTATTGAACGCAACTATCTACTCGCTGGGGTTAAAGGACAACAGCCCATTGTGAAAGTAAGTCTTGCATCGAAAAGACAGATATACATCTTTGATCTCCAATGCTAGGGCCGTCTTTACAGCCACGTCGACGTGGCAAATTCAGCGTGGCAACTCGAACCACGCAATTCGCGTCTTTCCGCTCGGGAGCGTACCACCTCGACCATATCGACAACGTCTACTCAATCATCTTTCGCCTTCGTATCTGACCCAGAAATCTCAAGCAGCTTTGCGGCTTCTCTTGAAAGTGGCCAAGTGTCTGACGCAGAGGAGAATGTGGCTCCTTCACCTGCATTGTCGTCACCTATCTCCTCGGCTGACGAGCACACGAGCAATTCAAGTCAACGCCACTCTATCCCTGTTACTTCAAGTCCCGCATCGCCTTCATTGCCTGTACATGCTTTGTCATCATTCTCCTCCTTAGAGTCACTACACTCCAATTCTGGAAGACTCGTAACCCTCCATCTTGAGAAGGACAGTCTATTATCTGGCCATCTTTAATCGTGAGCTTCTGCCGTCAGCGTCTTATCTATACTGGAACTCACCGGTCACACAGCAAGGACCAATTCCCCAGGAAATTTCACCATGCGCTCCTGTCCCTATGCTATATGATTCTAGCTTGGAGTACAAATATAACATGGACCCCACAAGTCTTGTCCTATATGCCATAGAGCTTTACGACATCAGGAAAGATAAAGAAGAAGCATTTGAGTGCTTTGTGTATGTGACGCTGGTGCTGACAATCTGTTTCCTGTGACTGACTTCCTGTTTGAATATCCAGACGAGCGTGGCACCATGGCCACCTCCCCTCTGCCACAATGAAATTGGTGACTCACTATCTACCTATCCAAACATCATTGGACCACCTCGATGTATCTGAAGAAGGGCAGCGTGGAACTGTCTCATATTATGTTCAGTCCGTTGGCGGCTCGGCGGGCCTGGCCAAGCTCTTCTTGGAAGCTGGTCTTCTTCATCTCGAAGGAGCGGCTTCTGTCTTCCTGTCAGCATCTTATTCCACGTTGTCATCGATTAGGGTGCCACCACAGCCACAGCCTGGGGAAGGTGGCACAGAAGCTTGGAGCGTGACAGGGAAGCCGCAGGTCGATACTTTGAGCGTGCTCATGCTCTTCAGCCTGACCTTGATATTCCTGTCCTTCCTGATGAAGGCATTGTCCACCACGGCCCTGGAAGTACTCATGAACTTGAGATGCCATCTATGGAGATCCATCCTTCTACCTCGGAGAGTGTCTATTCTGGAGAAGATTCGCTCTACTCAGAACAAGAGATTGTCCCGCGCCGAAGAAGGCAGAAGAAAGAAGAGCTTATCTTCATGGACGAGGTCAAGGGCAAGGATGACATCGATAGCGCATGGTACCTATATGTTCCCAGCCTGGTGGGTGCCGGTACAGCATTACTGGTCGTGGGCGTTATAGGTGCACTTAGCCTTTCGTCATGGAGAAGGAACCAGGGATCTTGATCTTGATATATCTCTTCTTTCGACTCGCATTGCTTTATTTGTTTTGTATGTAGACTTTAGCTATTGTTCTAGTTTTACTATTGCTCGAGTTATTGCTTCTTTGTATTAATACTACATTTCCCCATGTCTGGCTGTTGGTATTTCTTTTTTGGAAATGACTCAATGCGGTTGCCGAGGTTCATGATTTAGCTGTAAAGTTGACTGCAGGGATTGTTCCCAGTCTAGATCATCACTGTCATGCATCGCACCGCTTGGTCCAAAGCTGCAGGCTCTGTGCCTTCTGACCGTCTACGTCCTACGCAACGCCCACAACAAGCCCCCCCAAAACAAAGCAAAGGGAAAGGTAAAACGCAGGAACCTTCCAAAAGCAAAGCGATCCGTAAGCTCGAATCGTTCGCCGAGGGCGTTCGCAAGTCGTCTGGCAGAGAGAAGGATCCGAAAGGCGGATGTTTCTGCCAAGGCGAGGGCTCTTCAACTAATCTAAGCTTATAACACTGAAATGAAGTCCAGCAAGAGAGCATGACCTTTCCCCATACACCGCCATATGCCGCGGTTGCGGATTGATCTTATGCACCATCAACTTGCCCTACTATGCATGCCCACACTGTTCTGCAGTGCTCCTCTCAGACATTGCGCGTTCCTCGCTTTCTGCCCGTTTTGAGGAGGAGATATCCAAGCAAGTAGCAAAAGAGGAAGAGGAGAGGTCGCGAGCCGTCCAGCAAGCACGCGATGCGGAGGGCGCGTTCCCTGTTCTCCCTGGTTCTGCCACACCATCAGTTTTGTCGGGTACGCCCTCTCGTCCTGCAGCCCAGACGCACAAAGTGTTGTCTGTGAACTCTAAGACGAAAAAATACACTGTCTCATCCTACACGAACACCCCTGTCTCATCCCGTCCCGCATCTCGTGCTGAGTCTGAGGTTGAAGAGGTTCACAGAGTCGCGGCACCTCCCCCAGAGGTTGACTTTGTGAAGCGGACACCTGATCGAAACCATCCGTGGAACAATATGCGTATGGAATTGCTCTATGTTCCTGTGAAATAAAGCTGGCGGTGCTAAGGAGGTCGCAAGGCTCCTTATTAACTTATATATAGCAGAGGATGAATGGCAGGCTAAAGCAGCGTAAAACATGTCACAGCAGCGTTACTTGGTCATACAGATACAAAATACATACAGCCAAAATCAATAGACAAGCTTAGAGCTCCATTAAATACCAATAGGTGTGGGCGCAAGAGTAAGACCAAAAGCAAAATCGGAAAGAGTACATAATACATTTTACCTCTGAGATCACGGCGGCTCTTCTGGGAGCAAGTGTTGAAGTTGTTCCATATCGATTTTGAGCTGATCAAGGGCCAGCTCTTTCATGGCCAGTTCAGCCCTGGCTATCTCCAATCCCTCCTCAACTCGCCTGATTTTTACAGGATGGGGACTGGAAGGGCGTGACAGTGAGCGAGAGGACGACATGACAGGGGACGAACTTCCTTCAGGTGAGAAAGGGAGCGGAATCAGGAGCGGGTCCACAAGAAAAGATGTTAAACCAGAATTGTTCCATGATAGAATAGTGGTGGGTTGTAAAGGTGTCGCCAGCTCCATGTTTTGTTCTACATCCATGCCATCATCCAGGTGTTGAGTGTCGTGTGCGTGATAAAGATTCTGGTAATTCGGTGAGCTGCAGCTTCTCTCTTACGCGAACGATGACACCTACTGGTGACTGCTGATGCAGTAACAGCTTGAGAGCGTCAATTTCTTTTAGCAACTCAAGTTCGCGGGATTTGGCAGAACTTCGACTATGCTGAAGTTCTTGTTCCAGATGCGAGACCTGAGAGGCCAGTCTACACCACGTTAAGGATGAGAGTACAGACGTTACGATGATACTAAGGAACCTACCTGACACATTCCTCCTCGATCACCAGGATGTATGGGAAATCGGGAGGTTCCCCTCCGTCGGACACCTGCAGAAATTGTTCAGCGATATGACGCACAATGATAGATGTGTCACGAACTCTGCGTTTCCTTACGGCCACCTCAACCAGTGCCTTCCTCTCCGCTTTAAAGGCATCAAGCTGGGAGGTGTATAAATTAATTTGATCATCCAGCTGCGCAATAGAGCGTTGTGATGCAGAATCAGGGGAAATTGCGGGACTACTGAGAGATGATGGTCGTGTGACTACGTGTGAGTCACTCGGTAGGGTGGATACTGTATGCAATATTGGTGCAAAATGGGTTTCGGTATCAGTTGTCGAAGGTTTCCTCGGGATGACTGGTTGGTGCGGATAATCGAAAGAAGCAAGTCTTGACGGTGACGAGGGATGAACAACGGGGGTTGCTTCTGATGAAATGCATGCAGGTGAAGCCGCGGAGCCCCGTGCACGCTCAAGCTATAGCAAATGCGTAATCAATAAGACTGTTTCAACGGCGGAGAAAATGTAATGCCCACTTTTCGTGCTAAGCTCTGTATTTCAATTTCAAGAGATTTGTTTCTAGTGTTGCTGTCAGCTAATACACGGAGACAGTCTTCATCAGTCATTGGTTTTGGGGGTGGTATTTCGCTTTCAGGGGTTCGAGAACGGTCCGGCGTTGATTTATCTATCCTTTGATAGTGTCGAATGGATGTTTCTAGTACAACCTCGCGTGCGGCAACTTTAGCCTCCAGTTCAGAGATACGGAGGTTGGCTTCTTCCACAACCTTGCGGTGGGCTTTGCGCTCGTAGTCAAGTTCGGTGCGAAGCCTAGTTATGACAGAAACACCGTACTGCAAGACATCCTCAGAATTCCTGCAGCTCGTATCACTGAGTCTAAAATGGTTTTCAGGGAGTTGATCTAGGTGTTATTTTTCGGTATTTAGTCTCGATATCTGCGAAGCTACAATGAATGGACAGACGTAGATGTTTTGTTATGTCCATGCGGCTGCAAGGCCACATACTCCAGTCACTGGACATCTGGACTAAGAAATGCAACAATACAACAATACATGAGCGGTGGGCATGTGTCCATTTGCAGATTGGCATGCACCTTTCTGAATCAAGTCCTCGACGACATCTTTGAGATCATCTCGTTCAACTTCGAGCTCCTTCGCAAAGGTTCTCCAACGTTCGATTTCACAGGACAAGTTTACCCTCTCGCGTTCCTTCGCCGCCAAGTCGATTACATGTTGAGCCTTTAGAGAATCAACGGTGTCGATAGTTTTGAGAAGTCGAGCCTGGGTGTCTGATGTTCGAGCAATATAGGCGTCAATCCGAGCCTCCAGGCAGGTAATCTACAATTAACGTATCTATCAACAATATTTCCCTGGTTAACTCTGCTATACCACTAACCTGTTCGTCCCTCTTCCGGAGAGCTTCATTTGCGTCATCTCGCTGATCTTTGTGGCCCATATGTACCTTTATATAACAATTTATACATCCAGCCTGTCCGCGTTGTAGATCAAATTTTAATACCGCATGTAATACATGCAAGCTTCAAGGAAGGCGGGAAGAGTTCAGGCGTGAGAAACAATTCCAATTGTCAGCCCTGCAGGTAGGCTAACTTAAACCCAGTCTAACACTAATCATAATCGATCACACTTGGATTACAGTGTCTACGTTCATCAGACGGTTTCGCTACTTGGAGGCCTGTGATCATGAATCCTGACAAGTTCACACGCAGATCAAGAAATCCGCAGGGCGAGGCATGTGAACGTGATTGATCACAAATCCACCTGTATGTAGCGATGACTTGTGCCATACTTAGCTAGACAGGGACCAGCATCATCCATACATCGTGGCCAAATCCCGAAATGGTCCACTGTGTCCAGCCGGTCCACTGTGACTAGCGTTCAGATTCATGCACTCACGTCACTCGACAATGAAAACCTTTGTGGATCTTAGCAACGGTCCCACAGTTTCAACTGGTATATATACTCATCTCACCTGCTCATGATAGACTATCAGATCTTTACATTCTCTAGATATTTGACTCAGTGCCATAGACTTGTATTAGTGCGTATCCTTTGCCTTTAGGACTGGTGCCATCCTAACCTCTGATCTTCGTAGCGTTGCTGTCATGTGTTACTTTGTAGTTCCCATTCGCACTTGCTTCAAGTGCCACCAACACAATCCACTTTTTGACGAAAATGAAAGACGATTGTCACATATGAATGAAAAGAATGAGGTACTGTAATGATTTATGCTTGAAAGAGCTTCGAATTCATTCGGTTCATCGTGTTATTCCTAACAGCGAAAGTCAACATACATAGAACCTCCCCAGGACTGCTATTCGCGCTGGTGTATTCTCAGTAGTGAACACTCTGACACTTGCAGTTCCTGCCGGATCACTTGTAAACAAACGTCAGTGGTAGTCTTTCCTGTCATATGTAGAGAGACTGATGCGCTTCATACTCTGCAGGTATGGCAGAACACGCGAAATTCAAGGCGGTTCACCTTCATACGTTTGCGACCTTTGCGCCTCAAGCCCTCAGCGGCATTGCCAATGCGACTCGCCATATGACATAGGCGATGGTGTACTTCGTCGACGGGAAACTGGTTGGTTTGCAGGATTAACAAGATCTTCTGCAAAATAATATCTGGCATCATTGATACTTTCTACGAAATACCAATTCCATCACTTCTTCCCAATATGTTGGACGTCCGCGATTGACCATTCGACATCATGATCCTCAAAATAGTACTTTCGTACTGCCTTGGTCGAATCACTCTGAACAGGCCCCGTCTTGAATAGTGCTGTTGATGTGTTACATGACTATGGGATCAAGGTGTGCGTCCTGAAATTCTTGATGCAGCCAAGATGCAACACATGTTCATCCGTTAAAGTGGCACTGAGGTTACGTTCCACCAGATAGCGCCAGAATTGAGGGTACTAGAAAATTAGAGATAGAAAGAAGATATCTATCACGGCCCTCAGCATTTCATCAGACGCATGCATGGAGTTGCAAGTTGTGCGTACATATCGTAAGATTATTTCTTGACCGGAAGTTGTGTCTGACAGAGTCCGACATGCCCGGTGGCTGCGGCTGTAGCTCGACCAATCATTGAGTGTATGTGATTTGAAACCTATCAATATACAAATAACTGGCACTGCGTTATATGTCTATGTACTGTGAGGTGAGCATACCCGCTTGCCTCCCAACTGGATATCCCTACTGATGGGTTTCTTCCACATGAATCGTAAACATTTTCATGATCGAAACGTACGTTCTCGGACCTATTTTTAAGTAGTAACTGCGATCAATGGAAGGTATGGAAGTCACATTCATCTTGAATAGCGATAGTCGGACAGATATTTATGTAGTGCCGCTAGGCCACGGAAGCTCGAGTCTAACCCTCATTGTTCCACCTGCTCGACCTTAACACACAAGTTTTCGTGTTGCTACAGGGGAAACTAGGACAGAGCAGGGACTCTACTTCACATTGGCAGTGCCACATTGCTCACTGGCTTCCTCTTGCTCTGCTTGTCAAGTATATGAGCACGGGATTTGGAATCACCATGTTCCCCGTCTTGGAAATCCTTCATTGCTGATATATCCTCGAATCTTAGTGGCATCTTCCTGGATATTGGTAGACATTCAACTTGTATCCGACGAGTCTTTACGGAATATGGCGGCGATCTGAACGGGCTCACAAACTCGAAGTACGACACGGAACGGAGACCAACGGCAGTGTATCGTATAGTACTGATGCTGCATGTTTGATGTCTTATAATCAGTACTAACCTAAAGTGAGGTCGACTTCTTTGTATAAGTCAGCATGAATGCGACTCAAGCTGATGCATTCTTAAGGTTGGGTGTGAGTGCAAGTCCTACTATTAAGTGTATCCTGTATCACTGATGCTGTCGTCCCAGTATCCTTATGGTGCGGTTGTGGTCCATGGTAGTTGCACCAACAGCGCTGTGGGTGAGCGTAAAAATTACCACAACCTTTGATGGCTGAGACTCATGCTTTCACTTGAACAATTAATTATACTACATACTGACCTGTAGTTGGTGCAGGTCGAGTTTATCGTCGAGTCTCGATGGGGGCTCGGCATATTTCTCTATCTAGCTCATAGTCACTTGCCCTTTGCCTTCGTATCATCGAATCAACGTTTTCCCTCATGATGCGGTGGTTTTTCAGCCTGACGTCCCACTGAGTACTCACGTATGTGCAACTTAGTTACAGCGTCGCAGACGTTTGAACTCAAACCAACACAATTAAAGTTTTACCGCTCTTCTGATATTTGCCAAAATATTTGAGCCTTGTGAAGCTTCCCACACACGTGTACTGACTGTGCGCCATAACTCATGAGATGTAGGGTTTCTATCGATATTCTAGTCGGGACTATTTGAACACCGATCAATAGCGAAGGGTGAAATACCAAACTCTAACAGTTTAGCTATTTTCATACTCGGAGCATGTGCACTATGGGAACGGGGGGATAATCACAATCGTCAGCATCATTGTGACATGGAGGCCACGACCAACTCCGCAATGAACGAGCAATTCCCGGATCATAACTTAGTGAGATTACATCAGCAAGGTGCTCGTGTACAACGGGTGCGGCGGTCGCGTTTTTGTTAAACGTTGAACATGCCATGTTCTTTTAACGATAATGTTACCGAAAACATCTTGCCTGTTTTTTGAAACACGGTAGTCAATGGAGTTCACCCCAAAAAGGATTGACTTGCCTGGCGACCTCAAGACGAATTTATCCAATTACAGTCTCGCGTTAAGGGTCATGCATAGTAGAAGGTAGAGTAGAGAATGAGAACAAAAATGATAAAAACGATGAGTTTCAAGAATTCAAATGCATGAGGTGGCCGACCCTGCCATTCACATGATTGCGCACCAACGAGACCTATTTTCCTTGTCTTCCTCGACAGCGGCCCGAGGGGAAGGCAGTGGCTGGAGTATTTTCAACTGAGGATTTGTGGACGAATTCTCCAGCTGCAACATCGAGCGATGCTCGTAGTCTCCAGGTTGATTTCACCACACAGACTACATGCGTAGACGTTTATTAGTTGGAACTGAAGGGGCAACTGGAGCTATTGACCCAATCAAAGCAGTAATGAGAAATTTTATTATTGGCTAGAATGAAAAGCAGCTACGTTGAGCCCAGCAAGGTTGTGGTTGTGCTCATGGTTGGCGTGCGCTAGCTCTCTTTCCTGCACGTCGTGATGCATGGCCACTGACCAGCCATGGGTACGTCCAATATCAAGAACTATGAGGCGGTGCGATGCCAGAGCTGCGGTGCGATCTTCACCCCAGTAATATGCTGCTCTCTAGCTTTAGCTGCTGCTACCCAAGCCACTGTCGCAATGGAAAGTTCATTCGAGCGATCTAGGCCCTTAGCTGTCAGTCCGTCCTGAGTAAAAACGAAAGACAAGTCTTCCCCACACAAGAACGCCTTAGGACGAGCTGCATGCGTGAAAGCTGTATACGGAACGTAACGATAATACTTGAAGGCCTCATCGACCTTGGTAGGTATCGCTACAACGGAAGCGCGTTAGATTCAGACTCGATAGAAACGATACGGATAACGAAAGGAATCGGTATAATAGTGGACAAACGGTACGGTTCCTCTTTAAGATGACAGGATCGGCACAGCAATAGTAGGGCCACGGGATGTGGGTCCTAGCAAACAACGAAGAATGAGCACGGTATGCTCGACGAGCGCAAAAGCACAATAGATAGTGGCGTAACAATACCCACGTAAGCTCAATGCCTGGACGAAGGGTAGGCAGCGTGGATCGCTTCGAGTCATCTTTGGCACCAGCGAGACTCGCCTGAATGCATCCACTGCATCAGGGTATGCTACCAGAGCTTGCTGGGGCGGAGGTGCTCTGGCCAGTGGTTGGTTGCCGTGAGCTTCGCCACGCTCCAGCTCAACAATTCTGGCTCTTAGGGCGGCAATCTCGTCTGCAGGTGGCAAGGGCTGCCTTGTGGATGGGGGTGGACGAGAGGATGAACATGCGCCTGGTATTGGAGCAGGTTGAGTTACGCGAGTTGTGACTAAACCGCTCAAGGATCTAGTGTTGAGATGTGATAGCGAAAGGAATTCCTAATAATTCCGAAGGAGTAAGTGAGGAGTACGACGAACTCGACCGTGTTACAATGTCGAAGTTCACCCAAAAAGGATCCGACCTGCCTGGCTCGAACAGGCGACCTCAAGATGAATTTATCCAATTACAGTCTCGCGCTCTTCCAACTGAGCTAAGGTCGGTTACGTTTGAGGAGAACATCCACCAATCTAAATTAGGCTTCTCGTGTAAATAGCGTATCGACCAAAGAGAAGATTAGCCCAAATACAGGTCTGTTAGTATCCATTTGAAAGTAAGTATGAATATGCAGTCGTCGCTTGTCGTAAAGGGTCATGCATAGTAGAAGGTAGAGTAGAGAATGAAAATGAAAATGATAAAAACGATGATAAGTTTCAAGAATTCAGATGCATAAGGTGGCCGACCCTGCTTTTCACATGATTGTGCACCAACGAGACTTCTTCTCCTTGTCTTCCTCGACAGCGGAGGGGAGGGCAGTGGTTGGAGTATTTTCAACTGAGGACTTGTGGACGAATTCTCCAGCTGCAACGTCGAGCGATGTGCGACCCTCTTCAGGAACCTTGGGTGAAGAAGAGAACCATCCACCAGGGAAGAAACGGGAAGAGGTTGTGGACTCCAGTCTATTGCGGTTGGTGGTGGGAATATCGATGCGGAGGGTGGTGGGTCCAGTGACCTCGGCGGCATTGAGCTCGTCGACAGCAGACAAACTTGGCCTGAATGCATGGAGTCAGGAAGGAAGGAAGTGAGGGAAACA
The DNA here is from genome assembly GCA_016800925.1 of Suillus spraguei. NCBI lineage: Eukaryota > Fungi > Basidiomycota > Agaricomycetes > Boletales > Suillaceae > Suillus > Suillus spraguei. Next base: position 277,953 of record JABCPU010000022.1, read on the forward strand.
TGGACTGACTTCTTGTTGGTGATTTTCTGTGGTTCTTCAAGAACAGGGAATATTTGAGGGGTCTCTTGGGTAACTGGAGTTCCACCGGCCTCAACGTCGTCATATGTCTCGGAAAGCTCTAAAGCAGGCGCGTCACCCCCTGGGTACGAGGGAGTCTCCGCTACGACAAGCTCATCTACAGACGCTCGTGTCTCGGTAATGAGGACAGGCGGGATGGGCTCCTCGTCAGCCGCAAGTGTAGGAACACTAAAGAGTGGGCCAGGTAAATGCTCTAATCCGTCAAGCTCCTCCACTTCTTCAACAGCGTCATTTGGCCCCTGCTTGGTAACAGAGTACGAAGGGGTCCACGGTGACTTCGGTCTTTCTCCAACAGGGTCATCGACAGGTGTCAAAAGCCCTGAGTCTGACTTGGCCTCAAGGACATCCTCTACAACAGCCTATGTAATTGTCAGCGAACGTAAAGCTCGATACCAATACAATCTTACAAGTGATCGTGTCTCAATGATAAATGAACCATGTTCAACAGACTCGTCCTGAGCAACTGCTCGATCCTCGGGTGCAGATACTGGTTCAAGTCCAGTTACTGAGTAGGACAGCGTCCATATAGAACTTCTGCGCTCTACCTCAGGGTCGGAAGCACCCAATTGCTGTTCGAAACACTTAGTGTGGCTGATGTTGGCATAAGTAAGTAGTGACCTACCGTATTCTCATCGTCGACGATGAACGATCCCTGTTCAATATCTTCTTCGGGTACTTCCTCCACAATAGGTGACTCAAGTGGAGTCGGTACTGAAGGTTCTGCTGGAGCGATGACACGTTGCTCCGAAGAGACATCCTCAGGAGCCTCTGCTTCAGCCACCGAATAAGAAATATCCGACTCGTCTAGCGTTGTCGAAAGTGTAGCATGTGTATCTGCAACGACTGCAGTAGAACTGATCACCTCGCCAGAAATGGGTGCTTCTGTAAAAGGAACAGGTTGATCTTCGAATTCCACCACCGCAATAAACTGGGTAGCACTCGGGGGAAGCTGCTCCAGGTCATCCAGTCCCTCATTAGTCTGAGCGACGTTGCCTTGTACAGTCACCGAATAAGAAGGCGCCCAAGGTGATTTAGGGCAAGGCTCTTCCGGTTCACCAAGCGTAACCTATCCCAGAGTTAAGTCAAAGGCAGAAAATAGAAGGAAAGTTATACCTGTTCCTCTGCCAATTGTAAAACCTCAACTTGGGATTGTCCGAGCACTTCTATGTCAGCTGTAATTTCTGGAACAACCGCGGCTACTTCATCAACAATGATCTCGGGTGTTTGTAACTGGGCAGGTGCAGCGTCATCATCGCCTTCATATGCGTTCACATCCTCCTCGACGAGAACGCCTGGTCCTTGAGTAGTGACGCTGTAAGAAGGGGTCCATGGTGACTTGGGGCGTTCAATGTCAGTAGCAACGTTGAGAGCTGGGGGTGTCGCAATCTAAAACACGCCTGAGAAAATGCGGATAGTGACAACACGTCGTACACACCTCTTGTTGTTCAGTGACCTCCTCTTCGACTGCGGTAGTTTCGGGTTGTTCGACTGCACCGGTCTCTTCTATCTCGTTGGAAATTTCTACATGTATAATTTGAGGCTCAGAGTCCTTATCGACTTCAGAATGTTCCCCATGGACAGGAACCTGGAGAGTGATCACATGCGGCTCCTCTAAAATCTCGGGTTCCTCTGCGGGTACGGGCGCAAACTCCTCGACGATAGGAGCCGTAGGAAGAGACTCCTCTACGAAGGGTTGCTCAGGCAAAGACGCAGGTACCTCTGCATGTCGCAAATCACCAAGTTCGTCCTTAGTCTCTTCACTGGTAAGCAAGGCGTCTTCAGTGCGCTCCAGGGCAGCGTGGACTTCTTCGAGAACAGCTTCGACGACGATCGGTGCTTCACATGCAGCGGGAGCAGGTTCCTCAACAGCTACGGGTAGTTCAGTCACGGAAGCGTCAGACTCGATGGTCGACTCCTCAGTGACAATTGTATTTCCTTCAGGAGATGAGGTATCGTCAAGCATGGGATCCGCAGGAGTGGCAAGGGCCGCTTCGAAAACTGGGATGGTCTCCGCTGTCAAAGTGATTTCTTCGGGCGGAGTAGCAAACGGTACCTCCACGGTGGAAGTGGTAGGCTCATCTTCAGGCGCGCAAGGTTCTTCAGTGATTGGAATGTCATCCAGTGTAGGCTCGTCAGCGGCCGAGGGCACTTCTGCAATGGGGGGTATCTCATTCATAGCGGAAGGGATTTGATCATCGACAGAGACAGACGCTTCTTCGGTTGCAGGAGTTTCCTCGATGGTGACAGGCTGATCGTCGGGCACCAGTGTATCCTCGATTGCAGCTAACTCATGGTCTCCTGTTGGTGCTGCGGCTTCTTCATTCACAATTAGTTCTGGCACCTCTACGCCTAAGGGCTCGAGAGGTTCTTCGGCCACCAGAATATCCTCTTCGACCGATATGATGACTGCCGCTTCAGAGATTTTTTCGTCTGAGACAGCAACAGTGACGGACTCTTCTTCCGGCACGCAAGATTCTTCCGCGGTTGAAGTTGCCTCAAGAGCAGGCTCTTTGGCATCTGAGGGCACTTCTGCAACAAGAGGTGTCTCATCCACAGTAGGAGGAATTCGATCATCAAGAGAGACAAGCTCCACTGCATCGGCGGGAGTTTCCTCAATTGCTACAGGGTCCTCATGCACCGCAGTATCCTCGACCGTAACAAGCGTGTGCTCTTCGACCGATGCAGACAGCTCTTCTACTGTGTCTGATTCAGGCACATCCACTTCTGCGAGCGCAGAACATTCCTCAACGGCTTCTCGAACTGAAACCTCAACAGGGGGAGTAGATGTTTCTTCAACGTTTGGAGCATCTCCCGTGAGCGAGACTTCTTCAATTGCTGGGGCGGCTGTTTCAGCGAATGCCTCTTCAGGTGCAACAAGAGGCTCCTGAATGGATGAGGTAGGTTCTTCAAGGGCGACGACGTCGACGGAGGGAAGAGACACTTCGATATCGGTTGCATAGACGGAAGGCATGGTCTCTTCTAACACCGGACCATCGTCAGCGGGAGCTACGAGTTCTTCAGCGATGGGCTCAGCGTCGTCCACAACAGTGTCTTCGACTGGCGGGGATGATTCAACTGGAGCAGCTGACTCAAGAGGACTGATATCCTCAACTAGAGCAATCTCCTCGACTGGTACATGTGCTTCGATTGCTACGACCTCGACTGAGGGAACCTCCTCGATTGGTGCGGGCTCTCCTGTAGCAACGTCGACTGGAACGACCCCTCCAGTGGGTATAGTTTCTTCAACCTCGGTGGTTTCCTCAACCAGTACAGTCTCTTCAACTGCTGCAGGCTCCTCGACCATTACAACCTGTTCAACTGCTGCTGTAGGCTCTTCGACCGTCACGACCCGTTCAACTGCTGCAGGTTCTTCGACCGTCATGACCCGTTCAACTGCTGCAGGTTCTTCGACCGTCACGACCTCTTCAACTGCTGCAGGCTCTTCGACTGTTACGACCTCTTCAACTGCTGCAGGCTCTTCGACCGTTACAACCTCTTCAACCGCTACAACTCCCTCCGCTGCAACTTCCTCAACTAATGCAGGCTCTCCTGTAGGAGTAACGACACCGTTTGGAATGGCCTCCGTAGTCTCTTCAAGAAAGGACTCTTCTACCTGCACCTTGGACTTCACATTAATGGCGTCCAAAACTGGTTCTTCAAACACAGGAATATCCTCAGCTAGAGGCGTCTGCGGCTCGTCAGTATATGCGAAGTCCACCTCGGGATCCTCAATGAACGACACGTTGGAGCTGGGTGGCTCGACATCGATCTGGACAGTCTCCACTAGAATAGAGTCGAATGCAGGCTCTGTGGACTCTACATCCAGTGCTGCAGGCGCTTCCGACTCGACAGCGGTATGTGCAGGTCCCGTTGCTATTATAGAATCCGTCTCAGTGGTAGCAATGGGCTCGGGGTTGAAGACTGTGACTGGTTCCGAGTCAGTTGTAATAGAGTCGTGTGCATCAACAGACTCTGCTTCGGTAGCAACGACAGATTCAATAGGGACCTCGGGCGCCGCACTCGACACGACAGCAGCTTCTTCTGATTCAGTTGACTGGACATCTGGTTCTGTCGCAGCCTCAGCTGGAGCCAAAATAACCTCGGGAATAGACACTTCCAGTTCCGGTTCGGTGGGAGCAGTTAGCTCGTCCTCAGCATCAATAGCACCCTGCGACTCCTCATTAGCCTCCTTTTCCATTGTGATATGGGTATCAACCTCTGCGGCAAATTCCTCCGCCTCTACATCTGATATCTCAGCTCGCGCAGCAGTGGCTACTGCTCCCGACACCGGCACAGTTTCTTCGGTCAGGCCCGACTCGGCAACTTCTGTGATGGGCTCCACACTGGTTGCTGCAGTATCTTCAATCGCTTCCGACTCGGTTGCTTTGGGTTCCGAAGTTGCCGCGACCTCTGCGTGAAGCTCATCTGGACTCTCCTCTACGACGACCTCGCGCGATGTTAGTTCAATCGGTACAGCTTCAAGCGCCGTTGGTGTGATCCCTGGCTCGGCTGTGAAAGATTGTATTCCAACTACCGCGAATTCTGTTTCAATAGGCGCAGATTCTTGTTCGTCCAATATGTTTTCACCTTCAGGCGTGGTCTCTGGTACAGAATCGATGGACACTGGAACTACGGTCTCGGTGACCGCAGGTTCATCTCCGACGGACGAAGCATCCACTTCCATTGGGCTTGCTTGAGCTTCAATCGGGGCAACCTCTACGACAACTGGCTCGGTTTCTACGGTCATAGGAGATATTTCCTGTAATATCATTAAGATGGAGGGAAAATATCGTAATAAAAGCACGACTCACAACTGCTTCAATAGGGACAACGACCTCTTCCAGTATATCGACAGCGGTGCTCATTTTGGTGCTCGAATGGGTGGGCGTCTCGTTTTGACAGTTAGAAGGCTCTGCATCAGTAGTACTCCCGACACCGTTTATGGAAATTGTAACAAAGTCTGATAGGGACATGTCAGGGCCGGTGCTAGCAGCGATAGGAGGCTCTCCATCATCTAAAGAGGCTTTAGAAGCCTCCACAACAATTGTGGCACTATTGAGAAAGGGCGTTTTCGTGCCTGTGGTGTCAGCGATTAGCAATTCGTCCTGTGGCTGAATGTCAGACAATGGACGCGTCATAAGGATGTCTGTGTGTTTACAAACCTTGGGTATCTCTGAAATAACCGTACCGGAAAATTCAATCGCGTCCTCTTGAACGATTTCTCCGAGACTCGCAGGGTCATCACATGGGGCAATTGTGAGAGTTGTAAGCTGCTCGGACTCTTCTACAAAAAGAGACTTGTGATGGCCGTTGGCAAGAGGTTCAGAGTCATGGATAAGGGTGCTATTCTCCTTATCAGAGTCGCTAGTGTGCAGGGCAGGTGCCTCCCGCCCTATATCATCAACCAGCTTGCCCTGAATACAACTCAGTCACACAAGAGTTGCAACACGACAAAGAGTGGCACACACCACGTTGAGAACCTCAACAGATGTCTCCGCCGCGAGTGTGTCGGCAGAGGAGGCAGTTACCAAGGTATCGTCGGTCTTGTCACCGGCTCCGGAAACGTCTTCCGCACATAGTGCGGACTCTTGCACACCACTTGAAGTAGCGTCGACGACCTCCACATCAGTCATAAACTTACTAGGTGTCCCGAAAGAATTTGCACCGTTGTGCACCTGGTGGCCATTAGATATCGGGTCGTCAGCGACGACAGCATTGTCGGCCACAGTGGACATATTCTCAAATAATGATAGAAGGGAATGTGCTGTTGGGAGTGAGAGAAAGAGAGGGAGATTGCAAAGTTCGTTCTTGTGAGCGAACTCAACCAGTCGCAGCTGCAAAAAATGCAAGCGACGTGCGCAAAGAAACTCAACAGAAATCCGCTTGTATCTCTACGCGACTGGTCACGTGCTACCATTTGATTTGCAACCTGCAGTGCACATAATTTGATCAAATAAAATACATTCAGCGATTTTACGATGGTCTTTTCACACCAAGGGATAGGGTTCATAGTGACAAAGGAACGATGCTCTTCTATAATGCACAGAGGAGCACAAAGTAGGCAAACGTTGCCAACAAAAACAAGTGACTAAAATATGGAATGGAGCAAAGACAGGTGATGTATCAAATTAAACAGTCCGTCGCGCATCATGATCGTGTCCGCATCATCAACATGCTCAGAATAGAACAGCACCAACGAGACCCATCACACCGGCGACACCCATTGCCGAAGAGACTGAAAGGCTACTGGCAGCGCCGGTCTTCTGAGCCGTACCAGAGGATCCAGTGGCAGTAGCGGAGGTTTTAGCACCAGAAGAGGAGGTACCCGAAACGGACGCAGACGCAGACGATCTAAGGGAACAGATGACTCAGTAACCACCACAGAGCACGCAACAATTGCAGCTTACCCAGCGGCCGGGGAAGAGGTACCAGTGGCAACAGCGGTACCATTCGACGCACCACCCTCGTCTACTGTTGTGTTAAGGCAGGAGGTATCGCTGCCAGACATGATAGTGACGATGTCAGAGTATGCCGTACTACCAGTACTGTCCTTGAGAGCGATATTGCTGGATCCCAGTCAGCCGCGCATCGCGAAGAAGCTCGCGAAGAGAAACTTACAAGATAGTGTTCGCTTGAAGATCGACGTTCCAAGTGTAGGATGTGCCCGTTTGCGTGGGGAAGGACTTGATCTGTTCAAAAACGTCTCAGGATGTTCAGTCAACTTCCGAATAAAAATAATTGCTTACCGGTGACGCCATTGATTGCCCGCCTACGAAGCGAATTAAGACTCAACAAAACAACACTTGATCCATAATACGAAACGACATACCAGGCACAAGCGTCAGGTAGTAGGGAGACGCTCCACCAGACCAAGTAAGCAAAATCGGCTCTAGAGGATACGAATAGTGTTAAAGCGTGATGCCAATTGATAATAGAGTACATACGGCACTCAACAACATCAGCCCTACACCACAAGATGAGCACTCTCCCTCGTGCGACGAAATCTAAGAGAAGACACATACGGTGTGTTGATGGTAAGACCAAAGACAGCCGGAACGGCGGAAACGAGGGCCACGAAGATGGTTGCGAATTTCATTGTGTTGAACGAGTGTAGGACGAATAGCGGGTCGGGTATTTTTTTGTCTAGAGCTTCGAGAAAATAAGAGGGAAGTGGAACTTCATACCATTACGACGGCACTCTTAAGGCTTGGCGGAGTTTGAAGTCTATAGCGCTGCCGATGCTACGGCAGAATCATTTTTGAACCTCCGCGAACGATCGTCTGTTTCAATTTGGATATGCTTCTCGTCAGCCACAAACTGGTGGATAAGGTACTAAGACTGAGTACTGATGCATCGATGCATAATGGGCATGAAAAACTGACTGACACCATTGGTATGCAACGAAACCTGAAGCTATTGTTGTACAAGGCATTTATGTGGAGCTAGTAACCACATCGTCACGCGATAAGTGAGACCATATGAAGCATAATTACACTTCAGGCTTCCGGGCGTATCACAAACAGTTATTTTTGGGACTAAGACAATCTTGTTATGTAATATTGTAAGAGCATGCGAGTGACATGTTTTACAATCACCTTGGAGCTCGCATGCATGTGTACATGCTAGTCTCATAATCCAATCCAACTACTTCGTCCTCCAGGATTGTGGAGCGAAGTCTGCCCAATTTTAATAACGCCTGCAGTAGACCTCAGTGGTTCTTCTCCACTCTTGCGCAATTCAGAACGCTCTAAAGATGGAAATGCATCGATAGCGTCGATCACAGGACTCGGGACCGCAACATGAGTTGAGCTGGATGCATAGAAGGACCCATCTCCTGACGTATCCTCAGAGTGTTCAGGTGACGATGCGGTATTGAACACAGGCAAAAACGACTCGGCGTACCACTCGTACCATACCTGTCGCTCATTCGTAAGTCGCCAGATTGATACGTGCAGTTCTGAGTTGCTGGGTAGGTACAGAGGTTCCTGGGAGAATGAATGTCAACAAAAACCTCAGAGAGTGTCAATGACAACACCTACTTTGAATGGAAAGAAGAGTGGGAACCAGCTCAGCATGTCCTTCGACATCCGATCTTTGCTATTCGGATGGATGCTAAGACCAACATGCCCATAGAGGACGGCTTCGAAATAACCGGCAAGCCCATGCATAACCCCAGCATGAGGAATATGGAATAATAGCTTGGCAGAGCGGACATTGTGACTATTTGTCAGGGGCAAGCCTAGGCACTCGGCGTAATTAGCATCCGTCTGGTCCGAAGGTCCGCTATTCAGGTTTACCTCGTTCATCGACGGTGGCATCCTTTCGCGGATGCTCAAATTCCCAGCATTGTTGAATCCTACGCCCACAACGCCCTGACACTCCTCCGCCATCCCCGCTCAGGATATTGACGTTTTGGAACATCACTACATATGGTGTTTCCATGCCCTTGATTTCTCTACTGATTCGCGCGTTATTGTATAACTTCGATGAAGATAGCGGAGCGAGATGGGCGCTGTATGACGATGGGATGGAGATACCATCAGCTAGAGAACGGTTAGCGAAATGGGGCGATGAGCATAAACAATCCGCACGTTTTAAAAACCTCATTGCGCCGTCGAGACACTCCGGACTTAGCTCGTTATCGCCGAACGAACCGAGTAATTCAGTGATGAGGATATCCACTTGCTCAGGGAGCTCTACATGCCGCATGTCGCCAAAGAACAGCTGAACGGAGTCACTCCATTCATTTTGTTTCCGGCCCTGAAGCCTGTTCACAGTCAGACGTCAATGTGAAGATGATGATAGCCAAACAGACGTTACAAAGGCATTTGGGTTCTTCTCAACTGCGTACACGAAAGCACTTCTTCTCGATCTCTTGATGGCCGTCAAACTTCGTTCGACAAGGGGGCCACGGCCTGCCCCAGCAACGCAAATCACACTGCGAAGAAGGGCTAAGTCTTGTAACACATGCTAAACTTGATTCGCACATGTGATCACTATCAGGCCAGTCCATCAACGCGCGATACACGGCCTACATGTTTCACATATCACTGTACAACTTCGGTTCATAATAAATGAAACGCACTTCTTCATAATTGCGGTATTTCACAGGGTCTTGTTCGAATGTTTGATACGTAATGCTCTGGAGGTTGTCCATCAGTGGCTAGGCAGATATCAGTACGATAGGATGCGGAAATGAGGTGCATATATCAACTTGTAGGGGATTCTGGAGGTAGTCTTGATAACCCTGAGCGAAGTGCTCAACTGTCCCTGCCGTTATCGCTGCCTGAACAGCCGAACTTGTCTTCTCGACATGTCGCACATATTGTGCATATGCTGATTCGCCACCTTTGGTGTGTAACCCCGAACTAACCCCTGACATGATGATGATAGGGTGATGCTAGCCGGTTCTTGTTTCGTCATCTGCCCAATAGCAGAAATACAGCGTTAACTCACCGCCATGCTATTGCGTAGAAAGGATTGTGTACCCTTGGGAAGGACAGGGTAGCCCTTCACATTCGCGATAAACGTGGACGCGGGGAGGAATATATGGTGGACAGGTTCAGCCATCCATCTATTGAGGATGCCGGCATTAGAAGGTAATGGCAGGGTGAGATCGAGTGCTGGAATTCAGCTCGTCAAGTACTGTCTCCGTGACGTAAAGTGAATGCATACTGAGCGTCAAGCGTGTGTTATAGTCACAGAGTGTGCGTATTATGTCCCACATCTCCCAAGTTGCATTTATTTCTCCTTCGGGAGCCCGAGCGGCCTTTGACGTAGAAACTCGCGGTGTCACAATTTTCGGCGTTGAGGGTGCAGATGGGGTCGACGATGTGTTCACTGTCGAAGGAGGAATGGGTGGCGATTCTTTCGGTTGGAAGACGACAGGATCGTAGATAGGAAGACGTATCGAGAAGTTCACATAAGTCGTACTTTTGAGACATTCGTTTATGGCGCGCGCGTATGATGCGACTTGTGATCGATGCCTAGGTGGAGGTAAAATGACCGTCTGGATATTGAGGTATGACGCATAGGCTACTTCCTGGCGCAATGCCTGAAAAATAAGATTCAGGTTAGTGCATAACAATAAGCTCCGCCAAGATAGCTCCACAACGCTGGTAAACATGATTTTTTTCACAGAATGGACTCACGATCTCTGAGTCATGCCTGACCCAGTCATCCGTTGAGTCAAGCTGAAGCCATTCTGACGCCATCACAAGTACAGGCACCGCCTCATCTATCGCATTGCCACTCAGAATGCATGATTGAGGGTATGATTTGTCGATCTCACCAAGTCTCGAGATGGTCACCTCCTCATGCAGGAAAGTCGGTGCTTTCCTCCACGCTTCTGCCTGCTGTTCTGCAGTGGTATTTACATCAGTGTCATTTGCACTTTCTGATGGCACGATGCACATATTTCTCCATCGCTCTCTCCATTTTGGGGTAGTCAAGGGAAGACAGAGGAAGTCATAACCCTTGGCGTGACTTTCCTTGATTAATTTCAGAACGGGGGTGTTATCGGATCCATCGATACGTGCAGATGCCTGTGAAATGTCATCAAAAGTGAAACAAGAAGCTAAGCTCGCAGCCTCTGTCATGATCTCAGTGGTTGGATGAAAGAGATGAGAATCCCAAATAGGCAATCTTTAAGAAAACGCGTCGTGTCGCGTTTTTGTATGGATTGACCTTGGATACCTTAATCACAAATTTTAAGTCTCCAAACCCTTGCAAGCCCTTGTGACCCCCTTCATTGTTCTTCTACTCATTCATTTCGCGACTTTCCGAATCTCCGCACCCGCAAACGTGTTTATGTAGAAGGCTTATGTTTTGCTTCTTGGACGAGTCATGATTGATGTCGGGTGAATTAACTGCTATCCAAAACACTTCGTGCCAGCTCGTGCCCATACCCGTGGGATCTCCATGGACATATATGCAAAACACAGGTCTTTCGCTGTGCCAATAGATAACCGCCCAGAATCACCCCAAAACTGAGGTGGCTCATAGACAAAAAAGACACCGTCAAGGCATAGCTTCAATACCCTAGCCACCGTCGTAATCAACCAATTTCCTCGGAAACTTTGTACCACGTTCCCACCTATTCTCACTCCACGAACGTGAACAGTTCTGATCGGATAAATTCGAAAGGAATTAACGGAGTTGGTACAGGTTGGCGCTGGGCTGTGCCGAGCCTGGGCGCACACCCTTCACTCCGGCTGCGGGCATCCGAGTCCCAGGTATTTTGGACAAGGACCGCTTCCAATCCCACATATGAGGCATGTCTTAAAGAAGTAACTGTTGCCTCGGAGGACGGTAACTTTTTATGGATAACATCCTCGGGTGACGGCTGATTTGATCGACTGTGATCATGATCAATGTTTAATCGTTGCGACGATCATTCGATCGGGTTGAGTGAAACATAATAGCCAAGTCCCAGCTATGTACGTAGTATCCACTAGAGTATTAATTACTACCATCCGTTCGAGGTTTTTTGACTCCATTGTGTGAGTTGTAATCTGCAGCGTCACCATCCGTTGTCATTTCATACCCTGCCATTACACCTTCCAACACTGTTCTACCAACGACTTGTCTCAGTTCTTCGTCAGGATCCCGGCCATCTGCTTCAGACCGCTGCATGATATCATGAACAGACTGCATGAGCGATGATGTGAGGGACTCCGTTGCGATGTTTTGCTGATGTTGAGAAGGTCGCAAGGGCGACACCGCCTCGGGCATCATACATGAAGAAGGATTTAGGCGCGACTGCAGGTATGCAGCAATTTCGGGAAAGTCCTCTCGTAAATGTTCAATAGGCTGATGTGTACTGTATCAGCGAAAAAAGTGGTAAATGATTCCCAAGCTCACGCACGGAGACACCATTATTATTCTGACGATCTAAAATGGACCCGTGGTCCAATAGCCATTGCGCCGTCTCGGGATTTTCAACAGAATATAGCGGTGTATCCCCGTCTTCGTCGGTGATGTTGACGTCTCCTCCTGCGGTTGAAGGGAAGTTTTATATATATTTTAATGGCTTATCGCTGACCTTGGAGACTAGGTAAGCTAGGGTCTCAAGCTGCCCATATGATGCCGCAGCGTGCATTGGAGTATATGTGAATTCATCAGGAGCATTGGGCGACGTGGCTGAGAGGAACCGGATCAGAGGTTATCATGTGGAGTATAAAATGAGACCTGCATTGCCGCTCAACAAGTTCCTGACGGGAACGAGATAAGCTCAGGACGTACCGTAAGCGAAGACTTAATTTACGTACTCGAACTCTTACTAAATCGCCATCGCCTGCAGCAACCCAAATGTTCTTTCCTGGTTGAACTCGTGCTGGGACGGGCATCGATAGGATGAGGATGAAGAAGACATCCAAAATGGGAATTCAGGTTTAAATACGGGACCAAGTTTTTGCCACAATCGGCACACCTTGGTGCACAGTCAGATTTGAACCCTTCATTTCCGGACACTGAAGATGGAGACAACCTGCGCCGAGGAGCCCGCAGGCTACGGAAAATTTTAAATGCTTCTAACGGTAGGAAATTTATAAAAGTCTTGTTCGTTTAATATCTCGGATCTATACTGATCGGAACTTTCCCCTGGGTGAGCTCGGCACCGTCATGAGTAGAACCTGAGCACGCGGCGGTACTGCCTCTTAAATTTAAGAATTTTTGGTATTTGAGGCGAATTAAATGCTGTCTGAGTTCTGATATAAAATCAGCGGAGATATTTAGTTTAAAACAAACACTAAAGTCGAACCCGAACTTAGTCAATTTTGAGACTTTACGGGCCCTCCTTCCGTCCAAGACGAATGTGCCCGCTCTTACCTGTGCTCGATCGATTATTGTAACTCTCAAGGCCCGTCGATCCCGAGTTCAACCTCTGTTTGTCCACCGGGCACTGGGCCACTGATTGTAACATACTGTAAAACTATTATTGGCAGTCTCTTCACGGGACTTCGTTTTTCAAACTTCTAGCTAGCCATGAGCTTCCTCGTGCCAACGCAACGAGGCCTTGAACATGTAACCCAGCCCATGGGCGACTTCTCTTCCATACATAACCAGCCAAACAGATCCCATCTACCCCTTTCCTCCTTGGAAGGGTATCCTCATCAGGGCATGTCTGCCCTCTCGACTTCAACACCCTTTCCACCTTTTGCCGACATTTCCATGTCTCAATCTTTGCCAAAGGTCGGCGAGACGAGATGCTGTGAGTCAACCAAAGTCTATTATTCCTTAAAGGGTCGCCAGTCCGATTATTTCGGAACCTCCACACCCGATCACAATCCTGTAATTTTCTCTTGATCGTCAATGATTTCACTAACCACGATTTTCTACTTTGTGGCATCTTTAGACTGGTCCTTATTATCGTCCGAATTGGATTTCGTCTATCTGGATCCAGTTTTTGCCAACCATCTTGAATCCCAGGCCGACTTGCTCATTGGCAAGTCCCTCCTATCCTTTGTTCACCCCGAAGAGCAGGCCACTGCGCGAGCAGATCTCGCAGAAGCTCTTGAACAAAGGACGATGCACGGTAGCGTCACCAGGTAAGTGAATCTAATTGCAGATGGATTTATCTTGATCCCTTTTCCTTCAGGGTCAGATATTGTCGTCTTTCTCGCGTACGTCGCATCCTCGGTCACCAAGGGCCTACTCAACCGTGGCCTGATGGTGACAAGGTTTCCGTGGATGCCTACTACATGGTTGTCGACATCGTCATTAACTGGGCCGCAGAGGGCCTCGTGTTATGCTTTATCCATGCAGTCGTCGATCTTGAACCTGGTGACAATGATGAACATCACAGAACTCCTTGGACAAATTGGTGTGGCACACCATCCATGCACCCTGAACAGATAACACTCTTGCAACAGCGGCTTCTATATTACTTTCCTCAGTCAACCGCCACAACTAGGGTATTCCAAATCTTGTTCAACTCCAATTACAGCCAGCAGGACTGTCGTCTTCTGTTGAGCTGGCCGTCGGACACCAGCCAAGAATATCCTGGTATGCCAGGAGCAAAAGACTTTGCAAGGCGAGCGGTGGGCATTCAGACGTCCACTCGGGATAACAGCGCAAAGACGAGTTGCACGAGACGTTGGAGAATCCAAGATACAATGCCTGGAATAGGCGAAGTAGAAAGCGTGTTCATCCCTCATGGTAAGCGCTTCCTTGATGAAACTCCATGTGCTTCTATTAAGCAAGCGGATATAGGTTCAATAACGTTTGCATGCCACACCATCCAACAGCCTGCTTCGCGGAGCTTGTCTGTCTCTTATTCTCAGTCTCAACCGTTCACGAGGTCAACAGACGCCTACATGCCTGCACACAGCCAACATCACCCCTATGACCTGTCGGCAAGTCCGTACACACTTCCGCCTGTGTCTACCTCAATGCCACAATCTTATGGGCACTACACGCCGTCTTTGACGTCCCAGTACTCTCACTCGCCCTGGGGGAGTTATCCGGAGCCTTCTTCCTCGCTTTCTCAGTTTAACAGGTGGCCTGCTCAAAGCCCTGCACATTCGATGGCATCCCTCCCATCGTCTTCATGCACCTTACGCGAGTCGCCTTACTCGAGGCCATCGCCATCTCCAATTTTTGGCGAGAACAGAGCATCTTTAAGTAACTATCAAGCCACACCTAGTCCTGAGGACTACAATACCAAGGCCACCTTTGAGGCCTTTGAAGCCAGCGCACCGCCGGTGCTGCCCTGTGGTACCGATGTTGTACCTCCTCCCAGGCACCGAGTAAGCCCTGTAACACATAAGGACACCCCGCCACGTAGCACCAACAATCGCCCTCTTGGTGTTCTCAAGTGCAGTAGTTGCAAGGCAACGTCTAGTCCTGAATGGAGGAAGGGTCCCAGTGGAAGGAAGGAACTCTGTAACGCGTGGGTGATGTCACAACATGCCATGAGACTACTTACTAATATTTACTTGTTTTCTGCTTCATTAATCAGATGCGGGCTGCGCTACGCCCGTTCTCGTGCTAAGAAGGAAGGACACGTGGTGTCGACACAGCGTCGGAAGAAAGACAAGACCGGAGCCGTTGCGGCAAATGAAGAGTCTGCGGTGCCGTCTACTCCTTCAATACCTATCACAGGCGCTGCTTCGACGGCTCGTCGCGGTGCTCTTGACGGGAGCACATTTGCTTCCCCATCATCTGTTGGCTCTGGATCTGGTAGTGAACCTTATTCTCAACCAAGCCCTGTAGCACCAGAAGATAACCGACCTTCACCATCACCTCCGTTGCCTGGTCTAAATTTTGTCCACTACCACCCTTCTCAGCCCTCCACTGGACCATCGCATCATCAACCACGAGTTGATGGCCGTACATTCCCTTATCCCGCGTCTAGCCCTTTCCAACCCTCCCCATCTCCGTTATCTTCGGGTCAGCTGACTCTCCGTCAGCCACGAGGACAAGATGATGTGCCTGGCTCGTCATCTCGTAGCGGGTCATATCACCCTTATCCCTCGCCCTCGTCGAATTCTACTGCATTTGAACGGGCAAAAACACAGGATCGCCACCTGACTTCACTGCCTCCCTCACCAGAGCGTAGCAGATTCCGGTAACGGCGCCCCGTTAAATCGAACGACTTGGAGCTTACACAAGCGTTATGCGACACCTTGGCCCTGTTTCTGTGAAATGTTACGTTTTAGTATTTTTATGTTTCCGGTTCATTTCTTTCGGCCAATGGTGCAAGCACACCTTCCTTGCCAAAAATATTTATTGACGCAATTCACCTGGTTGTTCCTTCCGTACTTACATAGTGCAACCAACACATGGATACACGCCTTGTGTAGTTTTATCGTAGTGGACATGCTAATTTGAAATCATAAGATCAGGAGTTTGGTTGCGGTCGGACCATCGATTGTATTGGCGCTTGCCCGTCGTAAAATCACGATCCTCACAACCTTGGTACGCCGATCAACTCGCAGATGGGCCAAGGATCGCCCTGGATAAATTTCCTTTACGCAGTATCAGAGTCAAGCAAGTGAGCCATATAAATTATAGAGGAAAATTCTGCTTCATTAGAGAAGATTCTATCGTTGGGTCTGTCCTCATTGTACATGTAGTCAGAAATTTGGTGGTGTCCGTTAAACCTTGAAGTTTGTCATTCCTTCTACACAGCCACAAGAAGCCACGCTTTATGTAATGACATAAGGTCGCCGCTACTTAAAACTTAGCCTTCGGATCTATATCGTCTGACGCAGTCCTGTACATCTAATCATGCACCGGCCGGATAAACAAACAACAGAGTGCATAAATGATGAAAAAACTGTAGTCATCGAGCGGTGAGCTCCGTTGTCAAGTTCCGGTTCAATGCATATTGACCCGTTCATAGCCCCACAGCGCGTGTCGCACTACCACCTCCTGCGGTAGATGGTGACTCCGATTGCGAAGCCGAAGCAGATGGATCGCAAGCAAATGATGGTGATCTGTTGGAAGACTTTCCGGACGAAACTGACGTGCGTACTCGTACGGTCTTTTATCATCTACCTAATCGAGCCATGCATCACTAGGAATTAGAACTCGTGCACTCGCGGTTGAGCTCTTTGGCTAATCTTCGACTCGATAGGTTCGCAAGGCATCTCAGGAAGCTGTGTCTCAGACAAAACGCTATATCGCATCTAGATACAGACATCTTTAAGCAGCTCACGCTGCTTGAAGAGCTTGACCTGTATGATAATAAACTCAAGACTGTGGGAGATGCATTAGACAATATGGCCGCTCTAACGTGAGTAACGGGTCTCTTATCTGATGTATTCTTAAGTCGCATAGCGTTCTGGACCTCTCATTCAACATTCTACGACAAGTGCCAGAGGCACTGTCGCATCTATGTTCCTTGGTGACCGTGTATTTCGTCCAGAACAAGATCTCAAAGATCACCGGCTTGGAATCTGTTGGAGCTACATTGAGAAGCCTTGAACTTGGGGGAAATAGAATACGGGTAATTTGCGCCGATCAAACGATCCATTCGCAGGGGTAGCTTACGCTGGTACTCCAGCATATCGAAGGGTTGGATGCATTGGTCAACCTGGAGGAATTATGGCTCGGAAAGAACAAGCTCACGAAACTAGAGGTGCAGTGCATTCAATTATCGTGGTTTGATGCTCAAAGTCATGCAATACAACAGAATCTGAGTACACTGAGCAGACTGAAAATATTGTCTCTTCAGTCTAACAGGATTACAAAGATCGAGGGTCTGGATCAATTGGCTGATCTGGAAGAGCTCTACTTGAGCCACAATGGAGTCGAGCGACTAGAAGGTCTCGAGAACAACGTAAGTATTCGGTTAATTGTTCTGTCGTCATGCTGAAACTCTTGTGCAGACAAAGTTGAGAATGCTCGATGTTGGTGCCAACTTTGTTCCGGCGATCGAAAATATCTCGCATCTGGCATCACTAGAGGAGCTCTGGGTAGGTGTTTCTTGACTGCGAGGGAGCGAAAATCTTATTTTATGGTCAGCTGAATAACAACAAGATTGCTGATCTGCGAGCTCTCGAGCTGCAGCTGAAGAATACGGCATCCCTTGAAACGATATATTTGGAAGGCAATCCTTGTCAGCAAGCCGAAGGTGCAAATTACAGACGGAAGATAATGCTTGCGCTTCCTCAGGTTAAGCAAATTGATGCCACGTTAGTACTTGCTTCCGATTTATCTCTAGAGTATTTGGCTGACCTAGTGTGGAGTTTTGCGAGACAGTTATGACCCACTCGTCTCCAACTTTTCTGCAATGGAACAGTACTGATCTCAATTAGCATAAATTATATCCAGCAATTGGCAGGCCAGTCTCCCAACTGCTTAGGACCTTATGAATTAAACAAACACACACGCCGATCAGTGTGACCTCTCAGGCCTCGTAGGAAGAACATTATTTCGTCCTAATGTTCCACGTCCCCCAAGCTGATCCACATTTCATAGTTGTTTTTATAATATGAAATGGCCAGTTTCTAGCTATACTGTACAAATTGATCCACAAACATACTTGAAATCGACGTTATGATGTACTAAGAATTGATCATATGCACGAGCGCTTCCTCAGGCCTCAGGTTTGCATCATGTACATTCCTCTATAATACAAATACGCCAATGAATATGGAAGCAGGGAGGGTGGCGAGGCAAGGCGAGGACGTCGCCGCGCCCCCGCGACATTCGATGTTGCCGAGATTTTGTTTGTCTCATGGTAGATCACCGTGGAATGTAGATAACCATGCGATTTTTCTGCACGGGGGCCGTGGCCTTGATCGATATCATTTACGATCTCCTCGTGTCTGCATGCTGCCTGTAATTTCGGGATGCATCGATCGTTATTGGATATGCTCAAGCAATACCATCATCACTGTTGCACATATTTGGGAACATATACAGCGTGACCCTGTATAACTGACGCCGCTATACGGATCTGTTGCCTGCGGCTAGTGTAGCCCGACTGTGGGATATTACTCCAACTCCAAATGCGAACTACAGATGAAATATGACGCTTACAACCGTCGGATTTGTACGTCGGTGAATATAATAACACACTGTTAACAGATAAATGAATTGTTGAGCTAAGGAGCCGCAAGGTATATATGATCGTGTCGTCAAGTTACGATTTGAGGAAAACCTTTCTGGGGTCTGAGATACTCGTCTTTCACGATTTCGTTATTTCCACAGCCCACGTATGCGGCCAGCAGCGCAGCTTGCGAGGCTGGACGCAGGCGTAGGGAGTGCACACTCCAGTATGTACTAGGTGGGGGTATCAAGGCATGAGCGTACAAATAGACCATAAGTTGTACGTTCATCCGGAAAGTTCCGGTGTAACTGTACAGTTTGAAACTTTGGTGAGTGAGCATACCCAGGCAGTCGCGGTCACTGCAAGATCCAGCAAGCATCCAGCAACCTATACAATGGGGAAAGAACGCGGTAGCTCTCCCGTGTACATGTATGGCTCACATCTCATTCCCTACTTTCAGTTGGCGCTTCTGGAAAGAAATTCCGTATGACACTTGGTCTCCCTGTTGGTGCCGTCCTCAACTGTGCCGACAACAGCGGTGCCAAGTCACTATTCATAATCGAGCCTTATGGTTTTGGTGCACGACTGAACAGATTGCCTGATGCTGGTGTTGGTGATATGGTCGTTGCATCAGTAAAGAAGGGGAAACCTGAACTGAGGAAAAAAAGTGTGTATTAGCGCTGCACCTTGTGTCGATCAATTGTGCTGATGAGACCAACTCGCAGCTATGCCCGCTGTTGTTGTCCGCCAACGCAAGGCATGGCGTCGGAGAGATGGTGTTTTCTTGTACTTCGAGGTACAAGATAATTTTGTTCGCACTATCAGATATGTAACCAATTCCACAGGACAACGCCGGTGTTATTGTTAACCCCAAGGGTGACATGAAGGGCTCCGTCATTGTCGGCCCTGTCGCAAAAGAATGTGTAGGTTTACATTTCGAAATGAAGAAGACTATGTCTCTAACGCTAATCTTCAGGTTGATCTATGGCCCCGTATTGCAGCTAAGGCTGGCTCCGTTGTATGATTTAGATATGGTGCAATTGCATTTTTTTCATCGTCTCACGTTTATCGATGACTATCGGGCAAGTCACGGTAGGCCGAGCAGTCTATCAGACAGACTCGACATGTGGTAGGACAGCGTTACTGTCAATGGACCATCTATTCAATAGGCCTAGTAATGCAATTCTCCAGCTGTGAATGCATTCAACTATGAAAGTCACTGCCTGCATGTTAGTATGATCATCGTCAGTCACATCTCATCTCACCACTTCTGTCTGCGTTTACTTTCGGACTCTTAGCGTCACGAGTGCCTGCCGTTATACACCGCGTTTGGCTTTCAGTGTGCCCTTGATGTAAAGTGAAACGTTAAATAAATGTTATTATCTCGCTCGGCGTCTAACAAGTACTGAACAGTCGTAAGATATCTTTAGTTCGTACAATTCAACTCATGTCCCGCACTCGGCCTCTTGCGTCGTCGCCCTCGCTCATCCGGCTTGTACAACATAGGCAGCTAGCGGCGCTGGACGCTTCTTCGCCTCGAACCTTGAAAAGGGTTGGCGGCTCTGCCTTCCTTCATTAGATGGCACACCTCGTCTCTCGGCTGCACCTTGCTCTTAGCTTCTGGGTGGTCTCTTTCCGCGGGCACATATCAGTCATGGCCAGTCCTGTCTCCTCGCGTACCCCGCATCAGACAGCATCAGCATCCCCTGTGAGTGTATGTTTCACACTCCTCTTTCTGTTCTCTCTTCTGCAATATAAATTACCGATTTAAATCATTAATTCTAGGGACCCCTATGGACGGAGCATACTGCTTTCCACGCTGCTGATCTAGTCAAGGGTCTCCACACTAATACTCTCTTCTGAGTCTCAGACATTAAATAGCAACACACCGGAATGGTCTCATCCTTGGTTCGATGACGGAAATATCATATTGGTTGCACAAGCAACCGCTTTCCGTGTGCATAAGTTTACGCTCTCCCACTCCTCTCCTGTGTTCAAGAAAATGACCGGCTTCGCAGGCTTGTTCTAACTATAGGTGTTTTTTTTGCTGTGTTTGTTTACTGGAACGTGAGGTTATGATAGATTGAAGCACAGGGAGCGAGAGAGATGGAGAACAGGGATTTAGGCCTGGGTCTTTAGACTGTAGAGTCCTAGTTTACGAGTCATGTGACACCTATGCACATGTTACTGTTCTTTTCTAAACTCCGTGATTCAGCGATCATTCACCTTTCCTTGAATGGCGCCAACAAACAAAGCCAGAGCAGCAGGCGTCAGCGCGAGTTCGTTCTTCGACCTTAAAGCAGAAATCGCAAAGAAAGAAGATGAATTTGCTCGGACCAAAGCTGCAGGAGGCAGTAAATACACGGTGGGAGGGGTCAAAAGACCAGACAAGGTGAGCGAATCCCGCAATCGACACGAGAGGCATGAATACGAATATAACGTAGAAACCAACTATATGGACTCGGTCCAATAAAGGCGTCCAAAATCGCGCTGCGCGCGACATAGAACTGGAAGAAGTCAGTAAGGTGACCATCGAGTCCGGGCGAGCCATCTTGGAGAGGAAGGCGAAAGTCTATGAGAAACTACGGAAGGGGAAATCTGGTGGCCTTACTGAAAAGCAGTACGAGTCTTTGCTCGTCGATGTATGTGTGCTACTTGCATTCGATGAGTAATTTGCTAATGTCCAGAATCTAGTTCGACTCTCGAGGACTTAGTGATCACTTTGAGTCGGACAGCGATGATATGGATGAATCATTGACCGTCCCTCAGCAGCCTCAAAATGACGTAGGTATTCCTGATGGACCCTCTGGGATCATTCTCATAAAATGTTTAGGATGACCCAATCATTGAGTACGAAGATGAATTTGGACGACAACGAACAGGACGCAGGTCCGAAGTCCCTCGGCACTTACTTCCACGTTCTGAAAATGCAGAACCAATACCGGATGAAGACAAGTAAGCTAAAGAGCGAGTCCTCATTACCCTAGTCTTATTTTTTTTCAGGGACGTCATTTACAATCCCGTCAATTACTTCCCAGTATTCGAACCTTCCGCGGAGCGCGTCCAGGAAGTTCAAGACGCTTACTCGGAAGCTAATAATCCACTGGCTTCTCACTACGATGCTTCAAAGGAGGTCCGTGCTAAAGGTGCTGGGCACTATCAATTTTCTGCGGACGAGGAGACGAGGAAACAACAAATGGAAGAACTGCGGTCAGCTAGGATGGAGACTGAGAAGACAAGACAAGACACGGGAGCAGTGGATCTTAAACCGGGAGAGGTGGAGGGTATGCGTGACGATAGCACCAGTGCAAGCGCGTCGAGGAGCAGGGCGATGGAGAAGCGGAAGAGGGAGATTGAGGAAAGGCGAAAGATATTAGATGCCAAACGGAGAAAGGTCAAAGGTGATGAAACCCCCGCAGGCCGAGGTTTTGAGCTTGATACTTCAGAGACTGTGACGTTGGAGGTGCAAGACGCATCTGAACCGTTTGCGGCGCTGGAGAAGCAGGCAATTGATGCTTCAGATCGACCCAAAAGAAAAGGCAAGCAGAAAGGGACTGGCGGCTCCGTACCAAAGACAGAAGCAGACGACTTCTTGGCCCAGTTAGAGCGGGAAATATTGGGAGGTCGTTAACCACCAGTTCATACCCTTGTCGGTGAGTTAATTTTTCTGGGAGCAGTCATTCATGCTCATTGAATATCTAGCTTTGACTTCTCGCAATAAACATGAGGTTGTCATAGACCTCCAGATTGCGCCAGGACTAATAATCCAGCCATTTATATCACTCTTATGGAGGAAGGTATTGCCAAAAGCAGAGCTTTGGATCACCCACTACGTGAAGTAGGTCGTAAACAAGACGCTCGCGCTCATTACCTCTAGTTGATGCACTTCTGTGCAGTGGCATCGCGACCTTAGCAACAAATCGGATCACTATGTACATGTTGCTACTGATATACAGAGTTGACTGTCTCGCTTGTGTAACTGATATCAATAAACACTCAAACCATAAATGCAGATTTCCCAGCACTATGAATTCTACCCTGTAGTTCGACAGCCTTGTTTATGAACCCATCACGCCACTGCTTCACCCTTAGCTTCCAGAACTAGCCTCTCGGGACAAATCAAAGAGAAACGACCCTTGTCCTCCTTAAATTCCACACACCACGTCCCCCGACGTAAATAACGTCTCTTTAGTGGCTCTTCACCAGAGACAACATTCTCCATGAACTTCCTACACGTTCTAAGCACCTCAAGTGCAGGACGGAGAGCAGTAGCGTGCCCGCAGTTGATCATCACATTTTCAGAATCGGGTTGCGTTTTTACGAGCTCGATGAGTTGATCAATGGTAGAGAACCACACGGGTAAAGATCCACCGGTAGGAAAGATGATGGGATCGTCTTCATATAGAGTGTCCCCGACATATAACATTTTCTCGTCTGCATCCCACAAGGCAAGCTCGTCGGGAGTGTGTCCGGGGGTATGCAAGACTGTGAGGCCCATAGATAAACCTGACGATGAGGTGATCTCATACAGGTGCGGTACCAAAGTAAGTTCGTAGACCGGGGCTCGTAAACCCAGGGCATTGCATTCCGAGTTTGCGGGAAAGTTATCTGGGGAGACGAAAGTGGGAGAGTGGCCCGAGCCGAGAATGGGGCTATCGGTGGCAAACAATTCCACTCCAACTTTTAAGTTCCAAAGAGTGATCAGCAGGTTGACAAGCTGTATCAGAAAGAACACCTACGAATGTGGTCGTAATGGCAGTGGCTTTCCACCACGATGTATTTCAGCTTCCCCCCTTCATTGAGAGGCTTTCCGTTGTTATCAGGAACATCGACGGTTTCGATGAACTCTCTCAAGTTCCTCAGACTGATCTCCGGATTGTGTGTAGCCCCGCCGCATCCTGTGTCCATGATAAGGATGGTCTCAGCGGCTGGGACTACCTTGGCATAGATGAATGGGTGTTCATTGAAGACGTCATCCCATTCGATGATCAAGAAAGTAGTCTGCGTCAGGCGTCGAGCAGTGAACGCCGGTAACTGCTTGCGCTCTAAGCCGGTGCCATTCTCGATATCGTCCATCATCAAACAAAACTTGGAATGTGGTCCTCGATGTGTCACTGGGTAGAAAAATACAAAGAGAACACCAGCTAAGAAGAACAGTACTGATTCCAAGCCTGAGCTCATCCTGCGGGGCAACAAGGAGCGATGAGAATATTGTAGTCTTATCTTTGAAGCATGCTTACCTGCAATGTACCACGAGTCTTCTGAGAGATATTTCTGGTGATCTTATCCACCTGACACAGGGCAGATGACAGCGACTTCTTCGCCTCCCTTCAATGTCACTTCCTCAACATTGTCCACCATCTCGGCGTTTACGCTCCATTGGCTTGACTGAAGGATCTTGTCTAGGCCGACATCTGGGTGCAATGACACCAAGAAACTGCTCAATGAGGAGAGTGGGTATTGCGAGGCAGGGAGGGTGACCGATTGTTCTGTTAAGCCAGTCGCTGTTGACGCAGCAGCAAAGTAGAGAACAGTGATTTGTGGTTGGCTCATGATGGTTGGCTCCGACCTAATCTTCCGGGTTCCCAGGTAGACAGATGATCCTAGCTAAGATCTCTACTAATAGCTCTGACCTAAACAGACACGATGCGGCTTGCGGACCATCATGGTCATGGAGAGGTGTGACACGGCCGCCTTCTCGACCCCGGCCCCCGCATCGCATTTCTAAGCAAGTACTACGCCGTACACTAGTACACTAGTATATCTAATATACGAGTCTAATTATGTATGTGATAATGTAGGTGTATCATAGTTCTCAGTGGCCCCTTAACTCTGCACACCACCAGATTGGCTTCGAGGTCTTGATCGTGACGTCTTGTCCTGGTACGAGATGATTTGACGTGGACACAAGTCCATCAAATGATGACTCTGTGTTGTCCAGGTTCCACCGCAGTCCAGTTGTTGTCAGGGTGGTTGAGTCAATGCCGACGGGGAGGAGCCCACACGTCTGTCCTAATACGTCGTGGTTGATATGGATGAGATGTTCACCCTAAAATGGTGAGATATAGCACTAAAAAAAGTAGCTCGACTCACTTCATTAAGGACCCATCCTACGTTATCATCGGTGACTACGAAGACGCGTTTGCGGGTCTTACGAAGTTTGTGGAGGTATGATAGTGTATGCACAGTCTGATCCAACCTTCCTGAAAGACCTCCCAGGATAACGATCTCAAACTGTTCGAGAGATGAATTTTTCTGGTAGTGATAAAAAACAGAGTTTTACCTCTCGCCCGGTTAAACGTTCTTTCTCTTCCAGTGCTTGCACACACTTCATGAGGTCCGTAGAATTTTGGTCGGAATCGTGGATTACTGGTACATTCTGGGGGACTGTTGAGACGGTATCGATCAAAACACAGGCCTTACCAGTGAAGTGTAGTACGATCTAACATCGTCTCGTAAAGAGTCGAGGTCACCTTTCACCATATCAGGAAGGAACCTCGACTTGGTGTCACTAGCCATCCACTGCAGCGCAAGACTTGAAGCAGAGACTTACGAGCGAAGGTTTGGATCACCGCTTGCGCCCAAGACATCATGTAAACGGTTAGCGCCTCCGTCGGCGCAAGCATGCCATTCGGAGGCGGCCCATAGGGTCTTTAACAACTCGGCACTGAAAGGTTGATTCAGGATGATAAGTGCGCGCGAGATGCTAAGGTCTTTGGAAGCTCGCGGGTCCAGGAATTCGGTGCACCATTCTACGACCATGGCAGTAGAGAAGATAAGCAAGATCCAAGCTGAAGCGCTCAAATCTGTTCAAGTCCATAGTACTTACGTTGATCTCCTTGTCGGACCTACATTGGGAAATTGCACTTACAAGTTACAACGAACCCAAACCGTGAGAATTTTGACAGAGCTCTGTACAGACTGAGCAGCACACGATTCGGGTCATCGACTCGGAGCACTACGGTGATGTCAGACACAAGTCCCCTCGAGAGAAGCAACGAGTACATGCTACAGGTATATTTTTTAATACTAGTAATCTAGCTCGTGGTTAATAAAATTTTGATTTTCAGTCAGCGCTGGAAACTGCCTTCCAGTCTACGAACATTACGCCTAAGTCTACTGCTTCTTCTCTGGCTGCTTCTACATCACTATCAGATGCACCTTCAATAACTTTGGAGGTCCCAGAAGGCTCTGAAATAGTCGAAGAAGACGCATGGAAGGGAGAATACGAAGCTCAGGTAGAGGAATGGCGTGCTCAATCAGCCGAAGCTCGTGCCAAAGCAGAGCGTGAACGTGTGCGGTGGGAGCAGATTAGGAAACGCGAAGCAGAAGAACGGCAAGCGCTCGGCCAGGAGCCAGAAAACTGGGATGCATTAGGCTCCCATATAACGTCTTCATTCGCCGCTGCAAGCGAGGTATTGGCTTCTTCGTCTGCTTCCGTAGCCTCGACATCTCTTGGGGATTCTGGACATCTTGTTAGCGAACCAAAGAGCGCCTCGAGTCATTTACGTGACTCTCAACATTTCAAGACAGATAGAGGGTCTCCGTCGCAGAAATGGGAACATATAGATTCATCTCCCAGTTCTTCCTATCCATCTATGTCGTTTCCAGAGACCTCTATCCCCTCGTCACCGTCTCCGCCACATTTAACACTTCAACAAAGAACAGGGTGTGTTCAGGAGCAGCATTCCGCAGAACACAAACCCCCCAACATGCCACCCTCCACCATTCCATCCTTACTTGACAGCACCATCGCGCCACGGACACGAATGAATTTGCTCCTTTCCTGTCTTGCGATAAACCTATTACTTCCTTTTGTCAATGGGATGATGCTAGGGTTTGGAGAGATATTTGCCAAGAACGTCCTAGTGGGATGGATGGGGTGGAAGTCACAGAGTGGTCGCACTGCTGCAAATGTTGGTATTCGGATATGACGCCTGTCTTGGTAGCGTGCATACCCACTAAGTACTGATCACTGGAAGCTTCACCTTGAATATATACACTTCACACAAGCAATCACGATAACGCGTTTTTGGTATTTCATCGCGCCTACAAAAGTATTGTATTCTCTTTGATCGGGTGCGCTCTCATTCATGTCTCTGACATTCTTACTTTGGAGACACAGAAGTACTGTTGCTGGCGTAGCACTCTATCTTTGTTGCATGAAATGGTGGCACCCCTGTGGTCCAACCTCGTGTCTTGTATTTTTATTAGTATCAGATTCTGGGCTGCCTGCAAATTGTGTTTGACGATAAAGTTACCTTTCACTAACCTTAGGGTTTGTTAGTCTACAAGTTCCGACCATTAATCTGAAGTCGAGTCGCTTACGTCTTCAGGTCCAGGGTCGTCGCATTGGCCGAGATGAACACGTGTAAGTCGAGGTTGCTTAATGTACTGTCCGGCGGCCCGGCTTGCTGACCTTGACCTTAGGAACAATTGCGTGGCTTGCACCAGGTTAGATTGGTGGGTAAATTCATTGGAATAAGCAGTGTTTAACACGTCTCCCGGTACTGATTAGCATATGAGAGCAAGCAATTACTAGCACTACAATAGTACAATTCATGGTGTCAGTAACACCAGCTGGGGAGACGAATAGACTCCCGCATGACCTTCTAATAAGTGACCAAAAGATCCAAATTTGTGACAATTTTGATGCAAGTGATACGTAAATATAACATGTGCACGAGGTTCAAGTGCTTGCTCGGCGTGGAACTCCCAACTCTGTCCTCCTTCGTCTTTCTACCATGTCTAGCCCAGGGGCAAAGGCCGTCTTTGTTACGTGCCTCATTATAAACGCTGTTTTGTGGTCACAGAGTCGTTATGGCCAGTCTTACCAACATCAGTCTTCACCCCAATCCCTTTGGAAGCGGAATGGCCCAACGTTGCCAACGACTACAGAGAAGACCTGCTCTCCTCTATCCTATCCCGACCTTTCATTACAATGTGCACATGTTATCGAGTCATGTCCGTCGCCTGAAACTTTTCTAAGCATTCCGTACTTGTCCTACTACTTTTGCTCCTCCCCACCCTTCCGACCTTTCATTTTCGCTGCATTAGTGCTCTGGCTTCTGTTTCTATTCAGCACGCTCGGAATATCTGCATCCGATTTCTTTACTCCAAACTTGGCCACCATTGCGACCTTCCTAGGTCTCGATGAAAATGTTGCTGGTGTCACCTTTCTCGCTTTCGGAAATGCCTCCCCGGATGTGTTCAGCACTTTCTCCGCTATGCGTGCAGACTCGGGAAGTCTTGCCATCGGAGAGCTGCTGGGAGCCGCCTCGTTTATAGTAAGCGTCGTGGCAGGCAGCATGTGCATCATCAAGCCATTCAAGGTCGAGCGAACCCCATTCCTCAGGGACGTCGGCTTCTTTACCCTTTCCGTCATCGTACTACTCGTGATACTCCGCAATGGCCGCATCAGTGCGGGGGAGTGCGCATTATTGATAGTCATGTATGTGTGTTATGCCGCAGTCGTCGTCGTGGGAAGCTGGTGGGAGCGGCGGCGCGACCGAAGGCAGAAGCTTGAAGCCCTCATTCGAGCAGAGTACGGCGAGGATGAAACTATAGTAGAACCATATCATGACGTAGGTGTGTGTTTATTCTATCCTTTCGCTTCTCCCGTTCTATTTTCGTTCATCCCTGAATACATATAGTTTCCCCTCCCGTTGACACGCTTACCGTACCCCCCTCGCCACCTACGCGACACCGGGCATCGTCGTGTCCCCAACCCCCACGACTTACACTCCCATCTTCACACCCTCGCACACTGTCATCCTCTTTCCATGCACGGTCCCCTAGCGGGGAGCATACTCCCTCACCCCTGACTTCACCACACCTCTCACAAATGCCGTCCTTCTCGTTGGTCGGGGCGCTCGAGTTCAGGCAGGTGGTGACAAGCCTACAGGCACACGTCACTTCCAGTAGCTTGTCCATCTTCGACAGCCCCATCGCCCCCTACGCGGGTGGCCACTACCATCGACATGGCGGGAGTCATGCAAGTCGCACTCCATTAAGCGAAGAGGGCCCCTGGGAGGCAACGTTAGGAGGACTGCATCTCAACGAGCGCAGTCCGAGGCTCCTCGTGAATGACGTCATCTCAGAAGGTCACGAACTATCGCAATCATCGTCAGCGTTCGACGTGCAGGCACGTCCCTCTGCTTCAACCATTCCATCCATATTGCACACTCCTGCATCACCAACGGACTCCGCGTCTACCACGACAACAGAAGTGGAGCCGTATGTTCCTCCCTCGAAATTCGAGCGTGTATGGCGGGTCTTGAAAAAGACGTATTACATCCTCTTCCCTGCGCTGCATCACTTCAGAGAAAAGAATGCACTCGGAAAACTAGCGAGCCTGCTTGCCGCGCCTGCAGTAATGGCGCTCACGCTGACTCTACCTGTGGTCGTGGTCCCATATGACTGTAATGGATCTGCATCGGAGAAAATTCACAAGCGACATCATAGTGCCGGTGAGGATGGCCGGTTGATGGACTTTGAGGAAGACGGCATCGAGCGTGCGTTGATTGCAGAGGAAGTGATGCAGCCGGATCTCCACGAGGTCGAGTTTAATAAATGGTTGATGGCTGCACAATGCGTCCTAGGCCCTTTGTTTTGTTTAGGGGTGTTATTCCGTGCGTGTCCTCTCTTGCCCGCTTTCCTTTTCTGCCGTTTTTAGACTTTGAAATATTGATCATTTGATTTAGATGAGTCGGATCACTTCGTGTTCCTCGTGTTAGGAACAGCTGTGTGTGGACTTGCAGTTGCTATGCTTGTGCTTGTGTTTGCAGATGGTAGAAGCCACCCTACTGCACGTATGGCTCGGTGTAGCATGGGTTTCTTGGTTGCGATTGCATGGATTATGGCAATCGCCGATGAGGCTGTCAATGTGTTGCAGGTTCGTTCTATACTCTTTTCCTATACACACATTACGTCGTACTAATAAACACACAGACATTTGGTTTCATCTTTGGACTCTCGGATGCCATAATCGGCCTCACGATCTTCGCAGTAGGTAATTCTCTTGCGGATCTCGTAGCAAACATGAGCGTAGCTGTAGGTCTCCCTCCTTTCCTCCCACCCTTCCACCGCCTAACCCAGCCTTAGGTCTTCGCCCCAATCATGGGCTTCTCTGCATGCTTCGGCGGGCCTATGGTCAACATCCTTCTCGGTGTCGGCATCTCCGGTTCCTATGTGATTTCGCAAGCTGGCGGCGAGCCATACACACTACACTTCTCACCTACGCTCATGAGCAGTACATTTGGCTTGCTGGCATTGCTCATCACAACACTGGTAATAGTTCCGCTGAACGGGTACGTACTGAGTCGCACGTGGGGATTCTGTTTAGTTGGTGCATATTTCATAGTCATGGGAGTGAATATATGGGTGGAGTTGAAGTGGTAGATGGTGAGAGGTTCCATATACACATTTGGGGTTTGATTCTGACAGTCGGTTTTTGGGACCTAGTACTGGATGTATTAATTTAAATGTATACCTGTATCTGATGTCGCAGCGCTTTGATAGATGCCAATTCTGCATGATGCATATGCATACGTTCAAATTGACGATGGAATATCCAGGATATTTTCAAGGATGATTTTACCAATCGTGCTCACGACCTACTCTGCTTCACCGCAGTATTCACAGAGCGTGGACAGACAGGTTGTCTTGTACGACTACTTCGTAGCTTAAAACCTTGAATTTATCTTAGTTACGTCAATTACCCCTATCTTCATCGGAACGTTCATGTCTTTGCATCATGGCAACTATGCAGAGTCAGGTGGGTCATTCAGCTATATTTCGAGCTAGCGTTGCCTCATTGTACCCACCAGCGTGGACGTGTGGCCATTGCTACCGAATACGATGACTTGACCCAGTCCTCGTGGTTTTCGATCCTACTTGGCACTTTATCCAGTTGACATCAGTGCCCCATGTAAAGGACAGATCTTGGAGTCTGTGGATTCAACCTCAGCTCAGCAGAGGGTGGTGGACACGGGCGGTTAAACGCCCAGCTACATGCAAGCTTGAACTCTCGCCAAATTCAACGAGAAGCAAGGTTCTTGAAGTCGCATGGGCCTGGTCTGGGGACTGTTGGCGAGTTATACAGTTCCTAACCAAGAATATCTCTGCGGAAACTTGAAATCAGAAAAACGACCACTCTTGCATCTGATAATATCCCCCAAGATCCAGGTCCAAGCTACGAGCTGGAGCAGACAAACATATGCATATTCCTCTCTGCATTGCATGTGTCATAGAGTGATTTGGTGTTCATCTTGCTTGTTTGCGGTGCAGATGGGCTTCTTGTTGTGCAAACGCACCTTTTGCTGCCTTCAGGCTCTGTCCGCCTCACGAATGTATATAATCTGGGCATGTATCCTTGTAATCGATAGCAGAATCACTTCCAGCAGGTCGAATCTCTTAAGAATTTTCGTTTTCTACCGTAAGTCGTATTTATGTGATTCCTCGATTGTGTCTTTGCTCATTCTCGCTGTCTAGTTGCTTGGCCTATCGGTACCGTAGTCTCCCCTAAACAGAAGTTGAGGTAGTTGATGGCAATGAAGATGGCAAGCGAGAGAAAAATATCATAAGTTTGTGGTCGTTAATATGCACAAGGTAGATTGTAGTTGTCCTCTAATGAATCCAATCGATACTCTCTTTTCAACGCGATATCATCACGCTACAGTTGGCACAGGCATTTTGGCAGTGTGTAGGATGTGCGTACCATACTAGGCAGGAACCTCCATTATCATGGTCAAATCCCCACTTCGGCCAGTCCACTGAGCTGAATATATATGGGATGAGATTGTGGAACAATTATTAAGTCTTTTAATAATTGTTCCACAATCTCATCTCGTATATATTCAGCTCGCCTGCACTCATGGCAGTCTATAAGAGCTTTACTTTCTCCAAATCACTAGAGTCACTATTTTCGATCGCGCCATTATAGGCTTGTATTGGTTGTGCATTTTTACTTTAGGACTGGTGCTAATCCAACCTATTATCTTCGTAGTGTTATGTGTAAATTTGTAGTCCCATTTGTACTTGCTCAAAGTGCCACCAAAACGAACCGCTTTTCGACGAGAAGGAAAGGCGATTGTCATATGTTAATGAAAAGAATGAGGTAAGACAATTATCCATGCTCAAGATTCGTGTGTCTCATTATGTTATGTTCCCAGTAGCGGAAGCCAGCATACTTGGCGCCTACTCAGGACTGCCATTCGCGGTGGTGTATCTTCAGCAGTAAACATCCTATCACGTGTAGTTCCTGTTGGATCACTCGTAAACAAACATCGGTGGTAAGACCTTTCAGTCGTGTATTGAGAATTTGATGTTTTGCAGACATGAAAAAACACGCAAGATTCGGGACGATTCACCTGCGCATATTTGCCGCTGGTGTGCCTTATGCCCTCAGTAGGATTGCCCATGGCAGCTAATTTGTGGGCGTGGGCAACGGCGTACTTCGTCGACAGGGAATTGGTGGGTCAACAATATCTTCCGCAAACTAATATCCAGCACATGGCGTTTGTATATACATTTGGTACCCACTGCGAAATACTAGATCCATCGCACAACGTTATTTTCAGATTAACTTTTACTCATCGACGATTGATCACTTGGCACAGTTTCGGATAACCATGTTGGCGAGTGTCTCCGGTGGCTGACTAGCGGTCTCGAGATCATGACCTCGATATGGCCTTGCAAATCATTTTCCTACCGCATTTGAGGCTGCTTGAATACTGTTGATGTATCCATGACTAGTATGACATCCAGGTACTCACCCTGAAAATTTTGATGCAGCCAACTGATGGGTACATGTAACTCTTCGGGTCCGTAGCGCTGAGTTTGACTCCACTTCCTACATCTGCAAAACTGTGAAATGAACGCTTAGCAATATAGTTTTCTAAACTCGCTAAAGCGCTCGGTAAAGTTCGGTAAAATCGGCTAATCTATCTAGCCAACGATGGAGTCGGCCGGCATTGGGTATCGGAGTCTGAATACCAATGCCTGCTGCTCGCCAACGTGTATGCCATTCTGCAAGACTACGAGCAAACCCTGGGACTCGTCTAAAGGCGATGGAGCCACCCTCCCATATGTCTGCATCCCGTGGAAGAGGGAATTCTCGAGGACGTGGGTCCAATTCCCCTCACATACTAGCCCCTAGGTCCGCCACACCCAAGATCATTGTCCATTGGACTAGAGCCGCTGATCTCCATCGCACTGACACTCTTGTGCGGCACCTCATCACTCATCCGTCTGATGCCTGTGTACTATTCTACGAAGGTAAAAAAACTGCAGCTCATACTAATGAGGAGCGCCCTTCTGGAAAGGACAAGGGGGAAATCTATCAAGTCATAGTGAGACTGATATTTGAGAACGACTCAGAGTATTTGGTGGTGTATGCTGAGGAGTCAAAGAAATTTGACGTAGCAGTGGGCAACTGAATTACCTCATAAGTGTTTGAATCGTTCACCATTGTAGCTACTAATTTAATTTTTAAAAGCCTTAAAAAATCGTTCAAGGAGCAACTAAGCAAGTTCAACAAGACTGGCGCTGGCGTCACTCTGCTTGATAAAAGTGGCAGCCAACCTACATAGTAAGTGTTTTTTTGCCATTGCTTTTTATTTTATTTTAATCATTGAACTTTCAGAGCAAGTGCTAGCTGAATTCCCATGGAGTGAGAGAGGCGTGTATAGGCATGGAGGAGGTAGAAGGCGCTGTAGCAAACATATTGGCGCTGGGCTTAAAACCCCATATTTTGACACTCATCTCATGTCTACAGGAGTTACCACTTGTCCATGGCCATCTTACCCCTTTAGCAGTACCGGCAGCATCCCACGCTTACCACACACCATACCGACTGCCGCACCTCGTTCCATGAACTGATGTCCTTCCATGTCCTTGCCACATCCGCATAGCTCCATTTGGTGCGTAGTTTGTTTTCTGTTCGTTATCACTGATTCCACGGCAAGCGTTATTACATGTTGCCTCGTGTTACAATCGTACGTACCCCTATTCATTTTCTTACTTCATTTACCTTGTATATTACATAACATGATTCTGACTCATATGCTCAACGCATCTGTACTATAGTTGCCTTCCTTCTTTGGATACGCACTTATATTCTCACGTCTTCTTGGTCTGTGCGCACATATTGGCCTATTTAAGCACAGTGTACTTGTAGTAGATTCACTACTTTAATCTTACTGGGTTTTACCTGGAATCTCCTTCGCTTAGGTCTCCAACCTAAGTCGTCTTGAATCGTCTCTAAGTCTAAGCACTCCTTAGTCTTAGTCTCTATTCTCGCGGATACCTCTTGGACTTATCCTTGAGGCTAAACCCTTGATCGTACTCGGAACGCGTTCCTTGTACTTTCACCTTGTCCTCTTCTGGACATTGTAAGAACTCCCAGCAGACCGACTGTGTCTTTTCACTGTCGCTGGTGACGCCACCCCAGTTCGTAACAAAAGATTAAAGTCCTTTTGATCGTTGGCTATCCAGCCTTCGACCCTGAACCCTGATCGCTTAGATCAGCAGACTAGCGTACACGTACGCTGAGCAGATTGTCAAGAAAAGCCCTCTGACAGAAGAAAGCCCTGACGGACAGCAAGACAGCGCGTGTAGGCACCGAGAAAGTATAACTCACCAGAAGAATCATCAACCATGTCGTCAACAAAAGAATTCGAGTATAAGATCGGCCAACCAACAGGTTTCGATGGAGATCATGATAACTCTCGCGAGTTTATCCAGTCGTGCAATCTGCACTTTGACATTAATGAAAAGCTTTACACCACCGACAAGCAGAAGATCATCTACATAACATCCTTCATGACCGAAAAGAATGCCAAGTCATGGAAGGAACAATTCCTTGAACACGCCCAATCTACCGACACATCGGGACAAAAAGTTGGTTATGGGACGATGGTGGAGTTTATGAAGAGCTTCAAAGAAGCATTCGAACCAGTGGATACCAGAATGACCGCACTTACACGCCTCAGAGATCTCAAACAAGGAACCGGAGATCTCCACACCTACGTTGCTGATTTCGAGGCACTTGCAGCCAAGGCTCAGATCACGACAACGCAACGAAGATACAGTTCTTCCAAGACGGTCTTAATTGGGGTATCCTCACAAAGCTTTTCAATACAGGAGATATCTCCGAGATATTCAGAGATGTTGTGTTGCAATGCGTTGCTATTGACAACGCCCATCATCGGCTTAATGCCATGAGGACACGTCATGTTCCACAACAGAAGAAGAAGAACTACGGGAATGCAAGGTATACTCCGAACCGTGATTCCAACGCAATGGTCGTAGATCGAATCTCCGACATGGAAAGATCCGAATGCATGAAGAAAGGGCAGTGCTTCGGATGCAGAAAGACAGGACATCGTATCCACAATTGTCCTGACAGAAAGAAGAAGACCCCACTCCGACAGACCGAATCAAAGGAGAAGAGGAAGATGAAGAAACCGTGAGACGGATTGTTGAGGATTTTTGACGTGGAGAAACAAAGATCGACGTATGTTTCTCCCAATGTATTACTAAGACTTGTACGCGCTGTAGGTGAAAGAAAAGAACTTCGTGTCCCATCACCCTCCACTCACGTACTCGTTTGAAATCCGTCGACACCACTGCTGTTATCGATTCAGGAGCAGCAGGAACATTCATTTCTGAGGAGTTTGTGAAACTCCATCAAATCACCGACGAAGACTCAAAGAACCATTTCGGGTTACTACAGCAGATGGAACTCTTATCAAAGGAGGACCCATCACACATTATTGTCTTCTAGTGGTCAAGATCGATGATCGAACCATGTATGGAAAATTCAACATCACCAAACTAGGAAGAAGAGATCAAATTCTCCTGGATTCCATGGTTATGAGCAATGAACCCAGTTATAGATTGGGCTGCTGAAACACTTGTCCTGTCACGGACAGAGAAATCTGAAGAAATCGAAATCGATTTGGATGAAGACCGAAAGAAGAACGGGTTGCCCCGACTTTTCAATCACCATACTAGATGGCAACATTCCCGTCTTCCGAAACCATTCATCGCTACTCCTATTGAGGTTACTGAAGACCCAGAACCAGAAGAACGAACACCACGTACCACAGAACCCACTCCACGTGTACAATTCCGCAGCAGTGTCACCATTCCCCGTGCGGAAAGCGCAAGAATGAATCAGAACCCGACATCGGGCTGGACATGAACCTATTGAGCAACGGCCAATAGAGGAACAGGACATGGAAAACGAAAACAGAAGAAGAAATACCTGGACGAAACCAATGTACCAAACTATCCAAGTTTTTCGTTCCCCCGAAAACTCTTTCAGCTTCGATTGAAGAAATCCCCGATAAAGAAAACCCGTGCCCTCGTTGATTCCAACCGAGGATGATGACCAATTGACACCATGAATGACGTCTGGCATGCACCAGAGGTACGCGAAATTTCCTCGTACGAATTAGGAGATGGAGAATTTCTTGTGGAGTACAATACCGATGGGATTAGCATGAGGATCATAGAAGAAGTATCCATGGATACACCCTTGACACGTGATGGAACTTCTCAACTCGAACAATCCTCCGACTACTCCACAATTCCTCTCCCTCCTTGAAATATAGTAACAAAGCTCAGGAATTCGCCACGGAAGAAAGGAAAAGAAAAAGAAATCCTTCGAAGAATTGGTCCCAATTACTACACGACTTTGCAGACGACTTTGCTAAAGACGGACTGAACAAACTACCCCCCGAACGCCCTGGTATCGATCATCGGATCGACACCAAACCCGGTTTTATCCCTCGCACGTCTAAGGTCTACCCGCTATCGGAAAAAGAACGCGCTGCTGTCAAAACGTTTATCG
Organism: Suillus spraguei; assembly: GCA_016800925.1. Taxonomy (NCBI): domain Eukaryota; kingdom Fungi; phylum Basidiomycota; class Agaricomycetes; order Boletales; family Suillaceae; genus Suillus; species Suillus spraguei. The sequence goes on from JABCPU010000022.1 coordinate 314,387, forward strand.
ATGAAAACGTTGCGAAAGGCTTTATCTCAGAATCGAAGTCACCCAAGCTAGTGGCTTCTTCTTTGTGGGAAAGAAGAGTGGAGAACTGCGTCCCTGTCAAGATTATCGCTACATCAATGATTGGACAGTCAAGAACGCATATCCGCTCCACTCCCTATTTCCCTTGTCGCGCGTCTTCATAACGCACAGTTCTTTACAAAATGGATATCCGGTCCGGTTATAACAACATTCGCATCCATCCTGATGATAGGTGGAAAGCTGCTTTTACCACGGAATTCGGCCTCTTCGAACCGAACGTCATGTTCTTCGGCCTTTGTAATTCCCCAGCAACTTTCAAGCATACATGAATCGCACCTTTCAACAAGAAATCAATGAAGGATGGATGGTCATCTATATGGACGATATCCTGATTTTCTCTACAACAATGGCAGAACACCGTGAACGGACTAGACGAGTTTTAATGAAAATACGAAAAGAACACTTGTTCTTGAAACCGGAGAAATGCACCTTCGATGCAGAAGAAGTGGAATACCTCGGAATGATAATTCGCCCCGGACAAGTTGCTATGGACACCGCCAAGACCAAGGGAATCTCCGAATGGCCAATCCCGAAATCTGTAAAAGATGTTCGGTCATTCCTCGGTTTTGCAACTTCTACCGCACGTTCATTTCCCACTATTCTGACATCGCCAGACCCCTTATCGATTTGACAAAGAAAGATAAGGCCTTTGAATGGTCAACCGAATGTATGGACACCTTCGAAGAATTGAAACGACGCTTCACTTCCCAACCGGTACTCCGTAACCCTGATCCTTCCCGACAATTTGCCATTGCTACCGACGCTTCGCTTGTAGCAACTGGCGGAGTTCTCCTGCAGACTGATGAGAATGGTGTTTATCACCCATGTGCATATCTCTCACAGTCTTTGAACCCTGCAGAACGCAATTACCAGATCTTTGATCGGGAACTCCTTGCCGTGATCCGGGCATTGAACGAATGGCGTCATTATCTCGAAGGAAACCCACACCCCGTCCTGGTATTCACCGACCATAAGAACCTTCTGTACTTTAGAAGTGCACAGAAGCTCACCCGTCGCCAAGCACGTTGGCAATTGATTTTGTCTATTTACGACATCGAACTGCATCACGTTGCAGGTACTAAATTAGCAGTACCTGATGCACTATCCCGCCGGCCTGATTATGACTCTGGCAAAGACGATAACGAGGACCAGACCCTCCTCCCTGACGCTCTATTCGTTCGTCTTATTGACACCGACTTGAAGGATGTGCTATCATCCTCGACCCCTCGACGACCCTGTCTTCAAGACAGCATCTGATGCCCTTGATGGCGTGTGCCTTCCCCCTATGAAATCGGCACTTTCTGATTGGAAGATTGAGGAGAACGTCCTCTATTTTAAGAATCGCGCTTATATTCCCCGGCGCATCGCTCCGATATCCTGAAAGGTATCATGATCATCCTACCGCGGGACACCCCGGTAGATTCAAAACTGAAGAACTCGTCAAACGGGAAGCCTGGTGGCCTGCAATGGGCTCTTATATTCGGAAATACGTTGAGGGTTGCGCCCTTTGTCAGCAAATGAAAGCGGATACTCATCCCGTTCGACCCCCGCTCACGCCTATTCCTTCTTCGGCTGTTCGCCCGTTCTCCCAGGTCTCTGTTGATCTTATCACTGACCTCCCGTCTCTGGAGGCTTTGACAGTATCATGGTCGTGGTAGACCATGGCCTTACGAAGGGGGTAATTATTATCCCTGTTTGAAAACTATCACGTCAGAAGGTGTGGCCAAGCTATTTTTAAAACATGTTACCGACGATTTGGACTCCATGACAAAGTATCTCGGATCGAGGACCGCAATTCCTATCTCGCTTCTCAAAGGAACTTGCCCGACTTCTCGACTACGTCATCGCTCCATCCACGGCTTACCACCCACAGACTGATGGTCAAACGGAAAGGCTTAATCAAGAACTTGAAACATACCTTCGCATTTATTGCCGTAACAACCCGAAGATTGGGTAGAACACCTACCAATCGCCGAATTCGTCCATAACCACCGAAAACACGATGCACGTAACGCATCACCCTTCTATTTGATGATGGGATACGAACCACGTGCCATTCCCCATCTATCCCTGATTCATCCGTCCCCGCAGCAGAAGATCGAGTACGATCTCTCAGAAGATAAGAGAAGAAGCAATCGCCTGTCACAACATTGCCATGCAGACAATGGCCGAACGATCCCGAGGAGATAAGTACACCCATGGAAGATCGGAGATAAGGTTTGGCTATCCGCCGCAATCTTAGACTCAAACTCCCATCAAAGAACTGCCCGAAACGATACGGACCTTTCCCGATCATCGATGTCTTATCTCCCATCACGTTCACACTCAAGCTCCCTCCGCAGTGGAAGATTCACCCACGTTCCATGCTTCTGTCTTATCATCCTATAGCGAAACAGACGTACACGGACCGAACTTCCCTGAACCCCACCTGATATCATCGAAGAAGAAGAAGAATATGAAATTGAAGCAATTCTTTCCCACAAAGGAACCGGCAATCGCCGACGTTATCTTGTTTCCTGGAAAGGATACTCATCGGGAGATAACGAATGGCTCCCAGAAAAGAACTGAAGAACTCCGCTCGAATCTGAATGCTTATAAGAAGCAACATGCCCTCTGATTATCCCCAGTCAATCAACCGCACTAGCACTTGATCAACTACCAGCATCGAAATGTCTTTCCCCACTGCTTACATTACACCCGTCGTCGCTACCACCAATGACTCCGACTCTGAAACGAACATACGGAAACCCTTACCGCTGAAATCGACAACTCCTCCTACATCGAAGCCGCCATTCTCTGCGAGGGACATGCCCTCGAAATCGAAAGAATCCTTACTGAAAGAGGCGCTTCCCTGCCACTCCTCTGTCAACATCATTCGCACGCAGCCCTTATTGAAGCCACTGCCAAAGAAACAACAGAAATTACCTCCGTCACCGCTTCCTTCATCTTCAAAAACGCATTCGTGCTTACGCTATGTTGCTTCTTCCCGATTCTTTAAGAATGATGTTGAAGAAGCTATTCATATCATTGCCGACGTCGAGCAGGTGTTGCTCGACCTCCCTCTCCGCAGGAAGATACGCCACTTCCTATCCCAGCACCCTCTTCTTCGCGCGTTATACTAGTCTTGATGCCTTTACTGGCTTATACACTGCTGTCCAAGAGATCGGACAACTACAAACAAGTCGTTGAAACCATCCAACAATCAGTCGCTGAAACCAGAGCAGCCAGAAACTAGTGGAAGAAGCCATCACTGATCTACAGCAGACGCAAAGTGATCTTGCTCTCCCGAACCCCATCCCCATTCAACGACCAACTTCACCGCCCCATTACACTCCCATGACACCCGCATGGCTATATGAACCTGCACAGGAGCAGTATGCGGCCGCTAAATCTTAGGGATTCCTGCCACTGAGTTGGTACCCTTGGCCCTCGACTTCGCGACCTTCATATTCATCCTCCTATGTCTATCCATCATCATTCGGTCCTATGGATCCCGTTCACCGTCTTAGTAAAAGACTTCGGCATCACTTCTCCTCTTCATCCACCGAACTCCTTGCGGCTGCCGAACGAACAGTTACCCCGATCTCCCACATCGGCATACACGTTATCCCCGCCCAACAAGCGCACTTAAGGCAGAACACCCTTGCCTTAAAACGTATGACGAAGAAGAAGGGAAAGAAGCGCGCTAGATCCACCAGTCCCACGCCCATCATTTCCCGTCTCCCTTACGCAAAGTTCTTCCAACCCTGACGAGAACATGAAGTGCCGGATCTGTGGATTACTAGGACATCGCCAAAAGAACTGTGCGGAATATCAGTGCAAGGTTTGCAGATATTGGTCGCCCACTCATTTATCCTCTATTGTCCCACCGGTTGGACCCCCTCCTTTCGAGTTAACCTGGAAGGATGAAGGATTTTATGACGCACTTCGTACTTGGGAGAAACAACTCGACGATGAACATATCAAGCAGAGAAGAAGAGGGACTCTAAACGCGCGCTGGTTTGAGGAAGCTAAGTACATGATGAGTGATCCTTTGCTGATGAAGACTACGAATGGAGCGACGATCCCGTTTACTATGCGAACCAAGATGAGTAAAGTCGGTGACTTTACATGTAAAAAGGGGGTAATGTTACAATCGTACGTGCCCCTATTCATTTTCTACTTCATTTACCTTGTATATTACGTAACATGACTCTGACTCATATGCTCAACGCATCTGTACTATAGTTGCCTTCCTTCTTTGGATACGCACTTACATTCTCCACCCTTCTTGGTCTGTGCGCACATATTGGCCTATTTAAGCACAGTGTACTTGTAGTAGATTCCTACTTTAATCTTACTGGGTTTTACCTGGAATCTCCTTCGCTTAGGTCTCCAACCTAAGTCGTCTTGAATCGTCTCTAAGTCTAAGCACTCCTTAGCCTTAGTCTCTATTCTGCGGATACCTCTTGACTTGTCTTTGAGGCTGAACCCTTGATCGTACTCGGAACGCGTTCCTTGTACTTTCACCTTGTCTCTTTTGAACATTGTAAGAACTCCCAGCAGACCGTCTGTGTCTTTTCACTGTCGCTGGTGAGCCACCCCAGTTCGTAACACGCTACCTCTGGATATTATCCAAGATAGAACCCCCTCTAATATCTCCATTGCTCAGCATCCCATCTGGTGGCTCCCTCTGACAAATCTGCCCTCCATGGTACTCAGTCCTAACATATTCTGATAAATGCAGTGGCTTTTTGCCATGCCTGCAGTTGAAGGATCCACCAGTTCAGCATCTATCTCGTCCTCTGGTAATCCGATCTGCATCCGTACCATCCAATCCTCCGGACCTCTCCAGAATTTCTTCCAAATACCACAAGTTCGTGGATGTCTTTGACAAAGGCAAAGCTGGACAGCTTCCTCCTCACCGACCCTATGATCTCAAAATCGAGATAGAGGAAGGAGCTAGTCCGCCTCTCGGAACCATATTGTTACAATGTACGTGCCCCTATTCATTTTCTACTCATTTACCTTGTATATTACATAACATGACTCTGACTCATATGCTCAACGCATCTGTACAACATGCCTTCCTTATTGGATACGCAGTTACATTCCCACGTTCTTGGTCTGTGCGCACATATTGGCCTATTTAAGCACAGTGTACTGTAGTAGATTCTCTACTTTAATCTTACTGGGTTTTACCTGGAATCTCCTTCGCTTAGGTCTCCAACCTAAGTCGTCTTGAATCGTCTCTAAGTCTAAGCACTCCTTAGCCTTAGTCTCTATTCTTGCGGATACCTCTTAGACTTACTTTGAGGCTGAACCCTTGATCGTACTCGGAACGCGTTCCTTGTACTTTCACCTTGTCCTCTTTGGACATTGTAAGAACTCCCAGCAGACCGTCTGTGTCTTTTCACTGTCGCTGGTGACCCACCCCAGTTCGTAACAAAAGATTAAGTCCACTTGATCGTCGACTATCCAGTTGTCGACCCTGAACCCTGATCGCTTAGATCAGCAGACTAGCGTACGCGTACGCTGAGCAGATTGTCAAAGAACCCTGACAGAAAAGCCCTGACGGACAGCAAGACAGCGCGTGTAGGCACCAAGAAAGTATAACTCATCAGAAGAATCATCAACCATGTCGACCAAGGAATTCGAATACAAGATCGGTCAACCGATTGGTTTTGATGGAGATCGTGATAACTCTGCGAGTTTATCCAGTCGTGCAATTTGCACTTTGACATCAATGAAAAGCTTTACACCACCGACAAACAGAAGATCATCTACATAACATCCTTTATGACCGAAAGAATGCCAAGTCTTGGAAGGAACAATTCCTTGAACACGCCCAATCTACCGACACTTCCGGACAAAAAGTTGGTTATGGGACGATGGCAGATTTTATGAAGAGCTTCAAGGAAGCATTCGAACCAGTAGATACCAAAGGAACCGCCTCACCAGACTCAGAGATCTCAAACAAGGAACTGGAGATCTCCACACCTACGTCGCTGACTTTGAGGCACTTGCAGCCAAGGCTCAGATCACTGACAACGCGACGAAAATCCAGTTCTTCCAAGACGGCCTTAATTGGGGTATCCTTACAAAGCTTTTCAATACAGGAGATGTCTCCGAAATATTCAGAGACGTTGTGCTGCAATGCGTTGCTATTGACAACGCCCATCATCGGCTTAACGCCATGAGGACACGTCATACTCCACAACAGAAGAAGAAGAACTATGGGAATGCACGGTATATTCCGAACCGTGATTCCAACGCAATGGTCGTAGATCGAATCTCCGACATGGAGAGATCCGAATGCATGAAGAAAGGACAATGCTTCGGATGCAAGAAGACAGGACACCGCATCCAAATTGTCCTGACAGAAAGAAGAAGACCCCACTTCGACAAACCGAAGTCAAAGAAGAAGAAGAGATGAAGAAACAGTAAGAAGGATTGTGAGGATTTTTGATGTGGAGAAACAAAGATTCGACGTATGTTTCTCCCAATGTATTACTAGACTTGTACGCGCTGTAGGTGAAAGAAAAGAACTTCGTGTCCCTATCACCCTTCACTCGCGTACTCGCTTGAAATCCGTCGACACCACCGCTGTTATCGATTCAGGAGCAGCGGAACATTCATCTCGAAGAGTTTGTGAAACTCCATCAAATCACACGACGAAAACTCAAAACCATTTCGAGTTACTACGGCAGATGGAACTCTTATCAAAGGAGGACCGATCACGCATTACTGCCTCCTAGTGGTCAAAATCGACGACTGAACCATGTATGGAAAATTCAATATCACCAAACTAGGAAGGAGAGATCAAATCCTCCTTGGAATCCCATGGTTACGAGCAATGAACCCAATTATAGATTGGGCTGCTGAAACACTTGTCCTTTCACGAACAGAGAAATCAGATGAGATCGAAATCGATATGGAGAAGATCGAAGAAGAACGGGTTGCCCCGACTTTTCAACCACCATACCAAATGGCAACATTCCCGTCTTCCGAAACCTTCATTGTTCTCCTATTGATGTTCCTGAAAACCCGAACCAGAAGTACAAACGCCACTACTACAGAACCCACCCCACGCGTACAATTGCCGCGAGCAGCGTCACCAATCCCTCGGCAGAGAAGCGCAAGAATGAATCCGAACCGAGCATCGGGTCGGACAAGAACCTATTGAGCAACGGCCAATAGAAGAACAGAAACATGGGAAAAGGAAAACGGAAGAAGAACTCCCAGGGCGAAGCACCAATGTACCGAAACTATCCAAGTTCTTCGTTCCCCCGAAAACTCTTTCAGCTTCAATTGAAGAAACCCTGATAAGAGAACCCGTGCCCTCGTTGATCCCAACAGAGGATGATGACCAATTCAACACTATGCAAGATGTCTGGCATGCACCAGAAGTACGCGAAATTTCCTCTTATGAGCTTGGAGATGGAGAATTCTTGTGGATATGATACCGATGGAGTCAGCATGAGGATCATAGAGGAAGTATCCATGGATACACCTTTGAACGTGATGGAACTTCCAACTCGAACAATCCTCCAACTACTCCACATTCCCCTCCCTCCTCCAAATACAGCAACAAGCTCAGGAATTCGCTACAGATGAGAAGGAAAAGAAAAAGAAATCCTTCGAAGAATTGGTCCGGATTATTTGCACGACTTCGCAGACGTCTTTGCTAAAGACGGATTAAACAAATTACCCCCGAACGTCCTGGTATTGATCATCGGATCGATACTAAACCCGGTTTTATCCCTCGTACGTCTAAGGTTTACCCGCTATCGGAAAAAGAACGCGCTGCTGTCAAAACGTTTATCGATGAAAACGTTGCGAAGGTTTATCTCAGAATCGAAATCACCCCAAGCCAGTGGCTTCTTCTTTGTGGGAAAGAAGAGTGGAGAACTGCGTCCCTGTCAAGATTATGCTACATCAATGATTGGACAGTCAAGAACGCTACCCGCTCCCACTCCCTATTTCCCTTGTGCACGCCTTCATAACGCACAGTTCTTTACGAAAATGGATATTCGGTCCGGTTATAACAACATTCGCATCCATCCTGATGACAGGTGGAAAGCTGCTTTTACTACGGAATTTGGCCTCTTTGAACCGAACGTCATGTTCTTTGGCCTCTGCAATTCCCCAGCAACTTTTCAAGCATACATGAATCGCACCTTTCAACAAGAAATCAATGAAGGATGGATGGTTATCTATATGGACGATATCCTGATTTTCTCTACGACAATGGCAGAACACCGTGAACGGACCAGACGAGTTTTGATGAAAATACGAAAAGAACACCTGTTCTTGAAACCGGAGAAATGCACCTTTGATGCAGAAGAAGTGGAATACCTCGGAATGATAATTCGCCCCGGACAAGTTGCTATGGACCCGCCAAGACCAAGGGAATCTCCGAATGGCCAATCCCGAAATCTGTAAAAGATGTTCGGTCATTCCTCGGTTTTGCAACTTCTACCGCACGTTCATTTCCCACTATTCTGACATCGCCAGACCCCTTATCGATTTAACAAAGAAAGATAAGGCCTTTGATGGTCAACCGAATGTATGGACACCTTCGAGAATTGAAACGACGCTTCACTTCCCAACCGGTACTCCGTAACCCTGATCCTTCCCGACAATTTGCCATTGCTACCGATGCTTCGCTTGTAGCAACTGGCGGAGTTCTCCTCAGACTGATGAGAATGGTGTTTATCACCCATGTGCATATCTCTCACAGTCTTTAAACCCCGCGAACGCAATTACCAGATCTTTGATCGGGAACTCCTTGCCGTGATCCGGCATTGAACGAATGGCGTCATTATCTCGAAGGAAACCCACACCCCGTCCTGGTATTCACCGACCATAAGAACCTTCTGTACTTTAGAAGTGCACAGAAGCTCACCCGTCGCCAAGCACTTGGCAATTGATTTTGTCTATTTACGACATCGAACTGCATCACGTTGCAGGTACTAAATTAGCAGTACCTGATGCACTTCCCCCGGCCTGATTATGACTCTGGCAAAGACGATAACGAGGACCAGACCTCCTCCCTGACGCTCTATTCGTTCGTCTTATTGACACCGACTTGAAGGATGTCTGTCATCCTCTGACCCCTCGACGACCCTGTCTTCAAGACGCATCTGATGCCCTTGATGGCGTGTGCCTTCCCCCTATGAAATCGGCACTTTCTGATTGGAAGATTGAGGAGAACGTCCTCTATTTTAAGAACCGCGCCTATATTCCACCGGCGCATCGCTCCGATATCCTGAAAGGTATCATGATCATCCTACCGCGGGTCACCCCGGTAGATTCAAAACTGAAGAACTCGTCAAACGGGAAGCCTGGTGGCCTGCAATGGGCTCTTATATTCGGAAATACGTTGAGGGTTGCGCCCTTTGCCAGCAAATGAAAGCGGATACTCATCCTGTTCGACCCCCGCTCACGCCTATTCCCTCATCGGCTGTTCGCCCGTTCTCCCAGGTCTCCGTTGATCTTATCACTGACCTCCCCGTCTCTGGAGGCTTTGACAGTATCATGGTCGTGGTAGACCATGGCCTTATGAAGGGGGTAATTATTATCCCTTGTTGAAAACCATCACTTCAGAAGGTGTGCTAAGCTATTTTTAAAACATGTTTACCGACGATTTGGACTCCATGACAAAGTCATCTCGGATCGAGGACCGCAATTCCTATCTCGCTTCTCAAAGGAACTTGCCCGACTTCTCGACTACGTCATCGCTCCATCACGGCTTATCACCCACAGACTGATGGCCAAACTGAAAGGCTAAATCAAGAACTTGAAACATACTCCATCTACTGCCGCAACAACCCGAAGATTGGGTAGAACACCTACCAATCGCCGAATTCGTCCATAACCACCGAAAACATGATGCAAGGAATGCATCACCCTTCTATTGATGATGGGATACGAACCACGCGCTATTCCCCACTTATCCCGATTCATCCGTACCCGCAGCAGAAGATCGAGTACGATCTCTGCAGAAGATAAGAGAAGAAGCAATCGCCTGTCATAACATTGCAATGCAGACAATGGCCGAACGATCCCGAGGAGATAAGTACATCCCATGGAAGATCGGAGATAAGGTTTGGCTATCTGCCGCTAATCTTAGACTCAAACTCCCATCAAGGAAACTCGCCCCAAAGCGATACGGACCTTTCCCGATCATCGATGTCTTATCTCCATCACGTTCACGCTCAAACTCCCTCCGCATGGAAAATTCATCCCACGTTCCACGCTTCTGTCTTATCATCCTATAGCGAAACGGATGTACACGGCCCGAACTTCCCGAACCACCACCTGACATCATCGAAGAAGAAGAAGAATATGAATAGAAGCATTCTTTCTCACAAAGGAACCGCATCCGCCGACGTTATCTCGTCTCCTGGAAAGGATATTCATCGGGAGATAACGAATGGCTCCCAGAAAAGAACTTGAAGAACTCCGCCCGAATTTTGAATGCTTATAAGAAGCAACACGCCCTTTGATCATCCTTCAGTCAATCAACCCGCATAGCACTTGATCAACTACAAACCTTCAATGTCTTTCCCCACTGCATACATCACCCCGTCACTGTTGCCACAATGACTCCGACTCTGAAGCTGAACAATACGGAAATCTCACCACTGAAATCGATAACACCTCTTACATCGAAGCCGCCATCCTCTGCGAGGGACATGCCCTTGAAATCGAAAGAATTCTTACTGAACGAGGGCTTTCCCCGCCTTACTCCTCTTAACATTATCCGCACCGCAGCGCTCATCGAAGTCACCGCCAAGATATTACAGAAGCCACTACCGACATCGCTTCTTACATCTTCAAAAACGCATTCGTGCTTACGCTATGTTGCTGTTTCCCAATTCTTTTAAAAATGATGTTGAAGAAGCTATTCATATCATTGCCGAACGTCGAGCAGGCGTTGCTCGACCTCCCTCTCCGCAGGAAGATACGCCACTTCCTATTCCAGCACCCTCATCTTCGCGTGTTTATTCTAGTCTTGATGCCTTTACTGGCCTATATACTGCTGTCCAAGAGATCGGACAGCTCACCAATGCGGTTGTCGAAACAATCCAGCAATCAGTCGCTGAAACCAGAGCGGCTAGAAATCTAGTAGAAGAAGCTATCACCGACCTGCAACAAACGCAGTCGAACCTTGCATCCCCTCGAACACCACCTCCTATCGAACAATCGACTTCCTCGCCTCCCGTCATAACCTCTCTCGATTGCCCTGATTGGCTCTATGAACCCTGCACAAAAGAACAGTGCGAGGCCGCTAAACTATTAGGTATCCCTACCACTGAGTTGGTAACACTCGGCCCTTGACTTTGCGACCTTCATATCCACCCCCTATGTCCATCCCATCATCATTCGGTCCTATGGACCCAGTCTCACCAGTCTTAGTTAAAGACTTTGGTATCACCTCCTCTTCCTCCTCTGCCGAACTTCTTGCAATCACGGAACGAGATGTCACCCCGGACCTTCCCACATCGGCATACACTCTGTCCCCTGCTCAACAGGCGCAACTTAGGCGAAACAACACCCTTGCCTTAAAACGAATGAGGAAGAATAAGGGAAAAAAGCGCGCCAGATCTACTAGCCCCACGCCCATCATTTCTCCATCTCCCCTACGCAAAGCCCATTCCAACCCTGACGAGAATATGAAGTGCCGCGTCTGTGGATTGCTAGGACATCGTCAAAAGAATTGTGCAGAATATCAGTGCAAAGTTTGCAGGTATTGGTCGCCGACTCATTTATCCCTCTATTGTCCCAAACGAGTTGGACCTCCTCCATTCGACTTAACTTGGAAGGATGAAGGATTCTATGACGCACTTCACGCTTGGGAGAAACAGCTTGACGATGAACGTATTCGAGCAGAAAAGAGGAGGGACTCTAAACGAGTCGCTGGTCTTGAAGAAGCTAAGTATATGAGGGTGGATCATTTGCTGATGAAGACTACGAGTTTAGCGATGACCCTGTTTACTACGCGAATCAAGACGAGTAAAGTCGGTGACTTTACGTGTAAAGAGGGGGTAATGTTACAATCGTACGTGCCCCTATTCATTTTCTACTCATTTTACCTTGTATATTACATAACATGACTCTGACTCATATGCTCAACGCATCTGTACAACACATGCCTTCCTTATTAGGATACGCAGTTACATTCCCACAGTTACTTGGTCTGTGCGCACATATTGGCCTATTTAAGCACAGTGTACATGTAGTAGATTCTCTACTTTAATCTTACTGGGTTTTCCCTGGAACTTCCTTCGCTTAGGTCTCCAACCTAAGTCGTCTTGAATCGTCTCTAAGTCTAAGCACTCCTTAGCCTTAGTCTCTATTCTTGCGGATACCTCTTAGACTTAACTTTGAGGCTGAACCCTTGATCGTACTCGGAACGCGTTCCTTGTACTTTCACCTTGTCCTCTTGTGGACATTGCAAGAACTCCCAGCAGACCGTCTGTGTCTTTTCACTGTCGCTGGTGATGCCACCCCAGTTCGTAACACATATATTCTCTCTCTCCAGTCAAGCTTGAAGCCCTCCGGAAGTTTCTTGATGAAAACATCTCGTCTGGACTCCTCTAATCCTCATCCTCTCCTCACAGAGCCCCTGTCCTGTTTGTGAAGAAGCAGGATGGTTCCCTTTGCCTTTGTGTAGATTTCCAAGGCCACAACCAGATTACCAAGAAGGACCATTATCCGTTACCCCTCATTGTTGACCTCTTAGACTTCCTGAGCCATGCTAAAGTTTATACCAAAATTGATCTCCATTCCACTTACCATCTCATCCGGATAGTGGAAGGAGATGAGTGGAAGACTTCCTTCCATACATGCTATGGGTCCTGTGAATGGTTGGTAATGCCGGAAGGCCTTACAAACACTCCAGCGGCTTTTCAATGCTTGGTTAACAGTGTGTTTGCCGATATGCTGGATATATGTGTTATCGTATATCTGGATGACATCCTTATCTATTCCGAAGACCTTGCGAGTCATAGGAAACATGTCCAAGAAGTACTACGTCGCCTCCGTAAACATTGACTCTATGCCAAACCTGAAAAATGCGAATTCTACTCATCCTCCATTGAGTATCTTGGTTACCTACTATCTCCGGACAGCTTGACAATGTCGTCCGAGAAGATCCAGTCTATTTTCAACTGGCCAGAACCTTGGAAGATCAAAGACATTCAATCCTTCCTTGGGTTTGCTAATTTCTATCATCGATTCATCTTCAACTACTCAGATATAGTAGTTCCCCTCACTCAGCTTACATGCAAGGGAGTTCCTTGGAATTTTTCCGAGGACTGTCAGAAATCCTTTGAAGCACTCAAGAAAGCCTTCACTTCTGCTCCAGTACTTACCCACTGGATTCCAGATGTTCCTATAGTTGTGGAGACCGATGCCTCTGACTACGCCATTGCTGGAATACTGTCCATTGTATGTCTGGACTCAGAGCTTCATCTGGTTGCCTATTATTCCCATACTCTGTCCGCTCTGGAACTCAATTATGACACCCATGACAAGGAACTCCTAGCCATCCATGAAGCTTTCTGGACCTGACGACATTACCTAGAAGGCTCGTCCAAGCCTATAGACATCATTATGGACCACAAAATCCTTAAGTACTTCTCCACTACCAAACTCCTCTCTCACTGTCAGGCTCGCTGGTCTGAATTCCTCCATCAGTTCAATCTCATCATCTGTTTCTGTCCTGGAAAACTTGGAGCCAAACCTGATTCCCTTACTAGACATTGGGATGTCTATCCCAAAGAGGGGGATAAGGACTACGCTCAGGTCAATCCTCATAATTTCCACCCAGTATTCACCTCTGAACAGTTAGCTTCATCCCTATGAGCCACAACCCTAGCACCTCCAGTTCTTAGAGCAGCTGTTCTTATGGATATGGAAAACCTTCAGAAAGACATCCTGACTGCACTTCCCAATGATCCTATTGCACGGATGCATCTTCCGGTACCTTCGGATCCAAGATGGACAGTGGACGATAGTGGATTCCTTCACTGCGACAACCGTATCTATGTTCTGGAAGCCAATGACTTATGACTACACGTCCTCTGTAACTGCCATGATCACCCCCTATCCGGACATTTCGGACAGAATTATACCCTTGAGCTTGTCTGATGCGACTACACTTGGCCCGGAATACGTACTTATGTGAAAGATTATGTCAGGTCCTGTACTTCCTGTGCCCGAGTCAAAGTTCTGAGGCACAAGCCTTACATATTACTCAAGCAACTTCCTGTTCCGGAGAAACCATGGAATTCCATCTCTATGGACTTTATTGAACAACTTCCGGACTCATCTGGCTATACAGCTATCCTCATTATCATAGACTGCCTATCCAAACAAGCCATATTTGTTCCGACTCATGACACCATCACCTCTCTGGATCTCGCCTGCCTCTTCCTCCTTCACATATTCTCCAAGCATGGAGTCCTGTCCCATGTAACCTCGGATCAGGGAACAGAGTTCATATCCCACTTCTTAACTGAACATGCCAACCAAACACTGGAACAGTACCTCCGGATCTATTGCAACTATCAACAGGATACAGTGGCTCAAAAAACTGTCCGCATGTTTTGGCATTTTTCACTATCTATAATATTGTGTGAGAACAAACAAATGCCTCAAAAACATGCTTATACCACATTGTAGTATGGCTTCAGGGCTTTCATTTGAGCCCTACACCGTGGGAATCGGTGGAGATATGGTGGAGATACAAGGCTCACAAAATGGTGACTCATGCGGACAGTTTTTTGACTCAAGTATTTTACAGTAATAACCAGGTATTCTAGTATTTTGTATGACCTCCCTTGGCTTTAATTACTGCCTCTATCCTTCTAGGCATACTCTCAATTAATTTCTGGCAATCCTCAGCTGTGATCTTCCCCCATTCCACTGCTACTCTCTCCCAAAGCTCCCATACTCCTTTAGGGGGGTTTTCATAGGCTTGAAGCTTTTTCTTGAGTGTTCCCCAGAGATGTTCAATGACATTGACATCAGGAGACTGTGCTGGCCAGTCAAGAACATTGATGTTATGTTCTTCAAACCATTCCCTAGCTCTTCTGGATGTGTGCTTGGGATCATTATCCTGTTGGAAAATGAAATGATATCTTCTTCATCAATCCCTGATTCTGCCAAGCTAGGCAGCAAGTGGTCATTTAAAATGTCCACATACTGCTCAGCATTCATCTTCCCCTCAACCTCAGCAAGCATTCCCACACCATTCCATCCCATACAGCCCCATACCATTAAAGAACCTCCTCCAAACTTGACAGTCCCATTAACCTCTCTGTCTGTTAGGCCATCTCCCTTCTTTTTCCATACATACACCTTCCCATCTGACCCAATCCTATTGATTTTGGTCTCATCTGACCATATAACACGCTTCCAGTCCTCTACAGTCCAGTGTTGATGAGCTAAGGCAAAGGCTAGTCTTCTCTGCCTATGTTTGATGGAGAGAAGAGGCTTTTTCTTCTTTGTTACTGCCTTGAGATGAGCTGCCTTGAGAACATTCCTCACAGTTTGTGAAGAGACAGGGGTAGTGATGGTGGAATTGATATAATGGGTGGCTTGGACAGCATTATCAGCCTTTCCTGTAGTGATATGTTGGATAATAGCCCTTTTGTCAGTAGAGGTAAGCTTGGATGGACGTCCTCCACAAGAGTTTTCCTTGTCTGGGTGGCTTTCTTTGATGAACTTGGCCACAGTGGACTTGCATACTCCAGTTCTAGAGGAAATTTGGCGAGCAGAGAGGCCAGCATAAGACAGAGAGAGGATATTATCTCTTTGAGCAGAGGAGATGGCTTTCATGGTGATTATGACTATGATACATGAGATATTCTGGTTTATATAGTTAGATATAGTCATAAAATAACATAATGACACCACTTTATAATTTATATAATAGTGGCATGATTTTTATGGTGTCATAAATAATGATTTATATAGTTTTAATATACACTCAAAAAACTGTCCACATGAGTCATCATTTTATAAGCCTTATATCTCCACCATATCTCCGCCGATTCCCACGGTGTAGGGCTCAAATAAAAGCCCTGAAGCCATACTACAATGTGGTATAAGTATGTCCTTGAGGAATTTGTTCATTCTTACACAATATCATAGATAGTGAAAAATGTCAAAACATGCGGACAGTTTTTTGAGCCACTGTAACTGGTCCAAGCTACTGCCCCTCGCAGAATTTGCATACAATAATGCTCCTGAGTGCCACTACCAGAGTATCACCCTTCTTTGCCAATAAGGAATACCATCCGAACATTTCCATTCATCCAGAATGTGACCTATCCTCCATCTGTGCCCAGGAATATGCCCTAGATCTTAATGAACTTCACCAGTTCCTCTGAGAAGAGATGTCTGAAGCCCAGAAACACTATCAAGGACCTGTTATGACCATGCAAAAACCGGGGACTAGCAAGAAGTCCTGGTCTTACATGGGGTTGTACCGAAGGGTTGTAAGTCAAAGGGGCTTGGCCTCAGCTCGTACGCTGTGCCCCTTACCCGAGTATGTGCCCTTAATTTCGGATGAAGTCCAAGGGAGAGTTCTGGTGGAGTCCGGATGGAGGGTCCGGATGAACTCTAAGGCAGGATAGCTCGACAGAGCTCCGATGGACTTCCGGATGAGCGTGGGAATGCGCCGGAACTATTTCCGGAAGGTAGGGAGTAATGGTAACACTACTGGAACAAGTTCCAAGTAGAACGGATGAAGGATGGACCGCTGGACAAAGTCCAGGGCAGGATAGGAGCAGAGCTCCGGAGGGAAAGATGATCCATAGATGTCAGAGGATAGGATAGGATGGATCCGAAGGACTAGGGGTCCGAAGGTCCGGAGCTCGGAGGAGCGGAGGAGCAGAGGAGCAGAGGAGCAGAGGAGCAGAGGAGCGGAGGAGCAGAGGAGCGGAGGAGCGGAGGAGTGGAGGAGCGGAGGAGCAGAGGAGCGGAGGAGCGGAGGAGCGGACGAGCGGAGGAGCGGAGGAGCGGAGGAGCAGAGGAGCAGAGGAGCGGAGGAGCGGAGGAGCGGAGGAGCGGAGGAGCGGAGGAGCGGAGGAGCGGAGGAGCGGAGGAGCAGAGGAGCAGAGGAGCGGAGGAGCGGAGGAGCGGAGGAGCGGAGGAGCGGAGGAGCGGAGGAGCGGAGGAGCGGAGGAGCGGAGGAGCGGATGATCGGATGATCGGAGGAGCAGAGGAGCGGAGGAGCGGAGGAGCGGATGATCGGATGATCGGATGATCGGATGATCGGATGAGCGGAGGAGCGGAGGAGCGGAGGAGCGGATGATCGGATGATCGGAGGAGCAGAGGAGCGGAGGAGCGGAGGAGCGGATGATCGGATGATCGGATGATCGGATGAGCGGAGGAGCGGAGGAGCGGAGGAGCGGAGGAGCGGAGGAGCGGATGATCGGATGAGCGTAGCTCTGTGGATCTTAGAGGAAGTGTTGGCTACTAGAGAGGAGTAGGTCTGGATATGGTGTAGAGATAGTATAGACTACTCCGGACAAGGTCCGGAATAGAAACAGACAGTATAAGACTACCAAAGGTAGAGTCGGAGGTGAAAACAGATGATAGATGGAGATGGACGAAGTCCGAACAGATTATAGGACATAGGATCAAAGCTCCGGCCTAGGGAGTAATCCCATAGGCCTGAGTTGGAAGCTTACAAGGGCCGGAGCCCAAGTGCAAGAACAGAGACGGAGTTATATAGACATGATAACAGGGTACAGAGTAATCAAAGGAATATACAGAAGTAGGAACAATGAATCAGACTAAGGTCTGCAGGAGTTGTACTACAAGTTTATATACTGTAGGAGCATGCCGGAGGGTAAGTATGGATAGTCCGAGGCTATGTCTGAAGCATACGGAAACACATTAGTAAGTACAGCGGGACATAAGGCTATGAACTCGGAGATGAAGCTTGTACGAAATACTTTATCAAGACGGAGGCAGAGATCACCGAGAACCGGAAGCACAGAGATACCCAGAAGCCGGAGACACAGGTATATTCTAAAAGAGGTAATGCGCAGGTGCGCGGGAATAGTTCGGATATGAACTTGGATCGGATAAGGACACGGATCGGATATGGACACGGATCGGATATGGACACGGATCGGATATGGACACGGATCGGATATGGACACGGATCAGATATGGAACACGGATGGATATGGAACACGGATGGATATGGATTGGAGTGGATGGGTGGATCGGATATGTGAAGGTTGGGTGTCTGGATGTCCATGGATTGGATTTGATCTAGACCTGAATGTACGGTATATGACAGACCTGCGGATGCTAAAAGACAACCCACTGCGGACTTCCAGATTGGAGAACAAGTCTTCATTGAAGCCAAGTACTTCTGTTCCACTCGTCTGTTGAAGAAACTTTTGGAAAAGAATTTAGATCCATTTGAAATCATATCTCGTCCGGGCACTCACTCCTTCGCCATCCGACTTCTGGATTCTATGCGTTCAGTACATCCCATATTCCATGTCTCTCAGTTAGAACCAGCAGTTCTGAACACCATCCCTCATCACATTCAACCTCCTCCACCTCCAGTCAAAGTGGATGGAGGACTGGAGTATGAGATATCCGAAATCCTGGACTCTAAACTGGACCATCATAGACACCAATGCCAACTCCTATACCTCGTCCGGTGGTCCAGATACGAAGGAACGGACAAAGAAACTTCCTGGTTACTCACCATGGAACTCAGAAATGCATCAGATCTCATAGCAAATTTCCACTCAGCATATCCGGACAAACCTGGTCCTATTGCTTGAAAGTACATAACAAAATACAAGTACATTGAGGGCAGTATTGGAAATCTGGATCCAAACTAAGCACCAGTCTCCATTTCACCTCTGGCACCCCCAGTCTCTTCCCCAGTTCCATCTGCCATCTCCTCTCTAGTCCCATCTGCCACCTCTTCAACCTCCTCACCAGCACCATCCCTTTCGGATCCGGCAGGAACAGAAAGCCTAAATCTGGTCTGGATCTCCTCAAGGGGCAGGGCCTGGAACTCCCTCTGCTGTTGGAGGAAGGCCTCCATGGTAGTACTCATCCGCTCCATTGCAATCCGACTCCCTTCTGCCACCACAATGCCATCCTGGAGGAGTCCGTTGGTCCAAGCCAGCTCCGCGAACAATGCCATTAGCAGTGGCCACCAAAGCCTGATCATCATACTCAACAATCTCCTTGTCCGTACCTTCTATGGTCATTGGATTGGAAAAGACATCTGCTTCTGGCACATCCAGAGTGGGGCTCCTCTGATGGTGCTTGCCCTTGCCCTTCGGAGATGGAGTACCAACAGGATGCTGCCTCTTCTGGCCCTTGGGTCTTTTGATGGATCCAGGCCTTCCAGGACAAGTGGCCTTGTCCTTCCGGCAGATGTCACAGGACTTGATCTGGAAACATCAAAATCAACGGATCTGAAGTTTTTCAGATGACTCACCAAGGGATTCTTCTCAGCATCACCCCACTGACACATCTGGTCCTTAGTGACGCAACAGGAGCAGTACCCATCCTTTGCTCTGGATGCAGGAGCAGCCTTGGCCTTGCCAATCCATTAGGATCCGGATCTGAAAGAGTCCACATCACTCACCCGAGCCTCAATCAGAGCCTTCCATCTCTTTTCCTCCATTTTCCTCCAGATCTCCACCAACTCTATCTGCTTCAGCTCCTCCTGCCTTCTCTGCTCCTCCACCTCTTTACGTTTCCATTCTGCTTCAGCCTCAGCTGCAGCCTTGGCAGTAGCCAATTGTTGTTCCAGATTGTCATATACCATACTTCTAATCTCAGATCTGACCATATCTGATCAGATCCGATCGATTCCATATCTGTCCGGTCCACAGATCCTGTCCGGACCACCCATCCGAATGTGCTCACTTCTCGCACCTTAACTCCCTTGTGTATATCTGCGTCTATCTCCTTTCGTCATTCCTCCTGTTTCCGGTATTCCGGCTGTTTATATTTCTGTCCTGTGTCACTGATCCGTTTCCTGTGTTCATTTCCGATTCATGCTTACTGATCTGCTGTGCATTAACTAATAGACTTCCGTTACACTTCGTACATAGCCCTCGGTCCCGGACTTGTTGATTATCCATCTTAGATACTTACAGTATATAAACCACTTGTAGATCTCCGTAGAACCTTAGTTCGAATATCATCTTAGATTCTGCTCATTCCGCTTCTTCTGGACTTGAGCCACCCTCTGCTCTAAAGTCACCTTCCGAGACTTAGGATTGATTCCTATAGTCTAAATCTCCGACTCTATCTTCGGATAGTCTACCTCTGTTAGTTTCTAGTTAGGAACTCGTTCTGAAGCTAGCCTTAATCTTTGTTCTATCCTTATGTTCCAAATAACCTTCGGATGTATCATATCCGATACCTTCGGACACCCGGATCCATCACGCAACTCCTTCCGGATCTTCGGACGAATAACTCCCTGAAATAAGGGGCATTACTCAAGAAAGGGGCACAGTGCATGAACTGAGGCCAAAGCCCTTCGGATCTCTTTACCTTTGAGTACGGTCTTAACACAGATCCACCACAATGTCAGCAGCAGACTTGGGGGCATCGGATTTCTTTCCAGACATGTTTTAGAGCAAAGTTTTGTTAACAAGGATATGAAGTGAGGGTAGGAATCACTTCGGACGTCTGACGTCCATATATCTGTTGGATTACAGACTCAGCACTACAACCATCAATCTTCTCCATCATCCCACATTAATCTTGTCCGATCCGGATCGACGCTTCTTGTGCCTCAAGGGTTCGGCCCTAAGGGGGGGGATACTGTCATATACCATACTTCTGATCTCAGATATGATCAGATCTGATTGATCCTACTTCCATCCAGTCCACAGATCCTGTCTGGATCACCCATCCGAAAGTTCCTACCTCTCGCACTCTAACTCCCTTGTGGACATCTGCATCTACCTCCTTTTGGCAATCCTCCTGTCTCCGGTATTCTGGCTGTGTATATTTCCTTCCGCTTATTGATCCATTACCTTGTCTCATTTCTGACTCGCTGTAAAGATACAATATAGCCTGGGCTGTAGATGAACCATGGCCTAAACTAGTATGCGAGTCTTGCGCTCTACCTAGTCTGCTTCACTTGCAAAGGCAAGAATGTTTGACCCTAAAGGGAATGATAAGTTAGTATAGTTCAATATTGCCCAATCTGTGGTGTGAGAATGCTGTCGGAGGTAGCGAGATGCTAGCGGTGAAGCATGGGAAAGCGGTAATGAGCGGTGGTGCATGCAGCGGTAAAGCAATTCTTAAGGAAACAGTGACTTCAGTAAAGGACTTTATTTCGTAGTGACAGTAGTGGTGACTATTCCTAAGTACCATGTGTACTATAGGAGGGAAGTGTGGAACGAGTACAGGTACCTAGGAATTTTATACTAAGGAATAGCTATGGAAACGGAAGGGATAGGATTAACACGCAGCAGACATGTAATAAGACTGCACTACAGTTTACAAAACATCATGTACCGGCGAGACTGGATGGACATAGGACGGATGGTAAATCTTGCTTGAGGATGCCTAATGGGTTCATGGAGATTGCTGAAGATCACCGCTTCACAGGAAAGTTGCTGTAGTACAGCCACTAAGCTGCAACAAGGCTTCCAGAGTGCGGAATGATACCGTTAGATAGGGGTAAATGCATGGTAAAGTAGGACGGTGAAGCCGAAGGGTAAGGATAATGATTACTGGTTGACACCTATATAAAAATGTGCCGTTTCAAGCTCAGTGTGAGTTTGTTCGTCACATCGCGCTTACTGATCCGCTGTGCATTAACTAATAGACTTCCGTTATACATTGTACATAGCCCTTGGTCCTGGACTCGCTGATTATCCATGCTAGTTACTTCCAGTATATAAATCACTTGTAAATCTCTGTAGAACCTTAGTTCGAATATCATCTTAGATTCTGCTCATTCTGTTCCTCTGGACTTGAGTCACTTCCAACTCTAGTCATCTTCCGAGACTTACAGTGGCTCAAAAAAGTGTCTGAATGTTTGTGGAAATTTGTGTGATTGCTTCACTGTGAGTCAGGATGTGGATACGGATAGAAGAAAAGCAGGGTTACCTATAGCATTCCCAAGCTGCGAACAAAAGCTGAGATGGGAGAATTTCAGGCTTCGGCAGAAATACACACCATTGATTGAAACCTTCGATACCCCCTCTCTTGACATCAAACCAGAATCGCCGCACCAGCACTTTCTACATGAGAAGCAGGACCCTGGAAAGCGTAAAGCTGATGAAGAGTTACTGGACATGATTGAGTTGTACTGAAGTTATCTCACTATTTCCTGGATTCCCCCTTGCAACAACCTATCAAAGAACAGAGTCAGGGAAAGCGGAAAGCTGATGAGGAGTTACTTGGAAGAGATCGGGTTGTGCCAAAGTTATCCTGCTACTTCAACCCACAATCCCCTTCTCTGTTAAGACTGTACTCAAGGGTAGAGAGATCCGAAGGGCTTTGGCCTCAGTTCGTACACTGTGCCCCTTTCTCAAGTAATGCCCCTTATTTCAGGGAGGAGTTATTCGTCCGAAGACCCGGAAGGGTTGCGTGACGGATCCGGGTGTCCGAAGGTGTCGGATATAATACGTCCGAAGGTAATTTGGAACGTAAGGAGAGGACAGAGAATAAGGCTAGTTTCGGAACGAGTTCCTAACTAGAAACTAACGAAGATGGACTATCCGAAGATAGAGTCGGAGGTATAGACTATAGGAGTCAATCCTAAGTCTCGGAAGGTGACTTAAAGCGGAGAGTGGCTTAAGTCCGGAGGAGGCAGAATGAGTAGAATCTAAGATGATATTCGAACTAAGGTTCTACGGAGATCTACAAGTGGTTTATATACAGTAAGTATCTAAGACGGATAATTAGCAAGTCCGGGACCGAGGGCTATGTACGAAGTGTAATGGAAGTCTATTAGTTATTGCACAGCGGATCAGTAAGCATGAATCGGAAATGAACACAGGAAACGGATCAGTAACACAGGACGGAAATATAAACAGCCGAGTACCGGTAGTAGGAGAAATGACGAAAGGAGATAGACGCAGATGTTCACCAGGGAGTTAAGGTGCGAGAAGTGAGTACATTCGGGAGGGTGGTCTGGACAGGATCTGTGGACCGGACGGATATGGAAACGATCGGATCTGGACGGATATGATCGGATCTGAGATTAGAAGTATGGTATATATTGTTACAATCGTACGTGCCCCTATTCATTTTCTACTTCATTTACCTTGTATATTACGTAACATGACTCTGACTCATATGCTCAACGCATCTGTACTATAGTTGCCTTCCTTCTTTGGATACGCACTTACATTCTCACGCTCTCTTGGTCTGTGCGCACATATTGGCCTATTTAAGCACAGTGTACTTGTAGTAGATTCCTACTTTAATCTTACTGGGTTTTACCTGGAATCTCCTTCGCTTAGGTCTCCAACCTAAGTCGTCTTGAATCGTCTCTAAGTCTAAGCACTCCTTAGCCTTAGTCTCTATTCTCGCGGATACCTCTTAGACTTGTCTTTGAGGCTGAACCCTTGATCGTACTCGGAACGCGTTCCTTGTACTTTCACCTTGTTCTCTTTTGAACATTGTAAGAACTCCCAGCAGACCGTCTGTGTCTTTTCACTGTCGCTGGTGACGCCACCCCAGTTCGTAACAAAAGATTAAAGTCCATTTTGATCGTCGACTATCCAGTCTTCGACCCTGAACCCTGATCGCTTAGATCAGCAGACTAGCGTACGCGTACGCTGAGCAGATTGTCAAGAGAAGCCCTCTGACAGAAGAAAGCCCTGACGGACAGCAAGACAGCGCGTGTAGGCACCGAGAAAGTATAACTCACCAGAAGAATCATCAACCATGTCGACCAAAGAATTCGAATACAAGATCGGTCAACCGATTGGTTTTGATGGAGATCGTGATAACTCTCGCGAGTTTATCCAGTCGTGCAATTGCACTTTGACATCAATGAAAAGCTTTACACCACCGACAAGCAGAAGATCATCTACATAACATCCTTCATGACCGAAAGAATGCCAAGTCTTGGAAGGAACAATTCCTTGAACACGCCCAATCTACCGACACTTCGGGACAAAAAGTTGGTTATGGGACGATGGTGGATTTTATGAAGAGCTTCAAAGAAGCATTCGAACCAGTGGATACCAGAATGACCGCGCTTACACGCTTAGAGATCTCAAACAAGGAACTGGAGATCTTCACACCTACGTCGCCGACTTTGAGGCACTTGCAGCCAAGGCTCATATCACCGATAACGCAACGAAGATCCAGTTCTTCCAAGACGGTCTTAATTGGGGTATCCTTACAAAGCTTTTCAATACAGGAGATGTCTCCGAGATATTCAGAGATGTTGTGCTGCAATGCGTTGCTATTGACAACGCCCATCATCGGCTTAACGCCATGAGGACACGTCATGTTCCACAACAAAAGAAGAAGAACTACGGGAATGCACGGTATATTCCGAACCGTGATTCCAACGCAATGGTCGTAGATCGAATCTCCGATATGGAGAGATCCGAATGCATGAAGAAAGGACAATGCTTCGGATGCAGAAAGACAGGACACCGCATCCATAATTGTCCTGACAGAAAGAAGAAGACCCCGCTCCGACAAACCGAAGTCAAAGGGAAGAAGAAGATGAAGAAACCGTGAGACGGTTGTGAGGATTTTTGATTGGAGAAACAAAGACTCGACGTATGTTTCTCCCAATGTAATACTAAGACTTGTACGCGCTGTAGGTGAAAGAAAAGAACTTCGTGTCCCTATCACCCTCCACTCGCGTACTCGCTTGAAATCCGTCGACACCACCGCTGTTATCGATTCAGGAGCAGCAGGAACATTCATCTCAGAAGAGTTTGTGAAACTCCATCAAATCACACGACGAAAACTCAAAGAACCATTTCGAGTTACAACGGCAGATGGAACCTCATAAAAGGAGGACCAATCACCACTACTGCCTCTAGTGGTCAAAATTGATGATCGAACCATGTATGGAAAATTCAACATCACCAAACTAGGAAGAGAGATCAAATCCTCCTTGGAATTCCATGGTTACGAGCAATGAACCCAATTATAGATTGGGCTGCTGAAACACTTGTCCTTCACGGACAGAGAAATCAGATGAAATCGAAATCGATATGGATAAGACGAAGAAGAACGGGTTGCCCCGACTTTTCAACATCATACCAGATGGCAACATTCCCGTCTTCCGAAACCATTCATCGCTTCTCCTATGATGTTCCTGAAGACCCAGAACCAGAAGTACGAATGCCACGTACTCAGAACCCACTCCACGTGTACAACTGCCGCGAGCAGTATCACCGATTCCCCGCGCAGAGAAGCGCAAGAATGAATCGAACCCGAGCATCGGGTCGGACAAGAACCTATTGAGCAACGGCCAATAGAAGAACAGAAACAGGAAAGAGAAAACGGAAGAAGAACTCCCAGGGCGAAGCACCAACGTACCGAAACTATCCAAGTTCTTCGTTCCCCCGAAAACTCTTTCAGCTTCAATTGAAGAAATCCCGATAAGAAGAACCCGTGCCCTCGTTGATCCCAACGAGGATGATGACCAATTCGAACCATGCAAGACGTCTGGCATGCACCAGAAGTACGCGAAATTTCCTCTTATGAACTAGGAGATGGAGAATTTCTTGTGGAATACGATACCGATGGAGTTAGCATGAGGATCATAGAAGAAGTATCCATGGATACACCCTTGACACGTGATGGAACTTCTCAACTCGAACAATCCTCCACTACTCCACATTCCCTCCTCCTCCGAAATATAGTAACAAAGCTCAGGAATTCGCCACGGACGAGAAGGAAAAGAAAAAGAAATCCTTCGAAGAATTGGTCCCGGATTATTTGCACGACTTCGCAGACGTCTTTGCTAAAGACGGATTGAACAAACTACCCCCGAACGCCCTGGTATGATCATCGGATCGACACCAAACCCGGTTTTATTCCTCGCACGTCTAAGGTTACCCGCTATCGGAAAAAGAACGCGCTGCTGTCAAAACGTTTATCGATGAAAACGTTGCGAAAGGTTTATCTCAGAATCGAAGTCACCTCAAGCAGTGGCTTCTTCTTTGTGGGAAAGAAGAGTGGAGAACTGCGTCCCTGTCAAGATTATCGCTACATCAATGATTGGACAGTCAAGAACGCATATCCGCTCCACTCCCTATTTCCCTTGTCGCACGCTTCACAACGCACAGTTCTTTACGAAAATGGATATCCGGTCCGGTTATAACAATATTCGCATCCATCCTGATGATAGGTGGAAAGCTGCTTTTACCACGGAATTTGGCCTCTTTGAACCGAACGTCATGTTCTTCGGCCTTTGCAATTCCCCAGCAACTTTCCAAGCATACATGAATCGCACCTTTCAACAAGAAATCAATGAAGGATGGATGGTTATCTATATGGACGATATCCTGATTTTCTCTACAACAATGGCAGAACACCGTGAACGGACAGACGAGTTTTGATGAAAATACGAAAAGAACACTGTTCTTGAAACCGGAGAAATGCACCTTCGATGCAGAAGAAGTGGAATACCTCGGAATGATAATTCGCCCCGGACAAGTTGCTATGGACACCGCCAAGACCAAGGGAATCTCCGAATGGCCAATCCCGAAATCTGTAAAAGATGTTCGGTCATTCCTCGGTTTTGCAACTTCTACCGCACGTTCATTTCCCACTATTCTGACATCGCCAGACCCCTTATCGATTTGACAAAGAAAGATAAGGCCTTTGAATGGTCAACCGAATGTATGGACACCTTCGAAGAATTGAAACGACGCTTCACTTCCCAACCGGTACTCCGTAACCCTGATCCTTCCCGACAATTTGCTATTGCTACCGACGCTTCGCTCGTAGCAACTGGCGGAGTTCTCCTGCAGACTGATGAGAATGGTGTTTATCACCCATGTGCATATCTCTCACAGTCTTTGAACCCCGCAGAACGCAATTACCAGATCTTTGATCGGGAACTCCTTGCCGTGATCCGGGCATTGAACGAATGGCGTCATTATCTCGAAGGAAACCCACACCCGTCCTGGTATTCACCGACCACAAGAACCTTCTGTACTTTAGAAGTGCACAGAAGCTTACCCGTCGCCAAGCACGTTGGCAATTGATTTTGTCTATTTATGACATCGAACTGCATCACGTTGCAGGTACTAAATTAGCAGTACCTGATGCACTATCCCGCCGGCCTGACTATGACTCTGGCAAAGACGATAACGAGGACCAGACCCTCCTCCCTGACGCTCTATTCGTTCGTCTTATTGACACCGACTTGAAGGATGTGCTGTCATCCTCTGACCCCCTCGACGACCCTGTCTTCAAGACAGCGTCTGATGCCCTTGATGGCGTGTGCCTTCCCCCTATGAAATCGGCACTCTCTGATTGGAAGATTGAGGAGAACGTCCTCTATTTTAAGAATCGCGCCTATATTCCACCGGCGCATCGCTCCGATATCCTGAAAAGGTATCATGATCATCCTACCGCGGGACACCCCGGTAGATTCAAAACTGAAGAACTCGTAAACGGAAGCCTGGTGGCCTGCATGGGCTCTTATATTCGGAAATACGTTGAGGGTTGCGCCCTTTGTCAGCAAATGAAAGCGGATACCATCCTGTTCGCCCCGCTCACGCCTATTCCCTCGTCGGCTGTTCGCCCGTTCTCCAGGTCTCTGTTGATCTTATCACTGACCTCCCTGTCTCTGGAGGCTTTGACAGTATCATGGTCGTGGTAGACCATGGCCTTACGAAGGGGGTAATTATTATCCCTTGTTTGAAAACCATCACTTCAGAAGGTGTGCTAAGCTATTTTTAAACATGTTACCGACGATTTGGACTCCATGACAAAGTCATCTCGGATCGAGGACCGCAATTCCTATCTCGCTTCTCAAAGGAACTTGCCCGACTTCTCGACTACGTCATCGCTCCATCCACGGCTTATCACCCACAGACTGATGGTCAAACTGAAAGGCTAAATCAAGAACTTGAAACATACCTCGCATCTATTGCCGCAACAACCCGAAGATTGGGTAGAACACCTACCAATCGCCGAATTCGTCCACAACCACCGAAAACACGATGCAAGGAATGCATCACCCTTCTATTTGATGATGGGATATGAACCACGCGCTATCCCTCACTTATCCCTGATTCATCGTCCCGCAGCAGAAGATCGAGTACGATCTCTGCAGAAGATAAGAGAAGAAGCAATCGCCTGTCATAACATTGCAATGCAGACAATGGCCGAACGATCCCGAGGAGATAAGTACACCCCATCGGAAAGCATCGGACTTCCGATCATCGATCTTGACTCATCCTCCGCTCAACTCCCAAACTCCTCGCATGGAAGAATCTCCATATGCGGACGTGGGATAAGACATCGATGATCGGAAAGTCCTATCGTTTGGGCAGTTTCTTGATTTAGTCTAAGATTGGGCAGATAGCCAAACCTTATCTCCGATCTTCCATGGGTGTACTTATCTCCTCGGGATCGTTCGGCCATTGTCTGCATTGCAATGTTATGACAGGCGATTGCTTCTTCTCTTATCTTCTGCAGAGATCGTACTCGATCTTCTGCTGCGGGGACGGATGAATCAGGGATAAGTGAGGGATAGCGCGTGGTTCATATCCCATCATCAAATAGAAGGGTGATGCATTCCTTGCATCGTGTTTTCGGTGGTTGTGGACGAATTCGGCGATTGGTAGGTGTTCTACCCAATCTTCAGGGTTGTTGCGGCAATAGATGCGAGTATGTTTCAAGTTCTTGATTAGCCTTTCAGTTTGACCATCAGTCTGTGGGTGATAAGCCGTGGATGGAGCGATGACGTAGTCGAGAAGTCGGGCAAGTTCCTTTGAGAAGCGAGATAGGAATTGCGGTCCTCGATCCGAGATGACTTTGTCATGGAGTCCAAATCGTCGGTAAACATGTTTTAAAAATAGCTTAGCCACACCTTCTGAAGTGATGGTTTTCAAACAAGGGATAATAATTACCCCCTTCGTAAGGCCATGGTCTACCACGACCATGATACTGTCAAAGCCTCCAGAGACAGGGAGGTCAGTGATAAGATCAACAGAGACCTGGGAGAACGGGCGAACAGCCGACGAGGGAATAGGGTGAGCGGGGCGAACAGGATGGTATCCGCTTTCATTTGCTGACAAAGGGCGCAACCCTCAACGTATTTCCGAATATAAGAGCCCATTGCAGGCCACCAGGCTTCCGTTTACGAGTTCTTCAGTTTTGAATCTACCGGGGTGTCCCGCGGTAGGATGATCATGATACCTTTTCAGGATATCGGAGCGATGCGCCGGTGGAATATAGGCGCGATTCTTAAAATAGAGGACGTTCTCCTCAATCTTCCAGTCAGAGAGTGCCGATTTCATAGGGGGAAGGCACACGCCATCAAGGGCATCAGACGCTGTCTTGAAGACAGGGTCGTCGAGGGGGTCAGAGGATGACAGCACATCCTTCAAGTCGGTGTCAATAAGACGAACGAATAGAGCGTCAGGGAGGAGGGTCTGGTCCTCGTTATCGTCTTTGCCAGAGTCATAGTCAGGCCGGCGGGATAGTGCATCAGGTACTGCTAATTTAGTACCTGCAACGTGATGCAGTTCGATGTCATAAATAGACAAAATCAATTGCCAACGTGCTTGGCGACGGGTAAGCTTCTGTGCACTTCTAAAGTACAGAAGGTTCTTGTGGTCGGTGAATACCAGGACGGGTGTGGGTTTCCTTCGAGATAATGACGCCATTCGTTCAATGCCCGGATCACGGCAAGGAGTTCCCGATCAAAGATCTGGTAATTGCGTTCTGCGGGGTTCAAAGACTGTGAGAGATATGCACATGGGTGATAAACACCATTCTCATCAGTCTGCAGGAGAACTCCGCCAGTTGCTACGAGCGAAGCGTCGGTAGCAATAGCAAATTGTCGGGAAGGATCAGGGTTACGGAGTACCGGTTGGGAAGTGAAGCGTCGTTTCAATTCTTCGAAGGTGTCCATACATTCGGTTGACCATTCAAAGGCCTTATCTTTCTTTGTCAAATCGATAAGGGGTCGGCGATGTCAGAATAGTGGGAAATGAACGTGCGGTAGAAGTTGCAAAAACCGAGGAATGACCGAACATCTTTTACAGATTTCGGGATTGGCCATTCGGAGATTCCCTTGGTTTGGCGGTGTCCATAGCAACTTGTCCGGGGCGAATTATCATTCCGAGGTATTCCACTTCTTCTGCATCGAAGGTGCATTTCTCCGGTTTCAAGAACAGTGTTCTTTTCGTATTTTCATCAAAACTCGTCTGTCCGTTCACGGTGTTCTGCCATTGTTGTAGAGAAAATCAGGATATCGTCCATATAGATAACCATCCATCCTTCATTGATTTCTTGTTGAAAGGTGCGATTCATGTATGCTTGGAAAGTTGCTGGGGAATTGCAAAGGCCAAAGAACATGACGTTCGGTTCAAAGAGGCCAAATTCCGTGGTAAAAGCAGCTTTCCACCTATCATCAGGATGGATGCGAATATTGTTATAACCGGACCGGATATCCATTTTCGTAAAGAACTGTGCGTTGTGAAGACGTGCGACAAGGGAAATAGGGAGTGGGAGCGGATATGCGTTCTTGACTGTCCAATCATTGATGTAGCGATAATCTTGACAGGGACGCAGTTCTCCACTCTTCTTTCCCACAAAGAAGAAGCCACTAGCTTGAGGTGACTTCGATTCTGAGATAAACCTTTCGCAACGTTTTCATCGATAAACGTTTTGACAGCAGCGCGTTCTTTTTCCGATAGCGGGTAAACCTTAGACGTGCGAGGAATAAAACCGGGTTTGGTGTCGATCCGATGATCGATACCAGGGCGTTCGGGGGTAGTTTGTTCAATCCGTCTTTAGCAAAGACGTCTGCGAAGTCGTGCAAATAATCCGGGACCAATTCTTCGAAGGATTTCTTTTTCTTTTCCTTCTCGTCCGTGGCGAATTCCTGAGCTTTGTTACTATATTTCGGAGGAGGAGGGAATTGTGGAGTAGTGGAGGATTGTTCGAGTTGAGAAGTTCCATCACGTGTCAAGGGTGTATCCATGGATACTTCTTCTATGATCCTCATGCTAACTCCATCGGTATCATATTCCACAAGAAATTCTCCATCTCCTAGTTCATAAGAGGAAATTTCGCGTACTTCTGGGCATGCCAGACGTCTTGCATGGTGTCGAATTGGTCATCATCCTCGTTGGGATCAACGAGGGCACGGGTTCTTCTTATCGGGATTTCTTCATTGAAGCTGAAAGAGTTTTCGGGGGAACGAAGAACTTGGATAGTTTCGGTACGTTGGTGTTCGCCCTGGGAGTTCTTCTTCGTTTTCCTCTTTCCATGTTTCTGTTCTTCTATTGGCCGTTGCTCAATAGGTTCTTGTCCGACCCGATGCTCGGGTTCGGATTCATTCTTGCGCTTCTCTGCGCGGGGATCGGTGATACTGCTCGCGGCAGTTGTACACGTGGAGTGGGTTCTGTAGTACGTGGCATTCGTACTTCTGGTTCTGGGTCTTCAGGAACATCAAGGAGAAGCGATGAATGGTTTCGGAAGCGGGAATGTTGCCATCTGGTATGATGTTGAAAAGTCGGGGCAACCCGTTCTTCTTCGATCTTATCCATATCGATTTCGATCTCATCTGATTTCTCTGTCCGTGAAGGACAAGTGTTTCAGCAGCCCAATCTA
The DNA here is from genome assembly GCA_016800925.1 of Suillus spraguei. Classification (NCBI taxonomy): domain Eukaryota; kingdom Fungi; phylum Basidiomycota; class Agaricomycetes; order Boletales; family Suillaceae; genus Suillus; species Suillus spraguei. The sequence goes on from JABCPU010000022.1 coordinate 346,259, forward strand.
TAATTGGGTTCATTGCTCGTAACCATGGAATTCCAAGGAGGATTTGATCTCTTCTTCCTAGTTTGGTGATATTGAATTTTCCATACATGGTTCGATCGTCAATTTTGACCACTAGAGGCAGTAGTGCGTGATTGGTCCTCCTTTTATGAGGTTCCATCTGCCGTTGTAACTCGAAATGGTTCTTTGAGTTTTCGTCGTGTGATTTGATGGAGTTTCACAAACTCTTCTGAGATGAATGTTCCTGCTGCTCCTGAATCGATAACAGCGGTGGTGTCGACGGATTTCAAGCGAGTACGCGAGTGGAGGGTGATAGGGACACGAAGTTCTTTTCTTTCACCTACAGCGCGTACAAGTCTTAGTAATACATTGGGAGAAACATACGTCGAGTCTTTGTTTCTCCAAGTCAAAAATCCTCAACAATCCGTCTCACGGTTTCTTCATCTTCTTCTTCTCCTTTGACTTCGGTTTGTCGGAGCGGGGTCTTCTTCTTTCTGTCAGGACAATTATGGATGCGGTGTCCTGTCTTTCTGCATCCGAAGCATTGCCCTTTCTTCATGCATTCGGATCTCTCCATATCGGAGATTCGATCTACGACCATTGCGTTGGAATCACGGTTCGGAATATACCGTGCATTCCCGTAGTTCTTCTTCTTCTGTTGTGGAATGACGTGTCCTCATGGCGTTAAGCCGATGATGGGCGTTGTCAATAGCAACGCATTGCAGCACAACATCTCTGAATATTTCGGAGACATCTCCTGTATTGAAAAGCTTTGTAAGGATACCCCAATTAAGGCCGTCTTGGAAGAACTGGATCTTCGTTGCGTTGTCGGTGATCTGAGCCTTGGCTGCAAGTGCCTCAAAGTCAGCGACGTAGGTGTGGAGATCTCCAGTTCCTTGTTTGAGATCTCTAAGCTTGTAAGCGCGGTTCCTTTGGTATCCACTGGTTCGAATGCTTCTTTGAAGCTCTTCATAAAATCCACCATCGTCCCATAACCAACTTTTTGTCCCGAAGTGTCGGTAGATTGGGCGTGTTCAAGGAATTGTTCCTTCCAAGACTTGGCATTCTTTCGGTCATAAAGGATGTTATGTAGATGATCTTCTGTTTGTCGGTGGTGTAAAGCTTTTCATTGATGTCAAAGTGCAATTGCACGACTGGATAAACTCGCGAGAGTTATCACGATCTCCATCAAAACCAATCGGTTGACCGATCTTGTATTCGAATTCTTTGGTCGACATGGTTGATGATTCTTCTGATGAGTTATACTTTCTCGGTGCCTACACGCGCTGTCTTGCTGTCCGTCAGGGCTTTCTTCTGTCAGAGGGCTTCTCTTGACAATCTGCTCAGCGTACGCGTACGCTAGTCTGCTGATCTAGCGATCAGGGTTCAGGGTCGAAGACTGGATAGTCGACGATCAAAATGACTTTAATCTTTTGTTACGAACTGGGGTGGCGTCACCAGCGACAGTGAAAAGACACAGACGGTCTGCTGGGAGTTCTTACAATGTCCAAAAGAGGACAAGGTGAAAGTACAAGGAACGCGTTCCGAGTACGATCAAGGGTTCAGCCTCAAAGACAAGTCTAAGAGGTATCCGCGAGAATAGAGACTAAGGCTAAGGAGTGCTTAGACTTAGAGACGATTCAAGACGACTTAGGTTGGAGACCTAAGCGAAGGAGATTCCAGGTAAAACCCAGTAAGATTAAAGTAGGGAATCTACTACAAGTACACTGTGCTTAAATAGGCCAATATGTGCGCACAGACCAAGAGAGACGTGAGAATGTAAGTGCGTATCCAAAGAAGGAAGGCAACTATAGTACAGATGCGTTGAGCATATGAGTCAGAGTCATGTTACGTAATATACAAGGTAAATGAAGTAGAAAATGAATAGGGCACGTACGATTGTAACAATGAGGTCCATACCAACTTATGGACCATTCCTGTCCAAACAATAGCAAAGAGTCAGTATTTCGCATCCTTCACAGATGATCACACATGCTTCACCAACCTGTACCTATTGAAGACCAAGAATGAGACATTCAGCGCTTACAAGAGCTATGAAGCTTGGATCAATATGCAGTTTGATACCAAGATCAGATGTCTCTGGTCTGATCGTGGGGGAGAATATCTCAGTGAAGAATTCACATGTCACCTTGCTAGTCATGGAACAGAGCAGAAGCTCACTGTTCATGATACCCCAGAGCACAATGCATGGCAGAGCAACTGAATCACAGGCTACTTGAAAGAGTTCGAGCCATGCTACATGCAAGCGGACTGCGAAAATTTCTATGGGTGAAGCCATGAGTCACGCTATATGGTTGAAGAACAGAAGTTCGACATGCTCACTTGATAACAAGACTCCTTCGAGATGCTTTTCAAGAAGAAGCCAGACCTAGCCAACCTACCAGTATGGGGCTGCTGAGTCTGGTGCATGACACATCAAGCTCAAAGCTAGACATGTGAGCAAAAGATGGCTACTGGATGGGCTTCAACCATGACAGTAATGGTCACCAAATCTATTGGGAGGATACCTGCAGAGTAATAATTGAGTGCAGTGTAAGGTTTGATGAAAGAGAAGTTCACATACCTGTTAGCACACCACTTGCAGGGGAGCAGCAACCACCAGAGGATCAAGGCAATCAGTGCGCTAACATCCCACAACCACCTCAAAAGCAACACGCACCAGCTCAAGACCACCTAGGACACGGTTGAGATTCACGCTCCACAGCCTCGACACTCAGGAAGAGTATGAATCGAATCAGAATATGTGAGATGTCTAAGAGATGGGGAAGGTACTCATGATGGTCAAGCTAACTCACCGACACTGCCAACTGGAGTGCAAGCAGGCTCAAGCGAGACTGGCAATCTGCGCAGGAGTTAGGCATGCTGGGAGATGATGGTCAGCTGGATGAGGAGGACAAATAAGTTTTTGCCATGGTTGCTGGAGCAGTGGAGGTTGAGGGGAGCGACCCAACTAGTGATGATGAAGCACGCAAACACTGCTGTAACGAACATATTGGCGCTGGGCTTAAAACCCCATCTTTTGACACTCGTCTCACGTCTACAGGAGTTACCACTTGTCCATGGCCGTCTTACCCCTTTAGCAGTACCAGCAGCATCCCACACTTACCGCACACCATACCGACTGCTGCACCTCATTCCACATACCGATGTCGTTCCATGTCCTTGCCGCATCCACATAGCTCCATTTGGTGCGTCATTTGTTTTAACGGTGGTTACTACACTCCAGCGCTACTGATCTCACCTAGAGTATTCCGAGTACATACAATTTAGGATATAAGCACCGCGTACCCCACACGATACAAGCACCTGATTTTACACCATTGCACGTACTATAGGTCAGGATTATTGTTTAGCTCTGGATCTACCCAGTAGTGGACATAGTCTTTAAAGTTTCCTTATCACTCGTTAATCTATCACACTCGTTCTCCGTTACTGCTGGCATACCACTGGACCTTTGACTGTTACTTTGACTGAACTTCTCACGCACCGCTACTTTACCGCTGAAAGTACTGCGGACTTCTTTACTGTTTCTTTGCACCACTCGCAACCTTACCGCTACCGCAGATACCATCGCTCGACGCAACTGTTACTGACCATATCTCGACCACAGTAGCACTGCTACGCACGATGCTAGTTCCGACGGTATCATCGCTGACCGCGGCAACTTACCGCTGACCTCGACGCTTGTTTCGCACATAAGTTAGACTCAAACTTGACCATACCAATAGGCATCCCCCTTTATGGTCGAATGCTCTTGCCTTGCAAGTGAAGCAGACTAGATGGAGTGCAAGACTCACATACTAGTTTAGGCAGTGGTTTATCTACAGCCCAGGCTAGGTTGTATCTTTACACTGTGACTGGCCCAAATGGGATAGGCGATGAACAAGGAGTTAAGAAGCCTGGAAGACACCAAGACCTGGACAATAGTTGAGTGCCCTAAGGGTGCCAACATCGTTGGTTGCAAATGGGTCTATCGCATCAAGCGGAAAGCTGATGGTGAAATTGACAAGTACAAGGCATGTCTTGTTGCTAAAGGCTACTCACAGGTTTATGGTGTTGACTACTATGACACATACACCCCCATCGCATGCCTTGCATCACTGTGCACCATCCTTGCTATAGCAGCCAGGAATGACTGGGACATCGACATCTTTGACTTCCAGAGTGCTTACCTTAATGGAAAGCTAGATCCTGACAAGGTTATCTTCATGAAACTTCCACCTGGGCTACAGGTTAATGGCAAGTTCAAGAACCCAGTTGCATGCTTACATGTTGCACTATACGGATCCAAGCAAGGCACACTCAAGTGGTACAATGAGCTGTGCAAAGCACTGGAACTACTTGGCTTTAGGTGAGCCGAATGTGATTGGGGAGTGTTCTACCAGTATGTGGAGAACGAGATCCTCCTGTTTGCATCACATGTTGATGACTGCACTGTTACTGGGAGTGACAGAAAGGAGATTCAGTTATTCAAGACTGAGATCGCTAATTGCTACAAGCTCACCAACCCTGGACCTATTGCTTGGCTACTTGGGATGAAGGTTATATGTGACCGCACAGCACGCACTATCTCACTGTTGCAAGAATCCTATGTTGATGGGATACTCACCAAGTACAACTTTGCTGACAACAAACCTGTCTCCATCCCAATGGACCCCAACATTCAGTTATCTCACAGCCAATCCCCAAAGATGCCTACTGAAGTCGCAAAAATGAAGAATGTACCTTATCACGAAGCTGTTGGCTCACTCATGCACTTAGCAGTTGGTACACCCCCCAACATAGCATTTGCAGTATAAACAGTAGCGCAATTTAGTGCAGAGCCAGGCATGGCACATTGGGAAGCAGTGAAGAGAATCTACCGTTACCTGGTAGGAACAAGGAAGCTAGCACTTACATTTGGTCATGGGAAGTGCAGACTAGAAGGCTTTACAGATGCTAATGGAGCATCACAGGAGCATAGGCATGCCATCTCTGGATATGCTTTTCTACTTGATGGTGGCGCAATATCTTGGGCTTCGAAGAAGCAAGAACTCATCACTCTATCCACCACAGAAGCTGAGTATGTCGCTGCCACTCATGCTGCCAAAAAAGCTATGTGGCTCTGCCATTTTGTCCAAGAGATCTTCCACCCACTCACTTATCCAACGATCCTTCATTGCAACAATCAGTCTGCAATCGCACTTGCCAAGGGTGGCACTTATCATGCTCAAACCAAGCATATCAACATTTGCTACCACTACATTCATTTTATTGTTGAACAAGGTTCCATCCGACTCATATATTGTCCCACTGACGACATGGTTGCTGACACCCTTACCAAAGCTTTGCCTAGTGTCAAGGCCAAACATTTCACTGCTGCGCTAGGACTATGCACCATTTTAAGGGGAGTGTTGAATAGTCAAACATTACATGGACCTCGGACATTACCGGTAGTATTAGATAAGCACAGACATACTTACAGCTGCTCTTTACTCTACCTACCTCAGTGACTTGCTAGTCTACTGAGGTGAGCATATGCTACTTACACATTCATTACTTAGTACTGACTACTACTGCAGCTTACCTATTGCTGCACCAGTCCTGAGTGCCAGCTGCTGGCATTCGGGGTTCGGCCTCAAAATGTGTGGATCAAAGTCTGTTGCCTCACATTGTTCTGCCTCACATTTTGCTGAGTCCCGAGTGTCAAACCTGAATTCAGACTATCGAGTGCTGAATTCCGATTATTGAGTCCCAAATTTCGAGTATTGAGTCCCAAGTGCCGAGATACTCAATGTTCGGGACTCAATTCATGAAACTTGACTTCCGAATTGAGTTCCAGAAATGTTGATGCTCTAATTGGTACATGGTATTCGTGTGTTGCTACTAACATGGGTAACAACTCTTTCAACTTCTTTGATCTTTCACACCGTGGTTAGTATGCAGTCATTGACCCTAGCCCATCCATATGAGGGAACCCCAGCATAAATGTGAACAGAATCCCTGATATACCATGCTCAAGCAATCTGATGCCCTTCCACTCCATGAACCCCATGTCTGACAATCCTTCCTGAAAACGCAATCATACAGCTGAAATCATACCTGAATTCCAGCTGAAGGCTTGGCATACTCATCTGAGCATTAGAATAGTTCCCCATGGTGGTGAGAATATCGAAGCATTCAGGAATGGATAAATGGTCTCGATGATTGGGGGTTTCCCGATTGGAAATGATGGAGAGGGTGTTAAATATGGATGCCCAGTACTGCAGGGTCCCTGGCATCTGTGGCAGTTCCTTGCTCACTGTCTTATCTCTGAGGTGTGACAAGGCTTGTAACCCTGCAAAGTACTGCTGAGGATGCATGACCCTGAGTGCCACCAATGCAATGGCTGCTGGCCTTGCAATAGCTTTGAGGATATTCTCGGAGGAGGGTCCCCTCAATCATGCAGATACCTCCGGATCTGACAGATTCTATGGAATTGGTGAGTTTGACTCCAGAAATTATCATCTCATCAGATCCTACCTCGTTGCCCTGTTGAAACCATGCCAGAGATAAATTGATGCATCTGGGAGTTGACCCAACATTTTATGAGCCCTGTTTGAACCATTCTTGATTATATCGCCAATTGCCATCAGCCTTTACACTTTTTTGAGGCTTGGACCCAGCAAATCAGTGGTTGCCCTAATTTCCTTCTGTAGGTACCATCTGATATTCAATATCCATTGAGTAACAATCTACATTATGCACCTGGGTGGTCTCAGTCAGGGCATCCGGGAGGTACCATGCGATGATGGTACCCAAAGCATCGAGAATTGTGGCAGGTTTGTCCACCAACTTTGTGCCCTCATGGTCAGGAGGACACCTCTCAAGCAACTTCTCCTCTTTCTCGTCATTATGCCCAGTGTTCTTTGGGGATATCAATTCACTATATCTTGCAATATCAATCTGCATCTTAACTGTCATGAAGGAATTTGAATGATCAAATACATTTTCAACATCTGCAGGAAGACCCACTGGGATTTTTATATGCCTTTATGAGTACATCAGCCAAGCGATCGCATGCCATCACCAGATCAGTGTCCAGGTTCGGAGAAGGTATAACTGGTTCTCCTCCAGTCTTCTCTGCATTGAATTTCTGTTTGGTATATTCCCCTGCTTCATAAGTGATGGCCAGAGCCCAAGTGCACCAGATTTTTATGTCACAAGTGGACATGGAAGAAGTGTTCATGTTGCAAGTTGATATTGGGAAATCAGATGCTGAATGCTGGATGTCCAGACTTTGGTGTTAAAGGGGGTGGAGATAGCGAGATCAGATAAGGGAACCTTGGATGATGTTGGCTTTCAAAGATGTATTATCATCCATTGCTCAATGAAATACCAGATGATTGGAAGTGTGCTGGATATCAGATATTCATTTGTCGAGACCCGGGTTCGGAACTTGGCATCTCATAGGGCAACCAATTTTTGCACCCTGATGTCCACATTCTACAAGACAACATAAGCACCATAAAAGGCCATGTCAAGCAGAGACCCGGGTCTTGGAACTCGGAACTTGGTATGCTTCATCTGATTTTTGGGGGTCGGAACTGGGTGTCTTGTAGGGCAATACAAGCCTCGCACCCTGCTTTCCACATTCTACAAGACAACCTAAGTGCCATCAAAAGGCCATGTCAAGAGAGCACCTGCTGCTCCGGGAACTCAGTAACTGTGATTTATTACCTCCTCTGATTCAGATGATATGCAACTCCCTCAGCTCCATCATGTCTACAATTATCATACACATGGGCCCACCCATCTATATTTTATAACCATGTGGAGATTGATGAGCTGGATGAGGAGCAAATGAGTATTGGTCCGGCGCCAAAGATGGGGATGCCATATGTTGAGATCCCAGTCAGTCTGATTTGTTCATTGTTATTGCCATCTAATTTTGTACAGCCTGCCTCAAAGAGTAGTGGCAAGGCTGCCGGTCCAGCCAGTGGTCTTCAAGAGGACTCCCATGCCGACTCCACCTTGCCGGTCTGGTTGCCTGGCTGTGGCACCTGTGTTCAGCGGCAGCTGATCTGCCACCAAGGCTACAACAGCAGCCATGAGCAGCTGGGGGTGTGTGCGCACTCCCACCGCACTAAACACAAGTGTGGCAGCAAAGGATCTGCTGCCCCAACAAAGAGCAGGAGACCTGCAGTCAGGTCTAAGTCATGCCAGAGGGCAAACACGGTGCATGTCACCTACAAGGAATTGGACAAGGAGGATGAACTAGTTGTCAGGACAAAGATAGATGGTGAAGCATAGGAAAATAAATGATAGGGGAAATGCAAATGGATGTTCTTGTAACAGACCAGACCCAAGGTGATGATGGAGGATTTGAGGGTCAGGTTCAGGGGATGTAGTTATTGAACAAATGGACCCAGGGCAATGACATAGGATTTGACGGTCAGGTTCAGGGGATGTGTTACAACCATGCAAAACCACAGATTAGTAAGAAGTCCTGGTCTTACATGGGGTTGTACTGGAGGGTTGTAAAGTCAAAGGGCCAGGAGTAATGGTAACACTACTGGAACAAGTTCCAAGTAGAACAGATGAAAGATGGATCACTGGACAAAGTCCAGGGCAGGATAGGAGCAGAGCTCTGGAGGGAAAGATGATCCATAGATGTCAGAGGATAGAATAGGATGGATCTGGAGGGCCAGAGGTCCGAAGGTCCGGAGCTCAGAGGAGCGGATGATCAGATGATCGGATGAGCATAGCTCTATGGATCTTAGAGGAAGTGTTGGCTACTAGAGAGGAGTAGGTCCGGATATGGTGTAGAAATAGTATAGACTACTCCGGACAAGTCCGGAATAGAAACAGACAGGATAAGACTACCAAAGGTAGAGTCGGAGGTGAAACAGATGATAGACAGAGATGGACAAAGTCCAAAAAGATTATAGGACATAGGATCAAAGCTCTGTCCTAGGGAGTGATCACATAGGCCTGAGTCGGAAGCTTACAAGGACCGGAGCCCAAGTGCAAGAACAGAAATGGAGTTATATAGACATGATAACAGGATACTGAGTAATCAAAGGAATATACAGAAGTAGGAACAATGAATCAGACTAAGGTCTGCAGGAGTTGTACTACAAGTTTATATACTGTAGGAGCATGCCGGAAGGTAAGTATGAATAGTCTGAGGCTATGTCTGAAGCATACGGAAACACATTAGTAAGTACAGCAGGACATAAGGCTATGAACTCGGAGATGAAGCTTGTATGAAATACTTATCAAGATGGAGGCAGAGATCACCGAGAGCCAGAAGCACAGAGATACAAAAAGCCGGAGACACAGGTATATTTTAAAAGGGGTAATGCGCAGGTGCGCAGGAATAGTTCGGATATGAACTTGGATCAGATATGGACATGGATCGGATATGGACACGGATGGATATGGATTGGAGTGGATGGGTGGATTGGATATGTGAGCTGGATTGGATGGGTGGACTGGGATGTATAGATTGGGTGTCTGGATGTCCATGGATTGGATCTGATCTAGACCTAAATGTACGGTATATGACAGGATGTGGTGATTGAACAACCGGACCCAGGGTGATTATGTAGCATTTGACAGTCAGGTTCAGGGAATGTGGTGATTGAACAACCAGATCCAGGGCGAGGTGATGTAGTATTGGTTGGACAGTGCTGGGGTGTATTATGATTCAGCTGCTGGGCTAACCGGTAAAATGAAGAAACTACAGCTGGCCTAAGTATAAGAGCAACTATAATCCTACTGAAGGTGCGAGTGAGATATTCGACCCAGGAGGACTGCTATAGAAGCAACTCCTTCAAAGTTAGTGTGAAGGGAACACAAAGAACTAATAAAAAGAAAGACTGTGGTTGACAGAGTAAGCAGTGGCTGCGGTAAGTCAGTGGTGTGTCAGTGGTGTTAGCGGCACCTGTGTGGTCTTGATAGCTGTAGTGGTTGGCTGATGGCGGCAATGACAACAGAAATGCCTGCGGAGTGTAGATGCTGCGACTACTGGCAGTGCAGTAACAGTAGCAGTTATGGCAGCTCGGTATGAGCACATGAAGCAGTGATATGGGCGGTATAAGAGGAAGCAGCCCAGCGAGATCACCAGCAGTGGTCTGGTTATGAGTAGAGAAGTCGAAAGTAGCATGGTACTTCGAGTGGTTAAGTGACTGGCTGTTGAATAAATGGGTGAGTTTGAACAGAACTAATCAAAGATGATAGATTTTCTACTAGTGAGCATTTCAGATACTAAGTCTAAGAGACGGATGGGAAGTAATGGTAATGGTGAAACAAAGAAACTAGCGCTGGCCAAAGTATAAGTATAAGCGCAACGATAATCCTACTGAAGGTGTGAGTGAGATGTTCGACCCAAGAGGACTGCAATAGAAGCAATTCCTTCTAAGTTAGTGCGAAGGAAACAAGGAAGTACTAATAAGGCAACGAGGATTCCAACTTCTGAGGTTAGCGGCGGTACTAGCGCGATGTCAGCAGTACTTGCGCAGTAAGGATAGCTGCAATGGTTAGCTAGCGAGAGAAAGAACAAAGTTACTTGAGCGAGACAAATATGTTATTACTACCGGCAGTGCGGTAGTGGTAGCGGCAACTCCGTATGAGCAAGAACATAGGTGAGAGAGGTAGCAACCCAGCAAGATCACTGGCCGTGGTCTGGTTACGAGTAATGAAGTCGAAAGTCGCACAGTACTTTGAGCGGTAAAGTTACCAGTGGTTAAATCAAAGAGTGATGTTCGAACGGAGGAAAGTTCAAAAGCAAATGGATTATGACTAGTGAGCGTTTCTGATACTAAGTCCAAGTGAAGGGATGTAATGGGAAGTAAAAGTAACGGTATGTATGTTGAGTCCTTGTTAACATATGCGAGTGTGTATGAGATAATTATGCGAGTCCAGTAGCAAGAAGGAAAATAAACAGGGTATTTAGTAAAGAGGCACACAGCGTGCAGCAGCCCCTTGAGACGTAAGGTAAATCCTGCCATAGGTTTAGTAACGGCGGAAACGAAGTAACTATGCACCAATGGATTCTAGATGGAATTGGACAGGACATGAGGGCATTGGCACAAGGATCTGGTAAGGGTTCACGGAAGAAGTAGATGTAAAGCGCTTGATAGATGAGCTTACTACAATCCTAAAGTGTGTTTTTTTGTCTTTTTCTTCAAGGGGATGTGATACTAATATACATGGGATGCGTTACAGATACAAGGACTTGGAGGCTGCTCAAGCAGAAGGCAAGAGTCTCAGTTTTCTCCCACCACCTGTCGCAGTCCCCAATGCTCCCCTCTTGCACAATGGCAAATCCGCCAGGGATAGAAATCACATGGTGGCGCCTTTAATCATCAGTAAAGCATTTGGTTTGTGTCTTATTAGATTCCGCTGTCGGTGTACTCACATGCTTTTGGTAGCAGATGCTGGTCATCCCTCTAAAGCATTGAACAGCAGGTGGATGAGGATGCTTGACATCCTTTACTCTACGCAAATTTGCATTCATGACTGGCCTGCAGGAGTTCCACCCCCTGGCCCTGATTTTGATCTCAAATCACTGTCTCATGCATGGGACCTGCCCCGAACCAAAATACTACGCACTTGCCATCTCGTTCGGCATTTGTGCCATACTCTGAGGGCTCTCCATCTTCGCGCCAATATGCCTCACATCTTCAGCCTGCTCACGTCCTGAATCACTGTTTACTTCCTCCTGTAGATGAGGATGAATTTGAGTATAACTGATGTTTACAGCTTTTATAACCACCTGTCATATTGTCTGATCTCAACTATGATACTTGTTGTGACTTATGCTACTACTTGCCTATGACTTACCTCGCTCATTGCATGCCAATGACTCATGTTAAAATTCTTATGCATATGCAAACATGCTTTTGTAATCCATGACTCATGGTTTATTTTTTGTCCTCTATCTTACATGCTGATCCCAATTGTCTAGACTTACCTGATATTGAAGAATATTACTGTGTGTGGTTTTTCCTCATGAGCTACACACAACACATGTATTCATTAACCAAGTAAAAATGAAGTAAGGTATACCTCATGTGAAAGCATTGAATGTCACATGTGAGGCAGACGAATGTGGGGCTAAGTGCTGTAGCAATCGTACAATGAGTGTGCATGTAATATGACTCAACTCTATATGAGTCTGTGTCTGCCTAGCTGCTTCTCTTGTAAGAAGGCAAAGCAATGTGTACATCTCGCCCAATAGGGTAGAGAGGCTGTGAACTATATGGTGCGTGATATCATCAATAGATTGTGATAAGGATACGAGGTCGACAGGTGCGGAGTCTGCAGTGACCTGGCAATGAACGTGTCACAACCATGACAACAAAAACAAATTGGACAAACACTCACTGTAGCTGAAGACTGAGCTGGATCTAATGAAAATATTAATTGTTGTAATTCCAATGGATGTGAGTCAGCTGTTTTGATGTGTTTCAAATACCAGTCTTCATCAATGCCAACCTACTTGCCATCATGCAGTAATGCATTGGCTGGACGAAGTGTTGAAGAGACGGATGGAGCAAAGAATGAAGAGTGTTTGATTGCTGAAAGGACCTGGAAGTATGCGAGAGCTGAGACATCACTAGTAGCAACCAATGGAGTACTTTTGAGCTACATCTACATATGTATTCATTAATTGAGAGAAAATGAAGGTAGTAGCTGAGTGACATACATATTCGTCAGGAAGAATCGGACATGGTGTCTTCCTAGTAGAAATAGAGTAATTTTAGTCTGATTAGTCTGTTGAAGGGGGGGGTGGGGGGTGGTGTGCATAGTAGCTGAGTGACATATTTGTTCTTCAGGAAGAATCGGACATGGTGTCTTCCTAGTAGAAATGGAGTAATTCTAGTCAGATTAGTCTGTTGAAGGGGGGGTAGTGGTATGTGGTCTTCCCTATAGCATGAATAGTACACCTATGGTCCTTCCCAATATGCTTATGGTCTTCCCTATAGCATGCATATTACACCTGTTGTCTATCCTATTGAGCCTGTGGTCCGTCCCATTAACCCTGTGGTCCATCCCATTAAGCCTATGGTCCTCCCTATTGTATGCACATTACACCTATGGTCCATCCCATTAAGCCTGTGGTATTCTCTATAGCATTAATAGTACACCTATGGTCCATCCCAATAAGCTTGCAGTCTTCCCTATAGCATGCATATTACACCTATGGTCCTTCCCATTAAACCTGCAGTCTTCCCTATAGCATGCATATTACATCTATGGTCCGTCCCATTAAGCCTATGGTCATCCCTATTGTATGCACATTACACCTACGGTCCATCCCATTAAGCCTGTGGTATTCCCTATAGCATGAATAGTACACCTATGGTCCGTCCCAATAAGCTTGCGGTCTTTCCTATAGCATGAATATTACACCTATGGTCCTTTGCATTGAGTGTATTGTCTTCCATATAGCATGCATATTACACCTATGGTCATTCCCATCAAACTTACAGTGTAAAGATACAACCTAACCTGGGCTGTAGATAAACTACCTCCTAAGTTAGTATGTGAGTCTTGCGCTCCATCTAGTCTGCTTCACTTGTGAGAACAAGAGCGTTTGATTCTAAAGGGGGATGCCTATTAGTATGGTCAAGTTCAAGTCAAACTTATGTGTGAAAGAAGCGTCATGGTCAGCGGTAAGTTGCCGCGGTCAGTGATGATGCTGCGGAACTAGTGTCGTGTGTAGTGGTGCTACCGTGGTCAAGTCATAGTCAGAAACAGTTGCGTCGAGCAAGCGATGTTGAGCGATGATATCAGCAGTAATGGTAAAGTTGCTAGTGGTGCGAAGAAACAGTAAATAAAGCCGCGGTACTTTCAGCGGTAAAGTAGCGTGTGTGAGAAGTTCAGTCAAAATAACAGTCAAAAGTCCAGCGGTATGCCAGCAGTAATGGAGAATGAGCGTGATAGATTAACGAGCGATAAGGAAACTTCAAAGACTATGTCCACTACTGGGTAGATCCAGAGCTAGACAATAATCCTGACCTATAGTACGTGCAATGGTGTAAAATCAGGTTCTGTATCGTGTGGGGTACACGGTGCTTATATCCTAAATCGTATGTACTCGGAATACTCTGGGCGAGATCAGTAGCGCTTGAGTGTAGTAACCACTGTATGTAAACATAGCGCAAGGCGCTGTGGCACGAGGCAACATGTAATAAGACTTGCCATGGAATCAGTGATAACAAACATAAAACAAACGACGCACCAAATGGAGCTATGCGGATGCAGCAAGGACATGGGAGGACATTGGTATGTGGAATGAGGTGTGGTAGTCAGTACGGTGTGTGGTAAACATGGGATGCTGCTGGTGATGCTAAAAGGGGTAAGATGGCCATGGACAAGTGGTAACTCCTATAGACATGAGACGAGTGTCAAAAGATGGGGTTTTAAGCCCAGCGCCAATATGTTCGTTACAATGGTCTTCCCTATTGCAGGCACATCACACCCACGGTCCTTCCCATTAAGCTTGTGGTCTTGCCTGCCTATCATTTTTGCAATGCTGTGGTATGCTGTCCCTATTGATCTTTCTATGTGAAAGTCTGGAGTACTATAGACAAAGGTTGTAGTAAAGCTACTGGGTCCAAAGGTAGGTAAATGGCCATGAGGTACTGCAGCTAATGTGGTTAGACAGGGTTAGACAGGGAGGAGCCCCCCCACCCAAGATGTAAGCAGAGTGAGCATTGAGGAGTGGGTGTGATGAACCAACATGTGTGTGGTTTGAAGTGTATGTACCAGTAGTGTTGGGTGGAACCGGGCTGGGCATAGGACAGTTTTCCAGAGGATGTGAGCAGGTCCAGTGGGTATATAATTAAATCTGCTGTGGGTTATGCGCCTGGCGTGTTGGAGATGACTGTAGGTCATCTGGACAAAGTATACAATTTTGATATATTGTCCAATTATATAAAAAAAGATTCATTAGGTTCATGGGGTCTAGGAGGCAGGGCACAGGGCACAGATGCAATCCACAAAGGTAGGGAAATTTGCCAAAAATTTGTCATTTAAAGACCCCAGACACCCCTACATTATAGGGAATTCAAGTGGTCCAAATCATCATATGGTATTCCCACAACATATTCCCAATGGTCTTTGGTTCATGTATGGTACATGGTCTTTGGTTCATGTATGGTACATGGTCTTTGGTCTTTAACAACAACAGGGAAAGACCACAGAACATTGGGTAGACCATCAGAAAAGTACCTCTTAGGTGAAAACCTCTATAGGTAGCAATCAACCTAAGAGGTGTCTAAAATGGGGTGACCAAAGTGATTATTGAATCACTGAGTGCTGAGTGCCAAAACTCAAAACTGTTATGGCCATGCAAAACTGGAGGCTATTCAGAAGTTCCAGCTTTGCATGGGGTTGTACTGGAGGGTCATACTAATTCATGGGGGCTTGGCCTCAGCTTGTGTGCTGTGCCCCTTACCTGAGTACATGCCCCTAATTTCATATGAAGTCCAAAGGGGAGTTCTGGTGAAATCCGAGGGAGAACCTCGGAGGAACTCTTTGGCTGGATTGCTCCATAGAGCACCAATAAACTTCTGGAGAAGTGTATAAAACTATGCCAGAGGTAGGCAGAGATAGAGGTAAGACTACTGGGACAAGTCCCAAGTAGAATGGGTGAAGGGAAGACTGCTGAATGAAGTCCAGGGCAGGATTGGAGCAAGGCTCCAGGGGAAAAGATGATCCACAGGAGTTCAAGGATAGGATAGGACAGGTCCAGAGGTCCAGAGGATGAGGAGTGGAGGAACAGAGAAATGGAGGAGTGGAGGAGTGGAGAAACGGAGGAGCAGAGCTCCATGGATCTGGGGGGAAGTATTGCCCTACTATAGAGGAGTAGGTCCGGAGATTATGTAAGGAAGGTACAGACTACTATGGGCGAAGTCTGGAGTAGAAACACACAGAGAAAGACTACCAAAGGTAGAGCCAGAGGTGATCAGAGATAAAGACTGGAGTTCAGACAAACTTGGAGTGGACCAGGTGTAGGGTAGGGTTGGCAGGCTAGCTGCAGAGGTCCAGAGGTCCGGAGATATGGAGATCAGGGCCAGAGATCATAGTGGAGATGGAGTGTGAAATACAGTATGTGACAGACACTCGCAAAAATGTATATCATGTAAATTTTCTATTCCTTACACAGTTTACCAAGTGTCGAGTACCAAGACTGGAAACCTGAACCCTGGCATACATGTTGTGTATGCCAGGGTTTTGGGTTTTGGGTTTCTGGTATTGGTACTTGACACTTGGTGAACTGTGTAAGGAAATAGAAATTTTACATGATATACATTTTTGCAAGTTTCTGTCACATACCATATTTCACACCCCATCTCCACTATGATCTCTGGCCCTGATCTCCATATCTCCGGACCTCTGCAGCTGACCTGCCAACCCTACATTCGGGATTCAGGTCTCAGGTCTTTGTACTCAACACTCGGTGAACTGTGTAAGGAAATAGAAATTTTACATGATACAGATTTTTGTGAGTTTCAAGTGTTATGTTTCAAGTTTCAAGTTTCAGGTTTCAGCACTTAGCACTCAGCACTTGGTACATTGCCAGGAATTTGGGATTCGGGTCTCGGGTCTTGGTACTTGACACTCGGTGAACTGTGTAAGAAAATAGAAAATTTACATGATATACATTGTTGTGAGTTTCAAGTTTTAGATGTGTGGATCAAATTCCTTTTATTGTCTCACATTTTTCTGAGTCCCGAGTGCAGAATCACGAGTGCCAAACCCCAAAATTGTGGGCTACTGGATTTCGGAGTTCGGGGTTCGGCACTAAAAATGTGTGGGTCAAAGTCTTTTTATTGCCTGACATTGATTCACACATTTTGAGTGCCAAACCCCGAACCCCGGCACCTGGCACTCAGGACTCAGGACTTGAGACTCATAACAATGTAAAATATATCAATCCACATATTTTAAGATGGCACATGCGCCAATTGCCGAACCCCAAACCCTGGCACCCAGCACTTGGGACTCAGGCCTCAGAACAATGTGAGGCAATACAAAAATATTGATTCACACATTTTGAGTGCCAAACCCCGGACCCCAGCACCCAGCACTCGGGACTTGGGACTCATAACAATGTGAAAGATATCAATCCACATATTTTAAGTGCTGAACCCTGAACCCCAGTGTAACGAACATATTGGCACTGGGCTTAAAACCCCATATTTTGACACTCATCTCACGTCTACAGGAGATACCACTTGTCCATGACTGTCTTACCCCTTTAGCAGTACTGGCGGCATCCCACGCTTACCGCACACCATACCGACTGCCGCACCTCATTCCACAAACCAATGTCCTTCCATGTCCTTGCTGCGTCCGCATAGCTCCATTTGGTGCATAGTTTGTTTCTGTTCGTTATCACTGATTCCACAGCAAGCCTTATTACATGTTGCTCATGCTGCAGCACCTCGCGCTATGTTTACTTACGGCGGTTACAACACCCCAGTGCTACTGATCTCGCCTAGAGTATTTCAAGTACATACGAATTAGGATATAAGCACCGCGTACCCCGCACGATACAGTACCTGATTTTACACCATTGCACGTACTATAGGTCAGGATTATTGTCTAGCTCTGGATCTACCCAGTAGTGGACATAGTCTTTAAAGTTTCCTTATTGCTCATTAATACATCATGCTCATTCTCCGTTACCACTGGCACACCGCTGGACTCTTGACTGTTACTTTGATTGAACTTCTCACGCACTGCTACTTTACCGCTGAAAGTACTGCAGACTTCTTTACTGTTTTCTTGCACCGCTCGCAACCTTACCGCTACCGCTGAGACCACCGCTCGCATCGCTCGCTCGACACAACTGTTACTGACCTTATCTTGACTGCAGTAGCACCGCTACACATGACACTTGTTCCGGCGGTATCATCGCTGACTGTGGCAACTTACCGCTGACCACAACACTTGTTTCGCACATAAGTTAGACTTGAACTTGACCATACTAATAGGCATCCCCCTTTAGGGTCGAATGCTCTTGTTCTTACAAGTGAAGCAGACTAGACAGAGCGCAAGACTAACATACTAGTTTAGGCAGTGGTTTATCTACAGCCCAAGCTAGGTTGTATCTTTACACCGGCACCCAGCACTCGGCACTTGGAACTCAGAACAATGTGAGGCAATAGAAACATATTGATCCACACATTTTAAGTGCCGAACCACAAACTCTGAACTCCAGTAGTCCACTATTTCGGGGTTTGGTACTTGGGATTCTGCACTCCGGACTCAAAAAAATGTGAGGCAATAAAAAGACTTTGATCCACACATTTTTACTAGATATCTTTTTCGTCTTGAATCTCAAGTGCCAAACTCCGAATCCTGAAATCTGGTAGTCCACAATTTTGGGGTTTGGTACCCAGGACTCAGAAAAATGTCAGGCAACAAAAAAACTTTGATCCACACATTTTTGGTAGATATCTTTTTGTCTTGAATCTTGAGTTTCTAGTTTTGGGACTCTGCACACAGCACCCAGCACCCAGCACTTGGCACTCGGCACTAGGTGACTCACACATGAACTTCAAATCTTTCACCTTGTGTGTTGTGTTTTGGGTGTCTGGGTATCGGAATTCAGGAAATATCTAGTTTGAATCTCCAGTTTTGAGTTCCAGGTTTTGGGACTTGGCATCCAGCACCCGGCACCCGGCACTCAGTACTTGGGGTTCAGCACTCAGTGAAATTTGACATTTATATTTTTGCGAGTTTTGACTTCTGAGTCTTGTGTTTCGGGCTTCAGGTGGTCGGGTGGTCGGGTTTCAAGACTTGGTGATTTGTTGTGTTAGACAATAGGATGTGGTGCACACCAAGGCTCAGGTTTCGGGCTTTTGGGCTTCAGGACTCGATTATGGGTGAATGTCAGACATGGTGCATTCAGGTTTTTGTGCTTCAGGGTTTAGATTTTGGTGGTCGATGGTAGGTATATGCACTCATAGGGTGCATGTATCCTATGTGTTTGATTCTCTGGTGGCTACATCAGCTGTACTCTTTATGATACATATCTAGGCCCACCCATATATGTAATATATTTTACCTCAGCCCACCCATACATGCAATATACCTCCATGTCGGCTTACCCGTCTATGTAAAATTCCCCCACATCGGCCCACCTGTCTATGTAATACACCCCACATCAGCCCACCCATATATGTGATATTCCCCTACCTCAGCCCACCCATATATGTAATATTCTCTTACCTTGGCCCACCCATGTATGCAATAATATTTTCCTTGCATCTCTCTTCAGCTCAGCTGTCTATAATATCCTACTCTACATATTACCCAGATGGGCCCACCCATCTCCATCGGTGATGATATCCCCCTGGCCCATCTGTCAACATCAGAAATCATGTTTCCCTCGGCCCACCCATCTCTCCTGAAAATAAAATTCTCCCAGCCCACCTGTCAACATCAAGGATATACATAACCTCAGCCCATGGTCTGCTGGCCCATCTTTGATGGGATATTATGTGGGTCGGGTGACCCATATAGTACGGAGTTTGTCACTGAAGGGGCTCAGCCCTGGCTGCTGCCCAACCTGAACCTACTTTACAGCAGGCACTGAACAGTCCTGATGGATCTGAGTAGCAGGACACACTAGATTATGAGATCAGTCAGCTGGAGAAGTTGGACACCTGGGAAGTCATTGACACACCTCAAGGCATGAACATAATACCATGTCACTTTGTCCTTGCCACAAAATGTGGCACTGATGGCAAGAAACTGAAACTGCATGCCCACTTGGTTGCTAATGGCCAATGCCAGGAGTATGGCATCGATTACTTTGAGACCTTTGCACCAATGGCCAATATGAGCACAATACATGCTGTCCTAATGATGGCTGCTCAGCAAAACTGGGAGATCCACCAGGTAGATATAAAGAGCGCTTACCTCTATGCAGATGTCCAGGAGGATATCCATATGAGAGCGCTGCCAGGATATCTTAAAGACACTCAGTGAGAAAAGGTCTTAAAGCTGAAACGGAGCTTACCTGGGCTAAAGCAAGCCAGATATGAGTGGGCAGAAGAGTTGGCAGGTGTGTTTCTGAAGCTAGGATTCAGTAGGTCAAGAGTAGACCAAGTGGTATATTTCAAACGTACCTCCAAGGAGTACATTGTCATCACTGTCTCAGTTGATGATATGGCTGTCACTGCCAACCACACATCCTATATCCACAAGCTCAAGTCTCAACTCCTTGAATTCTTTGAAATATCGGACCTGGAGGAGCTGAACTGGCTTTTAGGCTTTTAGGTAACACAGGACCAAAAAGCACACACCCTGACACTGTCTCAAAAGGCCTATGTCAGCACGCTACTCAAATGTTTCTATTTGGGGGATGCTAAAAGCGCGCAAGCCCCAATGGAACCTGCTCAAATGCTATCAGTAGACCAGTGCCCAGGTATGGTCACTGAGCTCCAAGGAATGAGAGACATACCATATCAGAGGGCCATCGGATCCCTGATGTATGCCTCTACCAGCACCCATCCTGATATTGCCTTTGCTGTGGCCATCCTATCTCAGTTCATGCAGAATTCAGGCAGGTCCCATTGGGAGGCTGCTAAATTTATGTTAAGGTATCTAAAGGGTTCAGATGACTTTGAACTCACTTTGGGCTCCACAGATGCAGGCATCGAAGCCTTCATTGATGCTGACTGGGCTTCCCAACCCCATAGGGAGGTCCAGTGTTGTGGAGTGCCCGCAAGCAACCACTCATTGCCTTATCTACAGCGGAAGCTGAGTATATCGCACTAATGAGTGTAGCGAGAGAGATACTTTACCTCCAGTTACTTCTAGG
The DNA here is from genome assembly GCA_016800925.1 of Suillus spraguei. NCBI lineage: Eukaryota > Fungi > Basidiomycota > Agaricomycetes > Boletales > Suillaceae > Suillus > Suillus spraguei. The sequence continues at coordinate 367,089 of JABCPU010000022.1, forward strand.
CAAACTCTACAAACCTCCCAGTCTCCCAACACCTATCTTCTGCAACAACCAAGCTGCTATCACATTAGCTTCCACCAGCAAATTCCAGTTGAGAACAAAGCACATCGACTTACAATATCATTTTGTGTGTTTGCATGTCAAGAATGGCACCTTCAAGCTCCTTTACTGTCCAATGGACGATAATGTCGCTGACACCTTCACAAAGGCACTTGCCCGCCCTTAACTCTAGAAGCTGCACACCTATATGGGACTGGCATGCACTCAAGGGGGAGTGTTGAAGTCCGACACACCAGAGAGAGAGGAGAAGGGAATAGCCAAAGAATCCAAGAAGCAAGGCATCAGCACAGGTTTAGTTCAAAGTCTGATGTTTATCTAAGACTACTATTTTGAGAAGGGGTGTGTGTGAGGGGGGGTTGTGTGCATGTGTGGTGTGCAGTGTGCAACATGTGTGCCCAACTTTGAGCATCCCTAATTTCAGTTGTCTGGTCAAGCTACATATCGAAAATTTTATAGCTTACCTTATTGCTCAACAATTGGTTTGAATAGGTTTGAGAATTCCGCAAGTCCTCAAACTGTGGACTGGACCGACGGTTTGGTTCCCCCTATCTCCCGAACCTTGAACCAGATTTTGGTCAGGTTCAAAACAGTTCGGGTTCGGACCATGGTTCAGGACTGGACCTGGCCATCACTAACAAGGAGGCTGTGGAACACTTTGAGAAATGCAACATCAGAGAGATCAACCTAGACTGCTGGAGGACCATGTGATCTACATATATAAAGCATGAATTGCCTCCAGAGCTCCACAAATTTCTGTCCACCGTGTCATGCTGTGTTGTTTGGTTCTGTGCCTGACCCTTTCCATTCATTGTATCACATGCTGTGTGGCCACTACTATTATGGTGTATTCCATTCTTTGTTCTTTCTAAAAAAAAACAATTCAAAAAGGTCGTGCTAGCCTGCTACAATGGTGGCATTAACGCCTCAACTTTGTTGTCGAGTTTAATGCTATTGTAGGTTTGCTAACTGGTCCCAAGGGTCAATTCATACGGAAAAGTCTTGAATAACATCTTGGATCAAAACATAAATCAGGCAAAACTAGAACAATCCATGAGATTGAGGGGAGTGCAGTGCTGAACCTTGCCTGCTGCAATGACAACATAATATTCATTTGTTATGAAATGTAATACTGTTCCAGTTCTTTTAACAGGTGCTAAAGGCACCCTCTATAGTAGGAAAGTCTTGAATGATCTTTTAATTTCACATGTACTGGACAAAAAACTAGAGCATCCAGGAGGTATGATGGGAGTGTGCTGCTGAGCCTTGCCTGCTGCAATGATAACATAATATAAATTTGTGATGAAATGTAATACTATTCTAGTTCTTTTGACCAGTGCCAAAAAAAAACTCCATAGGAAAGTCTTGAATGATCTTTTAATTTCAAACGTACCTGATTTCCCCGGCTCTACAATGCAGACGGTGTAGCTTCAATGTCTCAAAAGGACTTGGCCCTCATCTACGATCATTGCCTCCGCCCCACACTAGCAGAGGTTCTGCCGGAATTCGCTGACCGGGTGCCGACATCATATACTGCCGCATACATGCAGTCAAAGACTCGCGCCGGAGGGCTCGCGTTTAACACCCTAGACGTCCCTTGGAATAGATTGGAAGAGGTTGCTGCAACATTGTTAGCCAAACTTCAGGAGCAGAGTCCTCCTTTGAGGGACGCGTACTTTGTCCACGAGCTGAGGCGAACGAAGGGGGTACTATACACGATGGCGAGAAAGATTGGGAGCGACACATGGCTTTCCAAGATATGTTCGAGCATGTCGATATCGATAATTTGGATCCTCGGGAGTGGTTGGTCGACGTCGCTCTGACCATCGGAGTTGAGGGACATGTCGTCACATGGCGCGAGTCTTGTCACCAGGACCTCATGCCCCTCGCATGCCCTCGAAAAGTCGCTGCCCTTACCAGGAATAGGAAAAAGTTCCACCTTGACCGCACCCTCCAAATACAAGAGTTAGCTGGCTTCCGCGCAACTACGACCAATTTCACAAATGGTGATGGAATAACATACGTGCAGGCTTATTGCGCTGAGAGGAATGTGACGTACCAGCTCAATCCGGGGGTATTTCGCCGCCGACAACCCAAAGAGCTTTTGCAAAAGAAGACCGAACAGAAGATAGTGGATTATCTGGATGTTACGAGCCAAGTATTTTATGAATGCGCTGGCGAAGAAGATGTGGAAGGACGTGATGGCTGCGCCTGCTTGGAGAATTGGATTCCACTGGACAAGGCTCAGGACATTTTGGTAACTCTCCCTTGTGGACTGATTGAGCGCTCTGTGGTCGCCATCAATAGACGTGTATGGTGGTAAGAATGCACTTGCGTCGATATTCTGTTGTGAGCTGACACGGGGTTACAGGCTTTTCATCTATTATCGCCTGGCTGCAATACGTCTGGTGCTCAAAAACTTGGCCAAAGCCGATCCAAGTGTACGTGCTCTAAACCCTATGCTGGGCCTGGAAGCAGTATGTCTTCACATGATGAATGCATGTTTCACTCATCCTGCGGAGGGTTTCGGGTGGGAGAAGAATTGTTGCCAGCGAGTGCTAGAAGACCTCGAAGCAGACGACGAAGACGCCCCTACCGTACCCATCCTATATGACAGCGGCACATACTTCATCTGCGACAGTGTCATGAATACAGGACGTACCACTTTTCTACGACTGCCGCTACAAAGGACATTTGACTCAGAGTCCATGGCTCGTATTTACCACAAAAAGTCCATAAATGACGTCAAGGCCTCGTTTGATTGGAGTGTTGTTGTACTCACAATCGCAACTGGAACACCAGAAATGTGGATGATATCTGAGATCTGAAACGACAGGTTTTAGATATTGAAATTCAAGGCGTCGTTGTCAAACCGGCAGTACGATTGGAAGGCAGGGACGTGGATTTGCATGTCTTGAATGGGGCTGACGAACGAGACCTTAACAAGACGGAGGATGATGCGCAGAGTTGTCCAGCGTGTTGCCAAGATCTATGATCAATTCATTTTTGACGTCATCGAATAAGCACCTAACAGAAAATCTAAGCGGGAGGTTTCGTACCTCACCATCCCTGTCCACAGACGCATTGATATGGCCCAGCCGGAACTGCTACAGGTCCTTGAGCTACCATTCGATCAAGCCCAATACTTGCGTGTGCGGAACATACACTCTGACCATATTTCCCCCCTTCCGTCCAGGCAGTGGTCAGAATTTTCCTAGTTGGCGTGGGCGCCATGGATATCGGCAGATCGTATGTGGGGGACAGGTGCGGAGACCATCAGAGCATGGAAAATGCTTCCTCGGGGAGAAAAAAGGAGGTCCAATGATCGCCATCCGCCCTCGGCGCCAGAGTGAACGAGTCGGACTGCGTGTGCTTGATCAGCCTGACGAGGAGCATGTGACGGGGGAGGACTGAACTTTCCTGTTGTCCATATTCGTTATTTTCGTATCCAATCTGTAGTATCGACCTAGTCCTCGTCTTGCTGTTAGTCTCCATCTTCGTTATGATATTTGACTTAACTCGGTACGATATACAAATTAAATTTCCCAACACCCTCGCGACCTCAGGGCAGGGTCATTAAAAGGACATCGATATCGCGCATCTGATCCAAGGAGACTACCCGTTCCCTTATAGAGGTGCTTATGGGAAGCATTGCCAAGCCCTCATGGAAAACTGCCCAGGGTTCAGGTCCGCAGTGTTGCGACAACATAGATCATCTTGTCGAAATGGCATTTATTCCATCATCCTATCGCACCGCCAGCGTCACGAACGAGGCGTATCAAATGTGCCATATCTGCATTTGGAGATCAGAAACGTGTGCAAGGTGGTTGCTTCATCAGACGTACTAGCTAGCTTCTGACATGTTTGGAGATCGATGCAGGCGTCCCTAGAGCATGGAATATTTAGAATTGTCACTAAGGTAGTGAGTTGTATGCAACACTCTTACAATTGCAGCGCGTATTGACTGTGTATATCCTGATGGCTGAAGGTTTATGATCTCACGAGTGCAAGAGACTAACATCAGATCATAAATGCAAGCACGAACACCATCTGGTCATGAGCGTAATACTGAAAACTAGCCAATGAATTCATGGGCTACCTTGGTTGTTTGCAGACTAATGCACCATGACATGTTCGACACATGAAAAGGTCAGACAGAGCCCAGCAAGTCTTCAGACTTTTGGGATACAAAAGCCACATTAACCTCACGACAACTGGTATTGGATGGCTCTGGTAGGACCTGATCCGAGAAATCACATAGGAAATCTTTAGCAATTTGAAGCTTGGAGTCTGCAGGCCTTGCGATTTGACCGAGAACCTAACAATGTATGAACCCCTTGAAGCTGCTCAGGAATACACGAAGGAACAACCAACGTAGGCAGAGTTTGAAGTTTGTGAGTCAGTTCATAGATATCCAATGCAAGTATAACACCAAGGAAGCTTCACCGGATCCACTGCAATCATGTGAGAGGATTCAGAGGAGGAGATTTATGCAGAGCACAATATAATTAGTTTTTCAAACATGTCCGAAGGCATGACTTGCCATGGAGTAAATATTCAATTTGCACAGGGGCTAAGACCAGTGACGATGGACCTCCTAAAGAAATTATCCATGAGTGGATGTCAAGGTGTGTGCTGATAGAAAAAAACGCTATCATCAGCAGGTTTCAAACCTACACAGGAGGGAGAAACAGATTTTGATTCTGTTGTGGTGACCATCAGGCTAAGACTAGTTACCGACGTTCCATATATCCTGAACAGATATGAGTGAATACCGATGCGCGTTGTTACATGACTCACGGCTTACCAGAGGCGTTGAAGTTTTGTCGGACGAGTGCAATATCATTGAGGCGGACCCCCATACTGAGAGCTTCGGCAAATTTTGGCAATCTGTGTATCAAGCGCAAGAAAGTGACATCGATAAGAGGAACGAAGAGCATAACACATCTACAAAAGAAATCTAAGACGCAAGAATTCGTACAAAAAGGAAAACATACTGATTCGTGTACGCAACACACGATCGAACGCATTTGCGTCCACGAGATTTACTATCCGATCAACAATCTCGAGCTCCACAAACAAGCCTAAGACCGCTGGCGTTGGCAGTTGACACATCACAGTGGCGTGATTCTTTCTTATCGCTTGAGAACCTTGACATGTGGATAACTGGCGCTAAATTAGGATTGCCATGTTTTAAGAACATAAGTAATACAAAAGGATGTAGACGATCGATAATCTATATAATACGAGGAATGAGTAGGCTCAGACCTTTCGACATGATCTAGCTGGGAGACCGTCGTTGTTGCATACGGTCATTAGAGGAAAACTTGGCAGAATGGGCAGGACCTGAACCTAATGGGACAGGGTTGAAGGTCTGCCGCCGTGGGCGAGAAGTACCAGTCCGAGTTGACTTAGATCCTTCACTACAAGTGCTGCTGTACTTCGATGACGAAGCGCCAGGTTTTGGTGCGCAAGGGTGGGAGAGGCGTTTGTTATGTACGGAAAGTGTCCCAGACGTACCCAGGTTCCCACCAGCTACCGGTGCACGCCTCTTGTTGAAAATATCATCAAATTGATCAGAGAGGAGGCAGGGTGGTTGTTGGTCAAGGTGGTTATGGTCCACAGTCAGGCGGCTTCCATGGTCGCTACCGTCATTCCAGTCTTGGTCATCATTCCAGCCCATCTCATCGCTATGACCAGCCAATTCTACTCCTGCTACTTCATCCCAGCAGTCATACTGTAAGACTGCAGGCTGGTCTGACTGAGCATTGCGAGTAGAAACTGGAGCGAGAGCTGGAGCTGGAGCCAAAGTGTCGGTGGCTAAAGAAGTGGCGTTGGAAAGAGATGGAGGGAGTAGAATACTGAGAGAAGTAGACAGGCCTGCAGGCCGGTCTGACTGAGCATTTGGAATAGAAACTGGAGCGAGAGCTGGAGCTGGAGCCAGAGCGTCGGTAGATAAAGAGGCGGGGTTTGGAAGAGGTGGAGGGAGAAGGCTTGGAGTGGAAACTGGAGCGAGAGCTGGAGCTGGAGCTAAAGTGTCGGTGGATAAGGAGGCAGGGTTGGGAAGAGA
>JABCPU010000220.1:0-113661 GCA_016800925.1 Suillus spraguei
ACAGTCAACCTCGTCAACAACTACCCTAGATTGCCCCGACTGGCTGTATGAACCTTGCACAAAAGAGCAATGCGAGGCCGCTAAATTACTAGGAATTCCTCCCACCGAGTTGGTAACACTCAGCCCCCGACTCCGCGACCTTCACATACATCCTCCAATGTCTATCCCGACATCATTCGGTCCAATGGACCCTATCTCGCCGGTCTTAGTAAAAGACTTCGGCATAACGTCCCCGTCATCCTCTGACGAACTTCTTGCAGTTGCTGAACGAGCAGTAACTCCTGACCTCCCTACCTCGGCGTATACCCTCACTCCAGCTCAGCAAGCGCAACTTAGACGTGCCAACACTTTGGCCTTAAAACGTATGAGGAAGAATAAAGGGAAGAAGCGCGCCAGATCCACCAGTCCCACGCCTATCATTTCTCCATCACCCTTACGCAAAGTTCATTCCAACCCCGACGAAAACATGAAATGTCGTGTCTGCGGACTGCTTGGACATCGTCAGAAGAATTGCGTGGAATATCAGTGCAAGGTTTGCAGATATTGGTCGCCCACTCACCTATCCCTCTACTGTCCTAAACGAGTCGGACCTCCCCCCTTCGAGTTAACCTGGAAGGACGAAGGATTCTATGATGCACTTCGTACTTGGGAGAAACAGCTTGATGATGAACGTATTCAGGTGGAAAAGAGGAGGGACTCTAAACGCCGCACTGGTCTTGAAGAAGCCAAGTATATGATGAGTGGGTCGTTTGCTGATGAAGAATATGAGTTCAGCGATGACCCCATTTACTATGCAAATCAAAGTGAGCAAAGTCGGTGACTTTACGCGTAAAAAGGGGGTAATGTTACAATCGTACGTGCCCCTATTCATTTTCTACTTCATTTACCTTGTATATTATGTAACATGATTCCGACTCATATGCTCAACGCATCTGTACTATAGTTGCCTTCCTTCTTTGGATACGCACTTACATTCTCACGTCTCTCTTGGTCTGTGCGCACATATTGGCCTATTTAAGTACAGTGTACTTGTAGTAGATTCCCTACTTTAATCTTACTGGGTTTTACCTGGAATCTCCTTCGCTTAGGTCTCCAACCTAAGTCGTCTTGAATCATCTCTAAGTCTAAGCACTCCTTAGCCTTAGTCTTTATTCTCACGGATACCTCTTTGACTTGTCATTGAGGCTGAACCCTTGATCATACAAAGAATGCGTTCCTTGTACTTTCACCTTGTTCTCTTTTGAACATTGTAAGAACTCCCAGCAGACCGTCTGTGTCTTTTCACTGTCACTGGTGATGCCACCCCAGTTCGTAACATTTTCCATACTTCTGTTCTTCTATTGGCCATTGCTCAATAGGTTCTTGTCCGACCCGATGCTCGGGTTCAGATTCATTCTTGCGCTTTTCGGCGCGGGGAATCGGTGACACTGGTCGTGGCAGTTGTACACGGGGGGTAGAGTCGGTGGTGTGCTGTGTTTGTACTTCGGGATTATTAGGAATAGAAGGGATGACGACTTCCGATTCGGGATCATTAGGAATCGAAGGGATTACGATGGATTTCAGAAGTCGGGAATGTTGCCATTTCTTAGAATGACAATTGAAGGCTGGGGGCAATCCATTCTTCTTCCAATCCATATCCATATCAACTTCTATTTCATCTGATTTCATTGTTCAGGGAAGGACGAGTGTTTCAGCAGCCCAATCTATGCTCAGGTTCATTGCACGTAACCATGGAATTCCCAGAAGGATTTGATCTCTTCTTCCTAGTTTGGTGATATTGAATTTTCCATACATGGTTCATTCATCAATCTTGACCACTAGGAGACAGTAGTGCATGATTGGCCCCCCTTTGATAAGAGTTCCATCTGCCGTAGTAACTCAAAATGGTGTTTTGAGTTTTCGTCGTATGATTTGATGGAGTTTCACAAACTCTTCAGAGATAAACGTTCCGGCTGCGCCTGAATCAATAACAGCGGTGGTGTCGACGGATTTTAAGCGAGTACGCGAATGAAGGGTGATAGGGACATGAAGTTCTTTTCTTTCACCTACAGTGCATACAAGTCTTAGTAATACATTGGGAGAAACATACGTTGAGTCTTTGTTTCCCCAAGTCAAACATCCGCAACAATTCGCCTCACAGTTTCTTCATCTTCTTCCCCTTCTTTGACTTCGGTTTGTCGGAGTGGGGTCTTCTTCTTTCTGTCAGGACAATTATGGATGTGATGTCCTGTTTTCTTGCATCCGAAGCATTGTCCTTTCTTCATGCATTCGGATCTCTCCGTGTCGGAGATTCGATCTACGACCATTGCATTGGAATCGCGATTCGGTATGTAACGTGCGTTTCCATAGTTCTTCTTCTTCTGTTGTGGAGCATGACGTGTCCTCATGGCTTGAAGATGATGATGGGAGTTGTCAATGGAAATGCATTGCAGCACAACGTCTCGGAATACTTCTGAAACATCTCCTAGCGCGAAAAGCTTTGTAAGGATACCCCAATTTAGGCCATCTTGGAAGAATTGGATCTTCATTGCGTTGTCGTTGATATGAGCCTTGGCTGCAAGTGCCTCAAAGTCGGCGATGTAAGTGTGGAGATCTCCGCTTCCTTGTTTGAGGTCTCTGAGTTTTGTGAGTGCGGTTCCTTTAGTATCCACTGGGTCGAAGGCTTCTTTGAAGCTTTTCATAAAATCCACCATTGTTCCATAACCAACTTTTTGTCCAGAGGTGTCAGTTGACTGAGCATAGTCAAGGAATTGTTCTTTCCAAGATCTAGCATTCTTTTCAGTCATGAAGGATGTTATGAAAATGATCTTCTGCTTGTCGGTGGTGTAAAGCTTTTCGTTGATGTCGAAGCATAGATTGCATGACTGGATAAATTCACGAGATTTGTCACGATCTCCATCAAAACTGGTTGGCTGACCGATTTTGTATTCAAATTCTTTGGTCGTCATATTTGGCGATTTGTCTTGTGAGTTATACTTTCTCGGTGCCTACACGCGCTGTCTTGCTGTCTGTTAGGGCTTGTCTTCTGTCAGAGGGCTTCTCTTGACAATTGGTTTAGCGTACGCGTACGCTTAATCTGCTTATCTAAGCAATCAGGGTTTGGGGTCGAAGACTGATAGTCGACGATCAGGTAGACTTTAATCTTTTGTTACGACTGGGATGGCATCACCAGCGACAGTGAAAAGACACAGCCGGTCTGCTGGGAAGTTCTTACAATGTCCAGAAGAGGACAAGGTGAAAGTACAAGGAACGCGTTCCGAGTACGATCAAGGGTTCGGCCTCAAAGACAAGTCTAAGAGGTTCTGTGAGAATAGAGACTAAGGCTAAGGAGTGCTTAGACTTAGAGACAATTCAAGACGACTTAGGTTGGAGACCTAAGCAAAGAAGATTCCAGGTAAAACCCAGTAAGATTAAAGTAAAGAATCTACTACAAGTACACTGTGCTTATATAGGTAGATATGTGCGCACAGACCAGGTAACCATGAGAATGTAACTGCGTATCCTAATAAGGAAGGCATGTGTTGTACAGATGCGTTGAGCATATGAGTCAAAGTCATGTGATATGATATACAAGTAAGAAGATAAAGGGAAAATGAATAGGGGTACGTACGACTGTAACAGCTATCAGATAAGATAAGATAAGATAGTATCACATGATCTTAGAACCTTCTAGAATATGATGTCATAACTATGTTACAACTATCACATTGTACAATTCTCATTTCTATTTTATGATTGGCTAGTAGTTTCAGACTCAGTTTCAATATGTGTATATAGTTAGCTAGTTTCATTGTAGTAGTTCTTTAGTTCAAACCTCTTGTATCTACATTGTAGCAATTCAAGACGTCCTTGCTCCTCTCTTCTCTTGTGATAACCTTTGTTTGAGTCCTAGTCTCTGCCCTTGTGTTAATTCATTTGTGGGTTGTGACACTTAGCACTGTCATCTGATCCATATCCTGGTTCATTGTCATCCTCTTCCTCTTGGTTACATGTTCTTGCTTGTCAAATTTCTTTTGGAAGTATCCTGTCTGAGACGTTTCAGAATGGTCACTCCTTTCCTCATATGGCGATCCTGAACTTCATCAATTCTTTTTGGGTTGTTCTTCATCCCTGATGGAATCAAGGATTTCAAGGTCATGGGCGAACCCCAAGTCAAATGAGGGGTCTCCTTCACTAGTGGCTGCAGCAAGAACTTGTTGGATTCCAAGAACTGCTTTTGCCTTTGAGATCCTTTGCTTCTGGTAGTTGATAATGAAATTGAGACAATGCTCAACAACTTCTGGCTCGAAGTTGGTTGCGTTATTTTCATCGGACTCTCGTCTCTGAGCAGGGGTATGGGTTTGAGACAAGGATCCTTCATAATCAAAGGAGTTAGTATGACTTTTGTCAAATTCCCATCTCTGAGCGGAGGTTTGTGTTTGAGACAAGGAATGTTCATAATCAGACATTAATGAGCAAGTTATTGTGATGAATATAAGTATGATGAAAATATAAACTAGTACAACGACGGGCAAGTAAGAAGAGGCTAACAGCGATACAAAACATTTACATACCTAGTGCGACAATGGGCGACCTCTCCCTGTGGGAATAATGCATTACAATTGTAATTACAAGATACAAGTATTGCATTAATGATTGTAATGATTAATAATGCATATTACCTCATGTATTACCTCATTATAATTAATATTAGTCAGAAACATGTTAGATGTTAGAGAGTTTGTTAGAGGATTTGGAGGTTAGTTGTTAGTTGTTAGAGAGTTAGAGGTCAGCTAGTTAGTAGTTAGTAGTTAGCTAGTAGTTAGTTAGTGCTAGCTAGGATTATATCCTGTCTCGGTTAGTTAAATTAAGTAGGTAATATTAGGTAATGGGTTGGTGTACTGATAGTTACAACGGTTAATGCAATACATTAGTCTTGTAACTATCAATCAATTAATGCAATATAATGACAGGGTAGCCTCGACGGGCAAATGAAGAGGCGAGAAGCTCCTAAATTGCCCATGCGCAGGAAACAGAAAGAATCTCCGCTAGAAACAGAGATTGCTCAGCATCTGCGTCATGCTGAGAGCGCCCAGAGCGCGTGCCACAAAAGTATCGACCAATTAGACTTGTGTAAAGAAAGATTAAACTCAATTAATGGGTCCATTAGATCAACGTGACCGTATGTACGGTTGACTATGTGTATCAGGATCGATTTTACTAATGCGTTGTTGTATTACACTGTTTGCATTATCACACTGTGCCACACCCCCTTCGCCGTCGTCATCAGCGCTCATCAGCGTGCTCGTCGTCACCATCATTGAGCTCGTCATCACCACCAATGTACTCGTTATCGCCGTCAGCATCTTTTGTATCCGTCATCATCCACAAACTGCAAGCAAGAACCCTCGAGTATGTTTCGAATCTCACTGTACTTTCATTCAAAAGTGTAACATTTCTCAGGCAAAATTAGCGCCCTGATCGGTCGGTAACCGTCGCTTGCGATGCGTATTGGCACTCCGTGGCATACGGAGCTCACATTCAACATATTTATCGCATAATCCAACGCTCCGAGTCATCACACATATGATCCACAATAATCCATATACTCAAAGCATGTTTATCATCAACCTTCAAATGCTATTAACAAACTAACGTGTCTACTAGGTTAACGCAACCGTATGTCAGGGGTGCTTGACGTAGCACAACAAGCTTATCTTAGGCTTCGTGTGAGAAGGCGAGCGACGCCGGCGCAGACAACACAACCAACATCATGTACGATTCGATGGCATACGAGCGCAGTGTCGGCACTTGCATTCTTCAAAAATGGCCAACAGGTCGTCACAGGTTCAAGGAACCTGCGAATCTGGGATGTGCAGAACAGGGAATTATTAGGAGGGCCATTCGAGGGACACAAGGACTGGGTGCAATCAGTCACCGTATCATCAGACAACAAACGAATTGCGAGCGGTGGAAAGGATAAAACCATCATCATCTGGGACGTTGAGAGCAGGCAGATGGTATTCGATCCGCTGGTGAAGCATTCAGGCTGGGTGAACTCGGTGTGTTTCTCCCCCGACGGCAGGAAACTCGCTAGTGGGTCGTTAGACTCTATGATCGTTTTATGGGATGTGGAGACTGGTGCTGTCCTTACAGCATTCTATGGTCATAGCAGTTGGGCGTTGAGCGTGGCATTCAGTCCAGATGGGCTAAAGTTAGCCTCCGGATCCTTGGACGGCACAATCCAGGTCTGGCGGACCGATAACGCTGAGCTTCTTCTCGAGATCAAGGCTCATGAAGATTTAATCACAAGCATCGTATGGTCACCTGACAGCGAACAACTTATCTCCGCATCAAGCGACTGCACAGTCAAGTTCTGCAACTCATCGAATGGAGACCAGATTGGTATACCTTGCATCGGTCACACTGACTCCATCAACTCGCTTTCCATCTCTTCTGACGGCTCCTTCGTTACCACTTCCTCGAGTGACAAGACTGTGCGGTTGTGGAGCACAAGTTCGCACCAGCAGATAGGACAGGCATTCGAACACACGGTCCGGGTTTGTTTTGCCATAATTTCTCCCAATGGAGACGTGCTCATCAGTGGAGATGACGATGGGAAGGTTCAACTCTGGTCCATTGAGAACACACTTTCCGCGGCATTCGCGCTGGATTCCTTGTACGACTACTTTTTTGCACACCGCAGTAAGGCAAAGTTGGAACGATACCTCTATCCAGAAGCCCTTTCCGACGCGGAAATGGTGTGGACGATATCCGTCATCGCTCTCACAATTGTGCTGATACTGATCATACGCAGGTCATTGAACTTAATCCTTCGTCTTATCGTGGATACGAGCTGAAGCATGCAGCACTTCATGGTGCAAAACGCTACGACGAAGCAATTGAGACTTTCCACATCATGCTCTCTAAGTTGGATAATGCACCCGACCCACAAATACGACGTAAGCCTCGAATATCTCGTGCGCCAACTTGAATGTAATTCACCCTTTTTGCAGAGCTGCGCCAGCAGTATGTCAGTATATCCGAAGCACATGACGCCATTCAAAGAGCTATTCATGCTCAATTAGAAAATGCCCCACTTCGGCTGATTAATACCTTCACTGGTTATTTATGTGACCGACAAGCACAACTCAACGCATTTGTGACAAGCACAGAGTACAAGGAGATCTTGTCGTTATCGACGACGCCCCTCAAAATGGGATCCATCACGGAAGCAGTCGCAAAATACTTCAGTTGGGTTATGTTATCGCATAGGTGGAGCAACAAGGAGCCGCGGCTACTTGACATTCAGGATAAGGACCTGTATACGTTGGATCCAGTCGGAACCATGGTCAAGTTACAAAAGTTCTGCGCTGTCGCTCATGATGCGGGGTATCGCTGGGCGTGGAGCGATACGTGCTGCATCGACCAAAAGAACAATGTTGAGCTCCAAGAATCTATTAATTCCATGTTCACTTGGTATCGCCACTCAGCACTCACCATCGTATACCTATCGGATGTTCGGACTTCGTCGAAGTGTGGCGCACTTGCACGCAGTACTTGGAACACTCGAGGATGGACGGTCCAGGAGTTCCTTGCTCCTAATGTTGTTCTCTTCTACCGAGCAGATTGGACCTTATATCTCGACGACCGCTCACCCAATCACAAGGAGTCTTTCGTCATCATGCAGGAGTTGGAAGGTGCAACAGGTATTAATGCACAGGCGCTTGTCGCCTTCCGCCCGGGGATGAGAGACGCCCGAGAAAAACTTCGATGGGCGTCAAGCCGTGTCACTACGTTGCAAGAGGACATCGCGTACTCCTTGTTCGGCATCTTCGGCGTTTACCTTCCTGTGATATATGGAGAGAAGAAACAAAATGCGCTCGGACGTTTCTTGCAGGAGATCATAGCTCATTCGGGCGACATTACTGCCCTTGACTGGGTCGGAAAATCATCCAAGTTTAATAGCTGTCTCCCAGCTGACATCACCTCCTATAAAGCTCCACCGTGCATGCCACCATTGTTATCTGAGGACGAAATACAGATATCGGTCTTCGCGCTGCAAAACACTGTAGCTGTGGAGTCGGCTCCGAAACTATATACCCTCCTTGACAACCTCAGTGCTCCTCGCTTCGCGAACTCCAGACTGCAACTTCCTTGCATCACATTTCTTGTCACAGAAGTCAGACGGAGGCGTGGTCAAAATCTGCAATCTTATGATGTCAAGGCAGACGGCCTGCAAGACCTGCTCATCACAACCGGAGACAAATTGGTTCAGTTCTCGCGGACCAAGCCCACTCGGCAGACATTCCTGCTGGTTCGTCCATGGAATCGTCACGACCTTGGGCTGCCTGACTTTGCAGATGATGCATATAGCGTTAACGAATCCGAGCCCGAGTCTCTGTTGGACGATCCGTCCGGCGACTCTTCCTCAGAAAATGAAGTCGTTGATTTAGGTTCTCAGTCACGAGAGTTGAGGTTGATTGTTAGACTGGGACAGTCGCCTTTTGGTGCACTTTTGCTAGCGCAGCAGCGTGGTGGGGAGTACAAGAGGATTGCGTCAGATCACAATATCATGGCACGGGTCAAGGACATGGCTTCTGTGTGCGACATGATGGATGTCAGGACGCTCGAAATATTGTAGTCGCATTTCGGGAGAACGATTAGTCCTCTTGCATGGGCCCATCTAATGAAAAGCCACTGCCTGTCCATAAGTCTTAGGTACATTCAGGGCAGTTCATGCGCGTCCGTCCTTATCACTGAAAATACGTAGAAGTTGGTATGTGCTAACCTATCGATTGATTGACATTGCAGTATATAATCGTAGAATTGTCATATCCACACTGTCGTCAACCAGTTCCGCTTCCCAACAGTAAAGTCTTTTGGAAGATCAAATGTAATAAACGTCTTTGTTTCAACCTTTTTCCAATCGTGACAAACAGGAAGAACCCTTTTTGCAAATGACCGCGTCCCCTCCAGTCGCGTCAACAAGTAAGCAATGCACGATTTCGGAAGGATAGGATCCTTGCGTTCTCCTTGGATCATGGCATAGTTGATGATACCCAAAGAGTAGGCATAGCGATTTGTACTAGTTTTCTCAAAGACGGGGAAAGAAGGGCCTTCAATCGTCAAGCTACTGATTTTGAATCTATTGCACCGAAACGTTGCACGATCTTGGATAGACGTCATTAGGGCGTTTAATCCGGTGACGAGGTTGACTGGTATGACGAGGAGGTGTATACGCAGACCCCTGTTTGTCAAAACGAACTCGCGTTTTTCATCTGCTGCATGGCTTCTATCGTAGACCGGATGTCCGACGTAGCATGCTGGAGCAGAGGGGAATGCAGTGGATAGTCTATGTATCTGTGCGGGTTTTCCAGCCCAGTTCAGGACTGCCGGCTCATTGGATACCTGCATGATTGCTTCAACAAGCCTGAAAAACGCTCGTTGGGCGCCTTCCCCGTATGCGATTGGAATACTGACATCGAAAATTCCCATGAGGGAATAAGCTACGTCCTCGCTTCTGGTCGTTGTTCTAGCTGCTGCCCATACCATTCTTCTATCAACCTGGAAAGGACCAGGTACGAAGGCCTGTAGATCTTGTGATGAGATACCGGTAGTTTCTGTGATGATGTCTAAGATCTGTTGGTTTGGAGCATGATCATCCTTGTCATTTATGCAGGTTGTTAGCGGTGTCCAATTTTTGGAGAAGAATCTTATTGTCCTGGGAGCGAGTAGCTCTTGTAAAGTCCATCCTCGAGTGAACCACTCGTCATTACCAAATCCGTCTATGGAGGTCGTTTCGGCAAGGTACGCGATACAGATGTGCGCGTTGCGATACCACCTAAACATACATCGAAGAGACTCATCCAGCTCGGAGCTGCTGGTCTTATTGATGCAGCACGTGTCTGACCAGACGAGCTCCACTCCATACATTTTGTTGGCGACATCGCAGAACTTTCTCAACTTTTCCCAGCCTGGCCCATCCAGCGTTTTGCCGCTCACTATGTCTTGAAAGCTTGGCTCTAGTGAAAACCAGCGGTGCGAAAGTATTCCGTAGTTCAATAGTGCTCTGACCTTCTCTTCGATCGCTGCACTTCTGTCGATCGGGTGATCCTGCAGATCATCTTCTGTAATGCGGTCGATATGAGGTTGATAAAGACGCCTCAACGCGTCTCTCTCGAGGAGCTTCATATGCGGCAGGTGTAGCATGCGTACAGGGACTTCATCGAAAACATAACGGCTGAAGGCGTTTTCAACATCGCGAAGTCCCATAGCCCTAGCTATTGTCAGGCTCGAATAGAATTCTACATTTCCATGACTCACTCCTTGTCCAGGACGACTTGGTTGACGTGTAGACACGCAAGGATCGTTAGGGATTGTCCCAAGTTTCGGATCAAAGTAGCTGATGGACGCTGTGTACTTTTCAGCAGTGAGCAGTGAGCACAGTACAGTGTTGGTAGTAAGTACTGGTAAATTTGTCACAGATAACGTTAGCGGTGGGCGCTGCCGGCACACCGATGCCCATCATGAATCCGTGAGGCTGTGTCCGGTTCAGGTCACCAACTTGGCCTTGCTTTAGTGTTCCTTTCTAATCCTTGATACCTGGCATAGTGGTAGTGACCTTGTCACAGACTCGGACTCACGTTTTTTCACTTTGGGCGCCGACTGTAAGTTAGTGGTTCGCTTTGTGACTGATACTTTCCAGAGCCCTACCAAATATGATAAGCTGATGTAGATCTCCATAGCATTGACTGTGCCGCAAGCTCTCACTGCGCCTTTTCGTAATCATGAGGTGAGTTGCCAACTGGGGGTGGCCGCCTGTCCGAAATAGCTACAGCTTATTCATTTTACAAGTTCCAATCCACTCTCAACCTTGCCCAACCTCACGAACCAAATTACTCGCAAGGATTCATATCCGCAACATGGAGCATTTGGAAATGCGTTGCGATGTGTTTGGCGCCCTGACCTGTCCACGCCCACGGAACTTCTTGAGGTACGAGACTTGTTAGTGGGCGCATGTGGAATTCGAGTCGTCCTGATCTCTAATGCAGGTTGCAGTAAAGACTATAAAAGTGCCTCCTGAGAGAAGAAATGAAATCGTTAGTCTATCTGTAATGATAGCTTCAAAAATTTTAATCGTCCTACAGATACGCCAGGAATTAATCACTTGGAAACGATTGAACCATGAAAACATAGCTCGGCTCCTTGGAGTCGCATCGGGATTTGGCGATCCGACCACGTCCATTTCCATGGTGTCCATTTGGTTTGCAAACGGGACGCTCACTACTTTTCTTGCTAGTCAGCGCGATACATTTGATCAAAGGCAACGATTGGAGCTTGTAAGTATTCAAGCGGAAAAGATGACCACATGAATACTCATTATTATCTCAAGCTCCAAGGCATTGCAGCTGGTGTGCTTTACTGTATGAACATGCTTGCTCGCATGCCGTTTAGAAACTCATTTGCTACTTCTCATTGTGATAGTACACACATCTGGGGTGGTGCACGGTAACCTTTCGGGTGTAAGCTGAGTCTTGCCACGCTGTGCTTACCGTGCTCACGACCTCGAACAGAATAATGTGTTGATTGATAGCCGAGGTAAAGCATGCCTCACAGACTTTGGTCTTTCCACTGTATGTGGAGGTTTAGCGCAACGTGCCGCGTACATTGGAAGCCCCGGAAGCCCTGGAGCTATCCGTTGGGCTGCTCCGGAGCTCATCATTGGCGTTGGTCAGCATTCTACCTTTCAAAGTGACATATATTCCTTTGGCAGTATTATGCTGCAGGTAGGCTTTAGTTCATAGGACGGATATCTAAAGTTGATACGTGCTTATAAAGGTACTCTCTGGCGAACTTCCATGGTCAGAAGTAACTGTCGAGCACCTTATTATCAAAAAACTCACCGATAGGCAAATTCCAAGACGACCTTCGAGTGTTTCTCAAAACCATTGGGCTTTCATTCGGAAGTGTTGGTCGCCAGCTCATCGATCCTCTCGTCCATCTGCCTCCCAAATCGACGACTTTCTGAAGACCACTCAAATACATGGCAAGATAGATCTCTTCTGTCGTCAACAATATAATAATTCGGCATTTTAGTCTGGCGCAACCCTCATTCAACCTTTGCTGATGCCGTAGGATCCATGATTCGTCGGATTATCACACGAATAGCTGGTCTAGCACTTTTAACCTACCGAAGCCCAAAAGTGATGGAGCTCCCCGACTTTTGAACAGCGGTGCAACAAACCCTGCAGTCATACGCGACGACACCAGGAACAAAGATTTTGATGTTGAGAATTTGTATGTGATTTTATTTTTGTGAACCAAAGGGCTAATGGACATTGTGCAGGAATGAACATCCTATCGTCCACCAGAATGCTGACACCAATCAACAGAACTCGTCAAATATTACCAGCACGTCCACGCGTCCTAATTTAGAAAAGAAGGCCAAACCCCAGGCTTTTGAGGGTGATTTAGTTAACCAGATTATTCGACTTCATGATTTTCCGGTAGCGACCGGAGGTTTTCGTGACATTTGGCACTGTGTCCATCATCGCGCTGGTTCAGGGAAAGTGCAGGTATGTCACATGTGCACCGCTATCATCAGTTATTGACTTACTTCGCCTATAGGTCGCTGTTCAGGTGATACATCTTGATCCCACACAACCTGAGTTGCGAACAAAGCTACTTAGGCGGCATCAAAAGTGGCTCAAACTTGAGCAAAGAAACCTTGTCTGCTTCTTTGGCCTCACCTCCAGTTTCGGTGTCCTTCCGGCCTTGGTTACTACGTGGATGAGCCATGGAACTTTAACTCAATATTTGAACAAACAATACCCATTTCTTTCGACATTTGCCAAATTTTCCCTTGTTCGTGTTTTAGTAGCAGCTATACTGTGCATCCTGATGATGGCGTTACACAGGCAAACGACATTATAAGTGGACTCTGTTACAGTTCGTTCCCTACGTTCTTTTAGTGGCAGCTACTTAATCGAGTCAAATAGTCCACTCCCAAAATATCGTACACGGACATTTAACTGGCGTGAGTGCTACGATTGTATGCTGGAGGGATGCGCCGTACTGACGTCTCATCAGTTCAACGTGATGATTGATGAGAGTGGAAGGGCTTGTTTGGCCAATTACGACCTCGCGGACTTACTTGTTGCACATTATTCTGTGGTTCAAGAGCCAAGATGGAGCGATCCTGAGTTGATCTGTGGGGATAAGTCCGAACTACCCACGGTGACAGCTGATGTCTATGCCTTTGGCTGTCTTATGCTTCAGGTGAGTTCACAGTCTGCAGTCACGTGTGTAGTTTTGACTAGTACACCAAGATACTGGTAGGGAAACTGCCCTATTGGTGGATCCGGAACGCCCGTGTGGTCTTAGCAAAGTACGATAACCAGCTACCGATGCAGGATGACCCCGACGTTCCCAAGATCGAAGAATGCTACAAAGAATTTCTTAAACGATGCTGGGCTCCTAGCCACTCCCGCGCATCGAGCGCTGAAGTAGCTGAATTTGTGACTGCTCAGCTTCGCGTATTGGACGAGTCCCAGCACCGGTGATAGCTCCGTTGAAGAACGACATCAAAAAGTTCGCTTGGTTTTGATTCAGTTGAAGCTTTTCCTTTTCCTTTCAGCAACGAGCCAGGTCTCACGATAACGCACTCGTTCTCTCTCGGATCCTATAGTTCAGCAGCTTGTTTTATTTCCGCCCCATCTTCGCTATATGGACTACCATTATTACCAACCATTGGCAACTCCATTCACATGGAGCGACGTATAAATATCTGCATATAGTGCTCGGACTTAGCCCAGCTTTAGCGTCGCATTCATATTTTTATCCGCTTCAGTTCTAGCCGTCGAAACTGGATTCTTGCTCAATTGTGACAATTATATATACATAAGTAGTGGTTAGTACTCTACATGCCTCTGTTGAAAATATATGTAGATCCTGCTTGGCTCGTGGGGTACTCATTTAACCTTAGATGTGTTCCTACTATGCTAATGTCATACGAACCAGCACGGCTTGTTTGAGTGCTGTGGACGACGGGCCAGCATCTGCCGATGAGACTAGTGTCAACTTGTGCTTGTCCATCTACGACGTGATATAGATAACAATAAAAATACGGGTTACAGTGTAGATCGTGACTATCATGAATCGTAAAGATCAGGTTATAGACTCCTATATATGTATACAAGGGATGGGGTGAAATCAACGTTTATCGACCAATGCTTCTCCGCGCTTTGCACTATCGTACACCCAGACGTAATGAGAGGAAGTAACCATCTTAAGGACTCTTGTGGATGCGCATGTGCTGGTTCAAGTTGTCACGGCGGCTGAACTCCCTTTCGCATCCCCCGATCGGGCACACCCACGCTGTATCAGTTAAGATACGCGAGTCACTTTAGAATGCGGAAAAAATACAGAAAGTATTCCTCACGTTTATCGTTTGTATGAATGGACCGGATGTGCCTTTTGAGGTGCTCGCTTCTAACAAAACACTTGCTGCAGCCATCGACGTGGCAGGTATATGTCCTAGTGCCCCTCTTCGACCTGTCCTTGCTGCGTGCATAGACCGGCTCCCCCGAAGAGACTGGGACTTTGCGTCCGCGGGACTTCTTTGTCAGGTTTGGAACAGGGATTGGAAGACTGACGTCGTGACGTCTGCGACGACGAGACGGCGGCGGTAGGGCCTGGAATAGGGGTGAATTTGGACCAGCTGAGCGGCAGATAGGAGAGTCAGACGTGTCAGAGGGGCAATACACGTCTCCCTCACTTTCGGCGTCAGAGTCTTCTGCGAATGGCTGATCCCCCTGAGGTTGCCAATGAGGAGCACTGCTAGGAAGAGCAGGCATAGAAAGGGGATTGTCCGAGCTGGGCTGTGGCAGCATGGATGATGTATATGATCCGTTGGGGACGATAACATCCGACATACACACGGTGCGAGGAGGAGGTTGTTCCATCTGGGGCGAAAGGCGTTCAACACGGGGGAAGCACAAAGCATTGAACTGTCCCTCCTCGCTACTACCGAACCACTGGGGTGAAGAGGTACTAAGCCCGTATTGATACTCCTGTCCATGTGCTGAGGGCTGGAGTTCGAAGTAGTCAGATGTAGGAGAGCTAGTAGAGCTGCTGCCGATGCTCGGGGACATTGTATTGAAATCCAAGTGGTATCCGAGTCCGACATCGGTGTCATACATTGTGGAATAGTTGTTAGGGGCATAAGAAGTGTCAGCCATCCATAGCTCGGAGCTGCCGTCAGGACTGGAGATATCGTCAGGGAACATCCCAGCAAATTCAGTCATGACGGATGTCGTGCTGCACAAGATATAAGGTGCAGTCGAGGGTATTGTGTACCAACCAAATAACTAGAAACGAGTATAAGTACTCGGTCTGGGAATCAATTGAATGGGAGTCCATGTTCGCCGAGCCTACCGGTTTGGAACAATTATATAGCGGTGGCTGGCATAGCCTGGAGTCATTCGGTCACTTACAAAGCCGCTGAGATCTAAATCAATACATTGATCTAAGGTGAAACATTCAAAGGACTTTGGGGTGCATATCTAATTTGTCATTGACTTACTAGGGCAGTAAGACTCTTCGGAACTTAAATACTATCAGAGTCGCAATCGTCCCGTCCACGGAAACAAATGAGAAACGACCTTAACTGAGAAAACTCACCGAATATTCAGCATCCTTGGTCAAAGTACTTGACAAGCACTGAAGGTTTTATGCATGAAACACTTTGGCACGTGAAAAAATCGCACGTGTTTGGTACTATGTGTTGTACCCCTCTCAGTGGACGATTAGTTGATCGGCAAGTCCTCGATATGAGATATGAGTTCAAATGATCAATTGTATCTCATGAGAGGTACGTGTTTTCTCGTTACACTTTGAGAGTCTTGTCGCCGAGAGTCGGTATAGTCAGTGACAGCCACTGACATCGAATGCCGCGGTAGTATTTGCACATGGTCAGATGATTAACACGTGAAAACGTGTACCCCAATGTGATAATTGTTGGGCTGCACGTGCAATCATCTCTTCTCCAGCTTTAGTCTCTCGCTTTCCCCGACAATATTCCATCGTCAAAATCGCTCTTGATGATGTGCGAAAAGTTTTCATCGCCGTCTTCAACTGTGAGCAAACATACGGCATTTCAAGACGAGGACGAGAGTGTGCGCATTGCCGTGAGCGCACTAGGCGATATGAGGAATGGTGCCAGAGCTTCTGGAAGCAATGGTGAGTAGACTTCACACATTCAACAACCATGATCCAAATGGCACACATGAGCCCAAACTCCTGCAACAACTTCAACCGCGCTATCAGCCCCATCCCCTTCTCTGCCCACAGATATGACCTCTCCAGATTTTGTGGCCAGAGTCTCAAATTTTCCGCTTTTCAACACTGCTTTGCGAGCATATGAACACGGTAAAGCCAGTTCGCGCGTCGTCAAGGTGAGCTTCTCGAAGTTTATACGCGTCTATCATTGACCCCAATCATTATTTAGTACGGTGCCGAGATGATGGAATCATCAGTGAAGACCATATCCCGTCCTGTAATCGATAGACTACCGGTTGATGTCAATCAACTAGACGAATTCGCCTGTAGGCAACTCGACAAGGTAAGTACTTTTTTGTACTTAAGATCAGCTTATCTTGATTAATTTTCGCAGCTCGGTAAATATCGTCACCCATCAAGTACTGACCTCGAACAGATGCAAGTTGATGAGATATCCCGAGAGCGAATACTTAGGGAAGGGCAGAGTAGTCGGGATTATTTCAGCTCACGACAAGCACACGAAGGCAGGGACCCACAACCATGTAATTCCAACATCATTCTTTTATCATATTATCTCATCTGTCATTTTTAGCCCGTAGTCAATCCCCCGTTCCTCCGGACTCGAACGATAACAAAACACCCGCCTCACAAAATCAAATTACCCCAACTCCCGGCCTTCAAGGTCAGCAAGTGGCGCAGAGGAGTCGCTGGCAAGCTGTCCTTTTAGAAGCAGGAGGGATCAGTGCTGCCGTAAGCGAAGAAAGTATGCGGCGTCTCAAATACTGCCTACAATGGCTCCAGGTTTGTCTTTCGATTTTCCTTCAGATCCCATACACATGTGATTTCCCGCCAGTACGCCACATCGCACATCGATGCACAGATCCTCATTCTCAGAGATTTTATCGAATCCTTACATTCGCCGGACTCTTCATCTGACACCGATACCCTTATCTCACCCACTCATATGCGAACGCTGACTGACGTTCGTCGTGATATTGTGCAAACCATTCGTCAAGTGGTTGATATTGTAAGCAAATATGCCGGCAGTGCTCTGCCGGAGCCTGCTCGGTCACGTGTCAGGGGCTTTATCTTGCATCTACCTCAGCGCTGGGCAACTGCAAGTGTTAATCCAGCTCCTGGTATGGCAGATGGCGCCCCAGGCGCTAATTCAGTGGTTGGCGCTGCTGCTGGCGGCGCTGGATCTACGAGACGTGCACGGACCACCAGACACCACAAGGAACGCAGCGCTGGTGGTCCTGATCGCTCCCAAGCATGTACACCTGTATCCTCTCGTGCATCATCTCCTTTGGCCTCCACACGCGTGGGCTTACGGCCAACGACAAGTGCTGCAACCCAGGCTGCACAGCGTGTTTTGGCACTCGCTACAGAAAGTCTAGACATGATGCGTGGGGTTACCGGTGTCGTTAAGGACAGTCTGGACCGTGCTGATGCGTATGTCAAGTCCGTTTACATAATGCTCTTGTTAAATGATGGATTTTCCAGATGGGTTGAGCGTCTGCGCATTGTTGGCTTACAACGCCAGCAACTTCATGATGATTCAGAGCCCTCTGATCCTGCCTCATCACTATTCGCACAACACCGAAGGGAGGATTCTATTCCAGGTCTTTCATCCACTTGCTCAACCCCATTCTCTTCTATACCCTCCACGCCTGCTGCTAATTATTCTGCACCAGCAACACCCGCTGCTTATTCCTCTTCTGATGCCCTTGGAATGGGTCTCCGGTTGGGCGAGGCGAGCACTCGAACATCATTGAGCGAGCTCCAACTCGATGGAGAAACCTACGAAACGGCGCGTAGTGTACCCAAAAAATTATGCGAAGGAGAGCCGCAACGACGCAAACCCGATCGTATATGGGAGAGGCAGAGCCCCGACGATGCTTCATCGAGCAAAGATGGAATGATAGTGGTCGATGTATGAGGATCGGTATGGTTTTTCTTCCAATATTTTTTATATACATGAACTTCCTATGAAGCTCCTTATTTAGTTACGCGCTTGCACGGGTGCTGGCTGGATCTCTAATCGTCTTGTATACGTGACGCAATTGTAGTACTTGGTATTATTCACTCTAATTTATTGCAAAGTTCGACTAGGTCGCCTGCAGGTTGTCACACCCAAAGCAGGTTGCACATCATCATGACACAACATAACATAGGGGCCACCAATAACCGAGTAGCGAAAATAGGGGTGACGATTTCACCAAATGTCAGCTCGTGAACCTCGCACTCACCCCAGCCTCCCCCGTATCAAGCTCGAGCTGAGTGAGGATGCGTTAAAATCCATCAACGCGCATCTCCTCGAGCTCGACGTCGTCAAAAACACCGAGGCCGCCCATTTTTCACCCATGTTCTCAATCTACGCAACCACCGTCCTGCTCGCAGCTATCATAGCGGCGTGCCCGGATCTCCTTGATCAAAGGTATGCACGCGTGGAAGCAGCTATGCAAGTGCTGTGCCAGAACTCGAGACTGCAAGAGGATTTGAGAGAGGCGATTGAGAAGAAGGATTTTACGAATGTGTTGAATATTGGTGTGTCATGCTGGTTCTTTGTTTCGTTGTTGGAAAGCTGAGACAGATTGAAATCATGTAGAGATATTGCAGAAACCCGCCCGGGCGAATAGTATGTTTTGTTGCTCAACAAACCCGCTCGTTTCAAACATGTCTTTCGGAACTAGTGCGTGTGCGTAACAGGAGAACGTTATAGGACAACACAAATGCAACCACGGCAGGACTGAGGAGAATGAGTTGTGAAATGATGTAAGAGTACACATGCGGTATGCGAATCAATGTTCCAGGTCGGAATGGTAATACAATGTATGCACCCGCTAGTATTTATCACTTTTTCTGACCTTCTTCATGACCGCCTCAACATACCCATCCATGTCTTTCTCCCAGCGCTTTACGGCCCCATTCCGAACAACATAAAACGCCCTCTCTTCCTTCACATCGCTTTCATCCTCCTCCTCATCCTCCTCTCCCTCCATCAGCTGCTTCATGAACCACACATCATGGCTCACCAACACCAAAGCTCCCTCGAAGCCCTCCAGCGCCTCCACCAGCCTCTCCACAGTGCCCATATCCAAATGATTCGTGATTTCATCAATCACAAGCACATGCGGTGCATCATACAGAATGATCGCAAATGCAATACGGTTCCGTTGTCCTCCACTGAGGTTTGCGATTTTTCGCAGAACGGTATTCCCACTCACGCCGACAGTGCCAAAGTGCGCCCTACATTCTTGTTCTGAAAGCCCTGGATGCCGGGCGCGCATCTCTTCGATGGGTGTACGAGTGAGTATGAGCTGATCGACCACGTGCTGCGAGAAGTAGCCGATGCGGAGCGAAGGGTGTCGGTATACTTCTCCCGTTGTCGGCTGCGTCACACCCACCATCATGTTCAGCAGCGTTGTCTTCCCGCACCCATTCGGGCCGAGCAGTGCTATGCGAGCATGGGGGCCGACATCCAGGCTGACGTTCGTCAGTACATCCTTGTTCGAAGCTGGATAACGAAACGACGCATTCTTCACGGTGAAGACAGATCCGTGGTACCGCAATGGAGGAGGATCCGGGATCTTGATCGACGCCGTCTTCAAGGCCTTCTCCATCTCAATCTCTGCGCGTGCGGACGTGTGATACCCGGCCCAGTAAGACACCTTAAACCGCTTCCCGTCCTCAGTCTTCTCCATTCCAAGGCGCTCAAGCTTCTTCTTCCGGCTTGCTACTTGCCCGAGCCGCTTGTCATCCCCAGTCGCCCGAGCCTGTTGTACATTATGCTGGATGCTTGCTACGAGCTTCGCTCGCTTCTTTGCCTGCACATCCAGCAAAGCCTGCTTCCGTACTCGCTGCTCTTCACTTGTGCTTTCATAGTCTGCAAACGACCCCGCGTGATATTTCAACATCTTGTCTCGCAGGATGATCGTTTCCGTTGTCACTGCGTTCAAGAACGCCCGGTCGTGTGACACGATGACAAGTGTCAGCCCCGTTGTTTCGTTGATAAGATATTCTTGCAGCCAGAGGATCGCAGGCAGGTCAAGGTGGTTCGCTGTGCACATGAATAAGCGGTCATCATGTCATGCAAGACGACATACTTGGTTCGTCGAGTAGGAGAATGTCTGGGCCAACAAACAGCGCTTTCGCAAGCGCAATCTGCATCCGCCATCCACCACTCAAGGTTTGTACCCGTGCATCAACTTGAGTCTCCTCAAATCCAAGCCCTCGCAGGATCTTCCTCGCCTTTGCTTTCCGCGCATCGAAATTAATCAGCGCGAATTTATCAAAGACATCCGTGATGAGTTCAGTCGCCATTTCAGATGAGATGTAGACCTGTGGATCCTGGGTCTTCAGTGCAGCGAATTCAATTTCTATCGCGAGCTGCGCCTGACGGGCGTCATGTCCACGTGTACCAGAGCGTTTGAGTGCGAGTTGTTGCGCGGTAATCACCCGGGTCTCCATTCGAGAAATGAGAATATTGTGAAGCGCAATATTCAATTGTGCGGCGCTTGACGAGGTGGACTGAGGTGCATCTCCGAGTATTGCGTGCAAGACTATGAGAGTGGAATCTAGCTTGCTAAAACAATGTGAGGAGACAATTTACCTTCATATTCGCGCAAGGCCTTCGTGCATGCCTTGTCTGCCCCAAGTACTTCATTCAACACAGTGGTGGTCTCATCGAATGTCTCAAGCTGCGCGATGTGGAGGATATTGAGATTGCTCGGCATAGCAAGGATGTTATCCGCCATGCATCTCATCAACACTGCGTTGTCGATACATAAGCACGTTGATGTACAACAAAAGAGAAGACTGACTTGTCTTTCCGACGCCATTCTGCCCCACGAGACCATATCGCACGCCTTCCTTGAGCCGCAGATGCGCATCGACGAGGAGATCGAGGTTATTGACGCTGATGTTGACGGTCTGCATATCGATGTCTTTGGACGATGTCTCGAGGGTCTCGCGGTGAAACCGGCTCTGCTGGGCAGTTGCTACAATTTTAGGCTCTGCTTCTGTGGACTGTGATGGGGAGGCAGCAGCAGCAGCCTTCTTTTGTGCGCGTTTCATGCGACGGGCCTCGATAGACGACATAGGTTTAGGTTGGTCTAGAGGCGGAGCATTATCCGTCGAAGGGCTAGACGCCGATACCGACGTCGAAGTCCTTCATCGATACGTCAGACTCGACACGAGAAAATGAAAGCTGAACGCAAACCCTGAGGATGTCTTCACATTTCCCTTGGCAAGGGTGACATAAAACTGGTTGATCTTCTCAGGGTCTACTTCAGCGTCCTCAAGAAACATCTCCGTGGCGTCTCGTACGTCCTTGGCCTTATCGGACATGGACATGACGGCGAGCATGGATGTGAGGTAGTTGAGCGCGCTGGGCTCCAGGGAGATCTGGAAATCATCTAGATGGGCTTTGAATTGGGTTGCCAGTGAATTTGAGGTCATGTTGCTTGACTGTTCTTGATGCCCATGATATCATGTTGTCCTGGGTATTAAAAACTCGGTGACGACTCATATCTACTTATCTTGTCGGTACCGTTTTGCATGCAGTATCGCTGGTGGCGTGGTATGAATCAGACTATTTTGGCACCGCAGTCAGACGTTGAAATTTCAAAAGGGCGGGACCGGAGTCCTGTGTAACAAGTTTGAAGTTGTACATGTAGTGACTAGTCGGGAGTAGCTATCTAGTAGTATGTTGATGCACGTCTGTATCCATCAGCGATCATGGGATAACTAAGACTATCTAAGAGTTTCTGAAGCGAAGCAATATAATACGATGATCGTAAAATGTCGTTGAATGGTTGGGTCAACATGAAGTTTTGAATCAAATCTTCTTCGCGACCTGTCGGTAGAATGCTAGTAGTAAATGAACTCTTTATTACTGCCCATGTACATGAATGCGGTGAGGATCTTTGCTGAGAATTCATTTCAAGTAGTGTTTATGTAAATTTCGCGGTCACGAGTCACGACCGGACGCGTTACTAATGATATTGTAGTCAGTACCACGCGTGAACCGGACTCGAACCTGTATCATGCCAGTCATCTGGCCTGAGTTTGCTCCTTGTCGGATCACGCATACGGTTGCACTCATATACTACTTCGTCATATATGTCCGTTCAGCGGCCGATCATTGACAGGTGTGCAAAATGTAAGAGTCATTCTTCAATAACAAGTTAAGATGACCTGTGTATCGCTGGTCTCAAATAATAGGTATAAGAGCCATCTGATTCGAAGCTAATTCATCCTCTCTGTCACTTCATCATTCTTACTCCTCTAAGCAGAGTCCAGGCAATGTCTCTCCCCGAGAACACCACTGTGCTTATTGTCGGCGCAGGCCCCGCAGGTCTTACAGCTGCTCTTTCTCTCGTCCACCATAGGTGCCATGACTTTGTTATCGTGGATGCCGTAGTCGAAGGACAGAATTCATCGAGGGCGATCACCATACACTGTGCAACTATTGAGGTAATTCTCCCACACATTCATACCAAGAAGGCCTGCTGATAATCTTATGACCTTAGGCTTTAGCCAGCATCAATGCAGCAGATCCCATACTCTCCCGCGCCATCAAGGGGAAGAGCATCAGAATCACATCCCGTAATTCAAATATCTTTGAGGCCAAATTCGACCCTCTGAAGAAACATTCCGCCCACCCTTACGCGCTTTACATCCCTCAAAATGTGACGGAGCTTGTACTTGGGCAGAAGTTGGAGAGTCTTGGTGTTCGAGTGCAGCGTCCACACCGGGTAGTAGGAATGAAACCGAACGAGAAGGACTCTCGCATCACCGACGTGTCTTTTGAAGACGGTCAACTCATCAGAGCTAGATATATCATTGGTGCAGATGGCGCCCGCTCAATTGTGAGACCTCAGTGGCTGTTAACTTGGCTTGGTAGATTGTCTGACAACTATTTCCAGATCCGTACCATCGCCGGTATAGGGTTCTCTGATCCGCAAGGCACAAACCAACGCGACGACTTATTGACTCAGGCGGTCGCTGCAGATGTAACATTTGAGCCTGAACCTGTAGGTCCATTAAGCTTCGAGGGTCACCTCAACGGCACAGTTTTTTCGGGCAATTTCTTTCTGCTTACACCGTTCGGCAAGCACTTCAATGCGGAGTTAACGCGAGATGGCGAGCCCACTACGAAACCCGTCTTCCGTGTAGGTTTTGCCGTCCCAGTAGAGAACGGGGAGCCCCCTCATGCTCCGCCGAAAGAGTACATCCAGGACATGATCGACACATACGGGCCAGCGTGTATAACATCAAATCCATCTCTTAACCCGACACCTGTCAAAGTCGACCAGCTGGTCTGGTCGACACGTTTCAGAACCCATTCCGGAATCGCCGACTGCACCTTCATGCGTCTTGGAGCTGCCATTTTTCTAGTTGGCGACGCAGCTCATATACATTCACCTATGGGCGGCCAGGGCATGAACCTGGCGATAAGAGACGCCATCTTCCTTGCGGAGGCGGTCACAAAGCATATTAAAATGTCTGTGGAGAATCCCGATGTGGATGATACGATTTTGCAGGAAATTGCGGACGCGCGTCATGCACGAGCGCTGGAAATCATCGGCTTTAGCAAGACGCTTTTGGAACTCGCGAGCCTTACGTACGAATCATATGCTTGGTGGATGCCGTGTAGTGTGGCCTCCATTCGCGATGTGATACTAAGGATCTTGGGCAAGTTTGATTTCGTGCAGTCGAAGGTCGCTTGGGGCCTCAGTGGACTTGGAAGACGGTAATCGAACTCGCATATTTTTGGGTTACCGCATTTTGTATACCATAAGTCAGGACATTAGTATTTGTATTTTCAAAGATAGGACAGATGTAATATTCGAGAGTAGCGCACTCATTGATCATTTGGAAATATATAGAGTATTATGAGCATCGGGCAAGCATCGGGTGCAATTAGTTGCTTCTGCGTGATACATAGTCGTTGACTTGTCCATAGTCACTCTCCACTATTTATAGTTCTTTCCTTAGTTCCTCTGCTTCATTTCACATTGGACACAATTATCAGATTTTTTTTGGCTATACGACGGATTCATTAATCATTGAAAATTTATGCATGAAGGTGAGGCTCATTAGACAGACTAGTTTATGTCGACTGTTACAATTGAAATTAGAAATCTAGAGGAATCACATAAGGCGCCTGACCTTGTGGAGCTGCATAAAACAGTGAGGATGCCCTGTGACTCGGACAATCGCCGTGCAAAGTCCACTTCGAGTCTTCGACCATCAACCTTCAGAAATGGCGCAGCTCATTCTAGATCCCACACCCCTTCGGCTGTTCGAAGATAATCGTGACGGTAGTCTGAAATCGATATATGATCTTCGTGTAAACTCAATCGCAGTTTCCCCCGACGGGCGACGCATGATCACGGGCTCGTGGAACATGATTTGTCTGTGGGACATGAGGGAAGGCATTCTGTTGAAAAGATTGGAGGGGCATCCGAGGCAGCTGAGTGCCGTGAATGCATTGGCGGTATCGCGAGATGGGCAGTTGATGGCAAGTGGTGATACAGATGGGATATTCATTGCCTGGGATTTAAACATCGGGGAATCTGTCACTCAAGCCATTAAAGCCCACTCCAGTGGGATTCCCTCCCTGGATTTTTCTCCCGATGGCTCAATATTGGTGACTGGTTCACAAGACGAATCGGTAAAGCTGTGGTGCACAAAAACCTGGGAGCTACTAGGAAATCCAATCATTTTTCGGAAGGCACATGTCCGTTGCGTTCGTTTTTCGCCATCTGGCGAGCTCCTTGCGATTGCGACAAACATCAATATCCAAATTTATAGTCTGGGCACGAAGGAATGCATAGCAGACTTCAAGGGCAACACTGCGGGCAATGTGTCATACAATAACTCGGTCGCCTGGATGCCTGATGGTACACGGCTTTTTTCAGCCGGTGATAAGACGGATCCAACCATACGGGAGTGGGATACATCTACCTGGAAACAGGTCGGTAATCCCTGGAAGGGTCATTTCAAGAGTATCCAAGCCATTTCCCTCAACTCTAACGGCACTCTCCTTGCCTCCGTATCTGATGACCACCGTGTCCGGCTCTGGCAAGTCTCAGATCGACGAACCATCGTTGTATTCAAGCACCCTAGCGAGGTGCTATGCGTCACCTTCTCCACTGATGACAGATGCATCCTCAGCGGGGACCAGAAGAAAGTCTCAGAGTGGCCAGTATCCAATTTGCTAGAGGATCGTCCAGAGAATGTTGCAAAAGATAGTTCAAAGAGTGATCCAAAGGAGCAGACGATGCACCAGGTAATTTAGCTTCATTGTTGCGTTCCTTCGTCACTTAGACCTCTTTTGATACCAAGGCTCGAGCATACTCTGATTTCAAGGCATGTTCCCACCTTTGTGTCTTATGGTGCAATGTGAACAGGGTTGACGCAGGTCCTCGTTATAAACTCGGACATCCGAAATGCGTGGATAGCTGGCGATTTGCGTACCGCTCAAGAGGCGCTAGATCGAGAAATTGAGGCTGATGCCAACAATTATACTTCCTATGCCAACCATGCACTTGTTAGGGCACGAGAGTCTTACTGGGACCCCGCGCTCCATGATGCAATTAAGGTGATATAACCTGATCTATCATAGCCACCTATGAAAGCTAACTCTCACTGTGATACAGTCTGTCAGGATTCAGCCCTCATTTGTAGGCCACGTTGCCAAGGGCATTTCCCTCTGCGGAAAAAGGCAGGTTCGAGCTGCGAGGACATCGTTTGACCTTGCGTCAGCGTTCACCAAAGGAGATTCAAAGACCACTCATTTCCTCTTTCTGATCAAGGCAGGTAAAAAAAAATGTTACATACTACATGCTTCATTCAATTTTTAGACCATCGCGTTGTTCAACGTGGGTGAACATGAAGAGGCGATGCTGCGCGTCGAAGAGCTAGTCGCATCTCCCAATGTCGATACTCTTGCTTGTCGTGTCGTGGAAGTAAGCATTATCCATTTGATGAGGTTCAGGCAGCGTGTTGTCGCTGACTTTCTTTTCACTTCTCGCATATCAGGCCTATCTACGCGTCCGACTGGGAGAAATGGCCTTTTATAAAAACACCCATAATGATAATAATGAAGCTATTGAACATTTCACTGCCGCCGCCAATGCCAGTACTTTCTTCTATAAATTGGCAATTCATTCTATATATGAAGAATTTGTCATGGTACGTTGATGTGATGTAACTGCGGTCCAAATGCTGATTTGTGTTTTTGCAGCTCTTTGGTTGGGACCTCAAATCCTTGTGGCAGAGCGCAAACCAGTGGCAGTGTCATGCACTCTTTCGGGCGGGTAGAATTGGAGCAGCTGTAGAATCTTACCAATCCACCATGGACAAGAGTGATGATGATACAAAGGCCCAGTTACGTGCATGGTTTGCAGGTAAGTCTTCAGTAATGTAATTCAACCTAAGAATCTTAATCCTCGGCTGCACTTCGCTTAGACCTCCAATAAGAACCAAGTACGTTCTACTATGCTTCTCATGACTCTGCGGTTTTTGTTCACGTTTATCGTCATTGTAGGTTTACCTAATCACTGCGCAAACGACGATTATGAAGTGGCTTCTTCCTCGCTTTCTCAATCCATGTCTTTCTCTGTCATCTCGTTAATTTTCTGGTACGGCTCAATACTCAATCCTTATGTCGCATTTTGAAATTTCCACCACGGGATTCTTCGTTGCACTCATAGTAAGTCGAGAAGAGACTTCATTGCACGTAATGGCTTCTGGGATTGACTCTGGTCCTCGCCAAGCTGTGACAGTACTAATCGAAGATGCGAAATAAAAGTCTGCTGGTCAGAAATGAGGGCGATGCCAGCTATTGCTCTGTCAGTTAGTTTTCATGATGGAACTGAAATGGACTTGCTTGGAAATGCCAAGGTTGAAGGCCCAGGCGTTCTGCGCACAAGATTGACGAGAATGAACCAAGTGGCGGTTTCGATGCTTGCGTGAATAATCAGCGTTGCCTGTGTTGCGATCTCATAATATTGTACATGTCTGCCTGAAGTCCAAGTTTGTCGGTAGACAGGTCGGAGGCGACGCTTTTGAAACTCGCGAGCCTTACGTACGATTCATATGCTTGGTGGATGCCTCGAAGGTTGCTTGGGGTCTGAGTGGACTTGGAAGACGGTAATCGGATTCGCATATTTTTGGATGGTTTGGTCACCGCATTTTGTATACCATAAGTCAGGACATTCGTATCTTTATTTTTAACTATAGGATAGACTTGAAAGTATCCAATATTCCACAGTGGTGCGTTGGCTTCTGATCATTATTTGGAGGTACCAGCTGGTACCAGGCAGGTTGATTCCTAGACAACGTGCCGGCGGTTATTCGTGCTTAAAAGCTTAATAAAGCGCTTATACATGTTGCGAGCATCGGATGCAATTGTTTCTTGCGTTAACTTGAATATTAATATTAATGTTCGAACGTTCATAGTCGTCCATAGTTGTCTCTCTCCTATTTATGGTTCTTTCCTTACTACCATGGCGACTTCAGCTTCATTTCGCGGTGTTGTTCAAGAATGGTCTATGCAAGCAGATATCAGAATTTTTTGTCTATACAACAGATTCATTACCACACCAGATAGTCACATTAATGCCAACTACTTGTATTGGTCCTATCATTGAGGGTGAAGGCAAATGAAGGTGAGCCTCATTAAACAGACTGGTCACCAGTCTATGTCGACTGTTACAATTGACATGTGAAATCTAGAGGAATCACGCAATCGAGGCGCCTATGATGATATTAATGTCCACAACTTGGGCGCCTGACGTTGTGGAGTAATATAAAACAACAGTGAGGATACCCTGCGACTCTGACAATCTCCCCGCAAAGTCCACATCACTGAAATCATCAACCTTTAGAAATGGCGCAGCTCATTCTAGACCCTACACCCCTTCGACTGTTCGACGATCCTGAACAATTCGAAGATCATAATAATAGATTGTTCGTTAATGGTCAAGAGATAAAGAAACATCGTGCAAACGCAATCGCAGTTTCCCCCGACGGGCGACGCATGGTCACGGGCTCGTGGAATATGGTTCGTCTGTGGGACATGAGGGAAGGCGTTCTGTTGAAGAGATTGGAGGGGCATCAGGGGAGCACCGTGGATGCATTGGCGGTATCGCGAGATGGGCAATTGATAGCAAGTGGTGATGCAGCAGGGACGCTCATTGCTTGGGATCTAAACATCGGGGAATCTCTCACCCAAGCCATCAAAGCGCACTCCAGTGGGATTCCCTCACTGGCTTTTTCTCCCAATGGCTCGATGTTGGCAACTGGTTCAGGAGATGGAACGACAAAGCTGTGGTGCACAAAAACATGGGAGTTGCTAGGAAGTCCAATCACTTTTCACAAGACAAATGTCGTCCGCTGCATTCGGTTTTCGCCGTCTGGCGTGCTTCTTGCGATTGCGACACACAGCAATATCCAAGTTTATCATCCAGGCACGGGGGAATGCGTAGCAAACTTCAAGGGCCACACTGCAATCAATGGTTCATACAATAACTCGCTCGCTTGGATGCCTGATGGTACACGGCTTTTTTCAGCCGGTAGTGCCATGGATCCAACCATACGGGAGTGGGATACATCTACCTGGAAGCAGGTTGGTGATCCCTGGAAGGGTCATTTCAAGAATATCCAAGCTATTTCCCTAAACTCTAACGGCACTCTCCTTGCCTCCGCGTCTGATGACCACCGTGTCCGCCTCTGGCGAGTCTCAGATCGACGAACCATCGTTGTATTCAAGCACCGTAGCGAGGTGCAGTGCGTCAGCTTCTCCGCTGATGACAGACGCATCCTCAGCGGAGACCAGGGTAAGATAATCTTTGAGTGGCCGGTGTCCAAGGACGCTTTATTAGAGGATCATTCAGAGAATATTGCAAAAGTTGGTTCAAAGGATGATTCAGAGGAGCAGGCGATGCACCAGGTGGTTTAGCTTTATTGTCGCGCCCCTTCGTCACTTAAATATCTTTTTTGATACTAAGGCTCAAGCATACTCTGATTTCAAGGCATGTTCCCACCTTTGTGTCTTATAATGCAATATGAATAGGCTTGACGCAGGTCCTTGCTATCAGCTCGGACGTCCGAAATGCGTGCATAGCTGGGGATTTGCATGCCGCTGAAATGCAGCTAAGTCGAGAAATTAACGCTGATACCAACAATTACACTCCTATGCCAACCGTGCATTTGTTATGGCACGAAGATCTTACTGGGACCGCGCGCTCCATGATGCAATCAAGGTGATATAGCCTGACCTATCATAGCCCCATATGAAAACTAACTGTCATTGTGGCATAGTCTGTCAGGATTCAGCCCTCATTTGCAGGCCACATCGCCAATGGCATTTCCCTCTGCGGGAAAAGGCAGGTTCGGGCCGCGACGACAGCATTTGACCTTGCGTCAGCGTTCACCAACGGAGATTTAAAGACCACTCATTTCCTTTTCTTGATTAAGGCAGGTAAAAAAAATCTTACATACTATGTACTCCATCCAGTTTTCAGACCATCGCGTTGTTCAATGTGGGTGAACATGAAGAGGCGATGCTGCGCGTCGGAGAGCTAGCTGCATCGCCCAATGTCGATGCTCTTGCTTGTCATGTCGTGGAAGTAAGCATTACCTATTCGATGAGGTTCAGGTATAGTGTTGTCGCTGACTCTCCTTTTACTTTTCGCACATCAGGCCTATCTACGCATCCAACTAGGAAAAATAGCCTTGAATAACGACCGCCATAATGAAGCTGTTGACCATTTCACTGTCGCCGTCAATGCCAGTGCTTTCTTTCATAAATCGGCAATCCATTCTACATACGAAGAATTTGTCATAGTACGTTGATGTGATGTAACCGAATAGTGTACTAATTTTGTGTTTTTGCAGCTCTTTGGTTGGGACCTCAAGTCCTTGTGGCAGAGCGCGAACCAGCAGCAGTGTCGTGCACTCTTTCTGGCGGGTAGGATTAGAGCAGCTGTCGAATCTTACCAATTCACCATGGACAAGAGTGATGATGATACAAAGGCCCACTTACGTGCCTGGTTTGCAGGTAAGTCTTCAGTGATGCAATCAAACCTGAGAATCCTAATCCTCAGCTGCACTTCGCTTAGACCTCCGATAAGAACCAAGTACGCTCTATGCTTCTGATGGCTCTGCAGTTTTTGTTCACGTTTATTGTCATTGTAGGTTTGCCTAATCACTGTGGAAACGACGATTATGAAGTGGCTTTTTTCTCACTTTCTCAATCTACGTCTTTCTTTGTCATCTCATCAATTTTCTGGTACGGCTCAATATTCAATCCTCATGTCGCATTTTGAAGTCTCCACCACGGGATTCTTTGGTGCAACCGAAGAGAACTCTGCTTCAATATCACCGAGCTCAAAGCCAATGCCAACAACCTCCATGCCAAGTTCGAAGCACACTGCATGCTTCCGAGTCGAACAAGAAGCAAAGGAAAAATATTTAGAGCTCCATGCTGCAAATGAGAAAACGAGCACTTCGGAAAGCAAGTATATGCGCTCGAGGAA
The DNA here is from genome assembly GCA_016800925.1 of Suillus spraguei. Lineage (NCBI taxonomy): Eukaryota > Fungi > Basidiomycota > Agaricomycetes > Boletales > Suillaceae > Suillus > Suillus spraguei. Next base: position 30,813 of record JABCPU010000220.1, read on the forward strand.
GATGCAGATTGCATGACTGTACAGACACGTAAATATCCGGACGTCAGCTCCGACACCAGGAGGTGATGACTGTAAGTTTTGTATCATGAGCATCAGTTGTGTAACACATGTAGGAATGTATACGAGCGTGTTCGACCGGCAGCCGGAATCACTCCGTCCAAACAAACGGACTCGTAAATTCAACTCATTCAATCTCGCGCACTACACCGCATACATACGACAAGAAAGATGATACGACATCTCTCATTAAAACGCTGCAGACAATATGAATATTGACACCAGTGAATAGCCGAAAGGTATCAAGTATAGTGCGGTGCTTACAATTGCAGAATCTTATCGTAGTAAGGTCGCAAGGCCACCAGCCAGGGCTGAGTGAAGTTATCACCGGGAAGTGGCTCCAGTCTACATTTCTTGTCACTCGGCGTTAATTGTACCCCACGGAGGGCAATTGCGACCTCGTGTACGCGGGCCGTATGTTGTACTTCTTGTCCCACAGAACTTCTTACTCCACAGCAGCATCGTCAGAAGGCCAGCCAAGGTACAGATTGCAACTTGGTCATGGATTTTATCACTTGAATTCATTACATTCGTCCCCTCCTCACGTACGGTAGAAAGGATAATTTATCGTGAACTCTTTTAAAGTCTCGTCCATTTTCTCTATACCATTCGGTGCATCGGTGTTCCGGAAGTTATCAAATGCCTGCCGCGGACGGTGAGTGACCAGAGAGCACCGGTACGAGAAAAACTCCATATGTTCATCAACAAGCATGTTAAATGCATTGCGGCCAATAAATACCATACTCAAAATGTCAGTTCTTGCAACGAGAAGCCACAATTTCGACCGCCGGTATCCAGCACCTCATCAGAGTCGAATATCTACGTTATGAGAAGTGACCTTACACCACTGTCAGTGTAGTCTTCGACTCGGAGTACTTCAAGCCCGTCCACACAATGACGTGAACGCTCGACTCGAGGTCGTCCTCGATGCTATATGAGGCACCTTTATTTGCGATGAGATGAGGAGACATAAACTGCCAAGTGACCTTGGTGAAACCGAATTCAGTATAAAAGGGTGCTTTCATGGGAAGTAGTATCGAGATTGAAATGAAGGATGAGGAGAAAATGAAGACTAAAAGTGTTTGTGGCTCTGCTGCCTGGCTCTGAAATTTATCTTTACAAGGGAGAATGAAGAAAGGGTACAGGGATGCCCGGAGGGCTGTGCGAATCAAGAATGTATTTGGGGTGAATGTAAGATAATCCCGTTCGGGCTTTGCCGTTGTTTGTCTGTGCAAATAATCCGCAGAACTTTCGATATAGCATATGACCTTGCAAGCAAGGTGATATCACCAGAGTCTAACCAGGTATCAGGGCCCATGGCAGCAGCAAGTTTCCCGACCAGCGTGCCTGCTGCTTGACCCTTCGTCACGAAAGCACGGTTCGTACAAACAACCATGCTTATTTTGCATCGTGTCAGCATGACATTCGTCTTGCGCGCGTTATTCAAGAACCCTACGCCCTGAGTACGGACTAGAGATATGATCATGTGGTCTTCCTCGTTTCCTGCCGTGATCGTCAGTCAGATCTTCCCAATATGTCAAGGAACTACTCGCCTTGGAAGGAGTCCACATTGAAGCATTTATCTTCCCATGGAAGCCCCGCTGATTCAAGCTGCTTTCTATTGCAGACCTCTGAGCATCATACGGGGTGATAATCCTGAACTGCCTGCCCTGCTCGTGGTATACATGGGCGAGGTGGATAACCACGAGTATCTCTTGCGGGTTCTAATGGAAACGACGTGAGGCTGGCATATCACGAGGGTCAGGAAAAAACATACTATCCAACTAGTTCCCTTTTTCTGCTCCTGACCCATTTTGACATCCAAGAAACAACACGCTGCCTTGCTGCTGATGTCGTGTGCGGTTATCAACTTCTGATTATATACATGACGGGATATAAAGCTGCCAATGACGAGTGGCATACGATCTAGGATCGGGAGTTGAAACGACGAAGAGACAAAGTGGAGATATGAGCTTACATTGGGTATCCAAAAAGTGTGCCCGCTTTCGAGGTGCGGGAACTCAAAAATACTTTGTAGCTTTCCAACGTGATCTTGGCCGAATGGTGCCACTGATGTCCAAGTCAGTACAGGTCAACGATGGAATAACTACCCGGGTTTCACTTTGCTTATCGTCACCGATGAACACCATTTTTGGAGGCTATGCTGGAAACGCTGAAGCAGCGGCAGGTAGTCTCCCACTTCGATTTGACTTGCCTCGTCGAATATCACGGTTTGAACCGGGACTTGACGAGTAAAATTTTCGATACGAGGCTTAGACATTATACTCAATGTGCAAAGTATGACTCTTGTATCGAGCAAAAGCCGGCTAACGACCACAGGCCCACCACCAAACATGTCGGATCGTATAAGTAAAACAATGTTCTAGTCTTTCATACAGGTGTTCATGCCTACAACACGAAAATTCAGTATGGCAGAGATGCGAAGAAGGTGTGACATACCAGTCATAATGGAAGTCTTTGGATACTAGAAGCTTGAATTCACGGAAGCCAACCCCGTCAAGCTTTTCTGCGATATTCTTGACGGCAACGTTCGAATGTGCCACGAGCCAAACCGTGCGATCCTTGTGCCCAGTCCTGACGATACTGTCGACACTGGTTGCTATGACTGTTGTTTTGCCAGTGCCAGGAGGGCCCTGAATAAGAATAAGCAACACACGATCTCCGTCTGCTTGCGAAATAATTCGCTCCACTGCTACATACTGCGAATAGTTCAATGTACAGAACAAAGCAAATCAAATGGGTACTTTGTGTGTCCAGTATCCCAGGCTCCAGAGTAACCAGTTTTCTTGAATTCAAACGCCTTTCAGCGTCTTCTTGAATCTAACTTCAAACAACATTGAGCCGAATTTGCGCGTAAGCAATTACATAAAGGCAGCGTTGTTGATGAATTTGAAATGTGACACCTTGCTGTTGTCAGTTGTATAAGTACCAATGTGATAACTTACATTTGTGATTGTCGACGGTTATGCGAGGAGGTGTATGACGCTGGATCTGTTTAATGAGCCTCAGCAAGCCGACTTTGCAGGTGCGCTGAGAATTGCTGTCGCTGTCTCTGGCTCTCGCGACTTTTCACTGGGCCTAATGCAGTGGACATTCCGGGATGGCCATCATGCAGTCGATATATCCCCTGATGTCGCTCTATGCGCTCAAGCCAGGCAGACTTCCATCGATCCTATAGCACACCAAGGTCTTCTCCATTGAGGACCGAGGTGGTTACTATCCTCAATGAGAATAATAAAGTGTGCTGGACGAAGAGAGCCGAGTCTGCAGTAGTCTGGAAATAGGCTATGTCTGTTTTCGTAGGTAGTCCATTGGAGCGCTGACCGTATTAAACAGACGCAAAGGAGGACACGCAACTAGTACCGGCAGTGGATATCATCGAAATAGAGGCATTGGGCTAGAACATGGATTTTAATGAGACACTTAGTTACTATTAGTGACTGCCAAAGTTCATTGCAAGCCTTGGCCAAATGGTCCCCGTGTTTACTAGTATTTACGGGCATTCCTAAGCAAGCATGACGGCTTGGCCGTTGGTCCAGCAGACTCACTTTCAATCTTTCTTGATGTGCTTTTACTTGAATGGTCCGACATCATGGCAATGGAACTCAATGTAACTACAGTGAGTTGGCCCTCTCTCTACGACCCAGCCATCGAGCTCTCCGTCCGCCGTGGTCCCCTGTATCCCGTACAGCCAGGTGGCCATTATCTCGTCAATCCAGACGGTGGGACATTGTCTATTACCTCCTACTACAGAAAGCTATGGAACTCCACAGATATATTTCGCTTCACTCTCTACTGGACCCTTATTTTTCACATTCCTTTCTACGCCATATGTGGCATCTATGCCTTTCTCAATTTCGCATTTCCGCCTTCGCGTCGATCAATAGCGACATTCCCACTTGAAACCTCTCCCCTCATTCCCTTCTCCCCCAGTTCCAACCAAACAGAACAATGGATAAAACGTCCACGGCCTAACGTTCGCCGTTCCCGGCTTACATTTGCCCTCCTCGTTATTCTTGCATTTTTGTTCTTTAGTCTCGCTGGTGCTGTCATGGGAGCAGCTGTGGTCGGCTTCGTACTTGCAGGTGTATACAAGGCAGGCGGCTTTTACATGTCCACGTGCGTTTGTTGTCTCTGCGCCTGCAGCATGCACATCCTGATCAAATTCATCAAGCTGGGTCCCGTTCGTATGGGCTGTGATCCAGAGCCTTGTAGGGCTTCTGGCGTAAGTGGACCCTTTTTTTCGTCTGTTGCTATGCAATCTTAATCAATACTTGCAGGATCTGGCCGTCTGTCATCAACATCATTTGAGCTCTTGTGACTCTGCGAGTTTGTGTCCGAGTCCAAGATTATGGCTCCCTTGGATTCGGCACGCCTTGCATTGCAACCCCTATACCCCTGTGCGATCGGTATTTGTCCATCGCATCTTTCCTTCGGCCTCGTGCCATGTTTTGTGAGCAGGGTGCTGCTGCGTGCTTTACAGCGTGCAATGTTGTCTCTTTCAGCGAAGCGCAGTGGCCCCACAGTCAGATGAAACGATGGTTTGATGGACATCAGCGGGACATTAGGTATCTCAATCGTTTTGCGGCTCTTTTGTGTAGCATCACCGCTTTGTACAGGTAAAGCTACTCCTGGCGCATCCCACTGCGGGTGTTAGAATATCGCATACTTCATCCGTGAGGTGGGATCATAATGGAGCATGGCCAAGCGCGATGATTCTCAGTAGGACGTAAAATCCGCTTCTACAAGAAAACATGTCGGCTGCATTCCCTTGTACTCGTTCACTATGACTTCACAAGGGTTCTCGCGTATTTTCGTGTCCCCCTGTCTCATCTCAGCGATCTCTCCCCCTCCGTTCAAGCGACTCGCCTGCTAAAAGCTACCAAGGTGCTCAATTAATGCATCAATATTGTGGGGAGCTTGCTGACCCGTAAGAAATTTAATGGTTACCGTTAATATCTTTAACCCTGCCGAGCATAAGGCGACAGAGCGCTCTCAGTCTTTCCTAGTTAAGCGCTGCTAATGCCGTCGAAACCTTGCGGCCGGTGAGCACGGCCAGAGGATGAGGAAGTTTGGGACCGACAAGAGGGGAATGCCGACGTCTCCTCGATACGGTGCCTACATATATATACCACCATCTTGACAGGGAGAGGAATATCAGAAATATCACTGGTGATATTTAGCTGACTCGCAACGATTGACATCAAATCGGCATATCTGCTACTAGTGCATGGTCCAGACAGTGCTAGAACTCATGCATATTCAGATACAACATAAAGTACTTGGATGTAGACGACGCAATTCATGCATTTTGAGCGCTCCGTGTCGAATCTCATAGTCTGCATCTACCAGTCGTATCGACAGTAATATATTGACACGACATGCCTCTTGCTCTATTATGATAGACCGGTAGATACTACTGTATTATTATTATGCATATAGGCAAATATTTTGCGCGTACCAATGCAAAGCGTTACGCTTGAAAATGCAGACGAACAACTAGTAGTACGGTCGCAGAGGCTTGAAACATTTTCTTGTGAGAACATTTCAAGGCCATGCTACTGTACTACTCTGAATCCAAGAAGAAGAATAGGACTTATGATAAGGGCAGCTAATGCTGAGTGCTGATGAAGTTGGATACTTAGGACCGTGAGACAATTTTCGACCCCCTCAGTTCAGTCTAGTGATAGCCAAGCTTATGAAAATACCCCACTACCATAGCAATTGAAACTACAGCTGTATTACAATCCCCTGTATTTTGAACATTCAGCATGCCGTGGTCATTGCATGGACATTACTGCGATCTACTACGACCTAGAATGACCCAATTTTCCGTGACCCATGGATATCTGTGGGTGAAGATCGTGGTTGGTGTGCGTGTTCACTGGCGTCAATTGACTCATTGCCATAATCACTCATAAAGATCCTTTTCATCGATCTTTATCCAAGCTAGGCAAGTGCAATATCGTACGCGTGTCGTTTCAAACTTCGATATCCCAAATACCTCCATCAATATGTAATCCACGAACCATAACCATTTCCGACATTCCGATTTCTGGCGATATCCTTGCGCAATGCGCAGGGGTGCCAAGAGCGATGTGAGTAATTATGTTTGATCATCTATGCTGCTTCATTGAAACCTCCTTTCACTGACGAGAACAGGATCACTGCATCATCCCGCGATCCACGTGCTCAGGGTGCGATGACGTCTCGACCTTGCTTCGGGGACAGCTTTGCACTTAGCCCCTCACTTATCGCTACATTATCGGGTGCCGTCCCGTTATCGTATGGTGTTGCTGCGAAGGGTTCGACAAACTGGTGCTATTCATGCGTGGGTTCTCATAGTATCGACAGGGGTGGTATCTCAAGACTGCTTCTGAGGGCGTGGCGTACGCTATGGTATTCGGAAATATAGTCGGGAGATTCTTGCTTTTGTGGTGAATTGTGATGTTCATGTGTTCAAGTGATTGCAATAATTTTGCTTGCAGCGTCGCTTGATTGGATCATTTCGATCTGCAAGATGACTCAAAGTGGACACCGTAATACTTTCACACCGCCTCATTGCACTCTATCCGAACACACCAGGACCACTACATCACGGAGTTTGGAATGAGTCTAGATAAATCATTGCTTCGAGTAAGTCAAAGTTCAATGATAAAGGGCAGGAGAAATTGATAGTCCCCGTTTCCGTAAACTTACACTGTCTCGTAGCATAATCGACGCAACACGAAGGTCCCACAGGTGAGCAGATTAGAGCGCAGCCAGTTGCGACGATCGGATAGCTGTGTCCTGCCTGCACATATCTAGCCCGTCATCGCTTTACTAATTTTTCCGTGATCATACCCAGAACACCGTCTCAGATCTGTGGTGTCGTGCAGCATGCATCTTTGCATGATGCACCTAATTTGCCTCGCGATGTTGCGTTCTCCACCACTCATCTTGCGTCAATTATCAACAGCTGCAGTCAATAGATTAACTGCTGCCAGAGCCTAGTGCTAGGGCTGACGACGACCTCGCGAACACAAGACACAAGGCAAATGTTACCGAGGATATTCCAAGACACCGGAACCCCCTGAATGCTACGTTTGAAATCCGCGGAAGAATTTGGAGAAAGCGCAGAACCTCGTGTTGGGCGTAGGGATGCGTCGTGATTGATATGAGGCTTCATCTGATGTGATTGGCCATGCTTAGACAAGGTTGGGTTCGGGCTGTAGGCAACGGATGTTTTATTTGCCAGCCTGTTGAACTTGAGTGTGCTTTCTTTAGTTCGAAACGTTGTATGTGGATGTCAAATGCGGGTTATCTGATAAGTACCCCACGGAAAAGAAAAAATTTGATCTGATTCTCCAAGAAGCGCTGCTCTTCCGGTGAGCGGACTCTTGATCGGAAGCCACGAAAAGATTAAGAACGGAGGCAAATTTTCAATTCTCCAAGTCAGCGAATCGTCTGATCTTATCTGTAGCGCCGAAAGGTTATTAGGTCAAAGCTTTGACGTATACACTTATGCATTTGACGTACGCATGCTGCCATTCAAGTGTACATAATGGACATTTTAGCAGCTCACGGACCCGACGACCACGTTCGCCGGTGTCGTGATAAAGTAGGGTAGGCGGTGTTTCGTGAGCACACGCTGAGTCAACTTGAACATTTGTTCAAGTCCTCTTCGCGTATATGGCGCGAGACAACGCAATGGCTGAGAATTACAGCCGTCGTGACGACGCGGGCGTTGAAAATTTACCGGGTCCTTCCATTCAAGGATCTGTAATTGGGAAACGGTAATAATAGTGAATGGGAATTGAGATAAGATTGCCTGGGAGGATCGGTTGCCACAAAGTCAACATGGACAAAGTATACGTACAAGTAATAATATTTGATCTTTTTATGATAGACGCCTAGATAAAATTTTATTGATTGCAGAGGGTACTTGCATTGTTACAGCTGTTGGCATAGTTTTTACTCTTGAGGATGAGTGAGCAAAAATTCAGCAAAAAAAATATAGCCAGAGGGGAGGGATGAAGAATTAGGAAATATACTAGTTGTTATCTTTGCAACAGGTGTAATCTGATTGGCTGGATTCAATTTATAGTCGTTATCTTTTGGGTTTATCGGCTCCCGCCAATACCAAAAATCATAAACTTGTCATAAACACTGCGGTGTCCGACTCTCTGCCCATTTGTTTCTTCCCCCCTACGTGTCTCGCTCACAATAATACCCCTCTCCTCACTATCGCCCACGTCGTCCACGCGCTATTCACTATCGACCTGTACAGTGAGACTTCATTGTTCGACGCGCGGTCTTGAGACACAACTGACGTTCAACGTGTTGTAGTCAACATATTGTCTATCTTACTACTGTCTGATAAAAAAAATGTCGCCGATCGTAATGGAATCTCCTGCGTTGAACATGCATCATCCTGCGCTTTCTACCCTCTCCCGGATACAACAGCAATTCTCGCCCAACACAGCCTCAGAACATGCTGCAGTACAACGCGACTCTTTGTCTAACTCACCGGTCCATGCCGGCTCCCTTCAGCAGAAGATAAACCCAAGCGACTTCACTTTTGAGCAACTCTTGCAGTCCAAAGAGCGACCTCAGCCTGTTGCAGAAGACCAGCCGACGCCAACACCGACGCCGACACTGGCACCGAACGCGCCCCAGCAGCAGCAACAGCAGCAACAACGTACTGGTTGCACTAATTGCGGAGTCGTTGACACGCCCCTGTGGCGACGCGACGCCGAGGGTAAAACCATCTGCAATGCTTGTGGTAAGTGATCTCTTCTCATCTCTTTCATTTCCCGTCCTACGCCGTCACGTGTCAACCCATGGTTGGTGGGCTCGTGGGCGTCCGTTTCCAAAACACACCCCGTGCACTCCATATCACATTTGCAACATTCCGTTGCATCTGAAACGTGTTCTGTGCATGCTTCTGCCGGTCAACATGTTGATTGGCCAATGTCATTTCCTGCGTTTCTTTCCCTACCTACCGCTTGGTAGTGCAGTAACAGTGTGCTGATTAAAATGTGTGCAACTCGTGGGCGCATCGCTTGGGTTTTTGCTCTTTATTCGATATAGGCCTTTACCTCAAATCACGCAAAGTCGCACGTCCCACATCCCTGGCTCGCACGCCAACGCCTACTGCAACAGCTGCAGCCCCCGTTCGCCAACCCCCAAACGGAAGTGGAGAAACAGATATGTCCAACCTAAATCAGGCATCTTTGGCTGTACCAGCGACATCTCCTAGCCAACCACAATCGTCAAAAAATCAGGAAGCGTTGTCATCATCTCAACCTGAGAGCTCCGGACAGCCTCAGCCAAAACCCTCTTCAAAAACATCGTCCCCCACTAAGTCTATATCTGCTTCAAGTGCACACAATATTTCTATTGGAGGCACGTGTCCAGGTGACGGACGATGTGATGGCACCGGAGGATCTAGTGCTTGTGCTGGGTGTCCCACACTCAACAACGCGCTTGCCATATCCGGACGATTAGAGGTGACGGCCCCTGCAGACGAATCGTCACCGTCCGCGCCTGCGCGAGGTGTAACTCCCACCGGTGATGCACCATCACCCGGTGTCGATACCGAAAGTCCACCATCGGGGCCTGCGAAGAAGGTCAAGTCTGCTGTGGGAGCGCTCAGCTGTGCTAACTGTGGTACAAGTACAACGCCATTATGGAGAAGAGATGATGTTGGCAACAACATCTGCAATGCTTGTGGTGCGTTTCAGCTTTCGTTTCAGCTCACATGCCCTTGCCATACTTCGTATCTGGCATGGGCCTTTATCTCCGCAAACTCCATTCACTTTGTAAAATTTCTTGCGGAACGCACGTTCATCTCGCGATTGTCGCGCGTTGTCTATCATACCTCGTTTGCGTAATGGGAACTTAACTTATCCATTTGGTTTATCTTCCTTCCCACGATTTGTGGGGACGCGCATTGCCATATTGGGCTGATTGTTGAATGCTCTTGGCATCCGTCGGACCACTTTAATCGACACATTGATTGTTTTGTTTTTTTTGCCTTATCTCATCGTTTGGTCGGTTTCAGTACTGACCGTTAGATTACTTTCCAGGCCTTTACTTCAAGCTTCATGGAACGCATCGTCCCAACTCCATGAAAAAGACTGTCATCAAGCGACGAAAACGTGTCCCAGCAGCAGGGATGTCGTCGGGGCGCATGTCAGATCAGGCTGCAGCCGAGGCACTTGTCTCGGTTGGTCGGCTTGGTAGCCAACATGCGAACACCGAGGAAAGTGATGGCGAGATAGAAGAGCCCCAACCTCGCCGGAAGCGAGCACGGCGTGGAAAGAGTGATCGGGAGAAAGGTCGCCTGCGCGAAAAGGATGACGATGAAGATATGGGAGAGGCAGAAGAGGAACAAGAACCCGTTAGTCGGCGGAAGAACGAGCGGACTACGCGGAAAGCGTCCCGCGATTCGCATGGTTCCGCATGGGCAGAAGGCACAAGCATACAACAGATTGCAGAGGCTTTGAGGGTGTCACTGGTGATCGTGCCCATTCATTACCACGCAGTTCCGATATGGAACGCTTCGCACATGCTCACCATCTTGCACGCACTGGATCGGGCCATGGCGCATTCATGGCAGCGCCGCATGCTGGATTCGATCTCCCTCCTCTTAATGCCGCTCTCGGTGAACGGTTTGGCGGCTACGGACCTCCTGGTCTCTTGGGTAATCGTGATTTCGGCGGAACGCCGTCTAGCTACATGCGCTCTGGTTCCAATGCGCCCAGCAGAACGCACTCGCCGTTAAATCCTGGTCTTGCTGCTCCTGGTGCGGGGTACGTCTTACCGCCGCCTCATGGCATGGGCCATGGATACTACGGACCCCTTGGACATTCGCCCCGCCTCATGATGTTTTGAACGGTGTTTTGACGTCAGGCGTTCCAACTGCGAGTGAGTTGAGGCAACATTACCTTGAACTGCATGAGCAGCGGAAACGGCTGGAGGAGATGATCCAAAAAACGGATGCTTTGATGGCTGGTGTCAAGCGAGGTCTTGACGAGATGGCGAGCGTTTCCCAGCAGCAACAGCAGCACTCGCCTCAGCATTCTCATGCCTCCCTGAACAGCCTGCGCAGCAGACTACAGTCTCATCCGCGGTGCCTTTAGCTCGTTCTGGCGACAAAGACAGGATTAGAGAACCTGTTTGGACCGTATCACCTGAGCAACCCTCTCGCGAATGAACAACTCTCTGTGACTGTCGTCTCTCCAAAAATGACTTCAACGTCATCGCTGTCATTAGCATTGCGAATTCGTTTTGTCGGTATCGTTTTGTCCATACTCCCCACTCGCATCACCCTTCACAACACGTCGCTCCTGTGATCATCTTGTTTTCTATATGTTTGACCGACTGTCGGTCCGGGACTATTTGTTGAGCATCTTTATTCATCAGCTCACCACCTTCACCAACTATCTATTCATCTATCCCTTCGTCTCTTGGTTACCCCAGTTCATGCTTTGCACGTTTTCCATGTCAATATTAGGTTTGTCTTGTTGTTTTTGATATCTTCGCTATGCATATTGTCCAGTACTACAATCCGTTTAACGCACTTTTCTACGAGCACCCTTGTTCTTGTCCCCTTTATGTTTTGTTTTGCGCATATATTATATCTATGTCGCCCCATAGTGTAGATCGCTGGTCATTGATTGTGGTCGGTGTGCATTTTCTAATCATTATATACTCATCGTTTATACAGTGTTTTGGCTGGGCGCATTACCCTACTCCTGGAGTGTTCTGTTGTCTCAGCCTCGGCATGTCACCTATTTCTGTTTATTCAGCAATCACATAGTATTTTTGACCATACCGGTGTTCGAATGGCCTCTCAAACATCACTCAAGTGCTTGGGAGCCAGTAAGGCTTTCCCTTACATAGAACAAGTCGTCGACTCTAGTTTGGCTCGTTCCATCAGTCAGTCTTGATCCGCAGTTACGCCGTAGGGACAATGTGGTTAACGCAGCCGTGCACTGTGATGCGGGTGAGTACAAGTTACACAAGATGGTTGTAAAGTTGAATCATCAGCCAGCTCGCTGCGTAAAAGCTGCAGTTTCTACGGAACATACGAATAAGTCTTTGGCTATGTCTGCCCAAATCTCGTGTCACCTGCTGTTCTTGTACTCAGGAGGCAGCTTAAGGAACCGTATGTCATCGTACACTAGATCAGCGCAACCGGCCTGACCAGTGCAAGGATTAAGTTTGCTTGATCGACTGGCAGTATACAGGTCACTTTATTGTCTTGACCAACAAGAAACCTTGGCATGTAACCTTTGCGCGAGATGGTGGAGTACCCTGCGAATCGCACCCAGTACTGCAACTCAGTATCACAGTGGGAGCAACGTTGATGTCATTACGAACTGAAGAGCACTTGACACATGTCACTTTAGTTTCAAAAGCTAATCCGTTTCCTCTGGTTACCGGCGGTACGTGCTTGAAAACCCTATGTCACACTCCAAACATAGTCGACGTCAAAAAAAATCCCATTTATTATCTTCTTGGGCAATTGCTCGATGTAGACAGTACATGCTAGTTTTCTAGAGTCGTCAATAACATTGGTATAATTATGAACCATCGACTCGCCCCCGTATGAGGGTTTCGGGCGGTGGAAAGTTGGCAGTCAGGGCTAACGGGGTTGGGGTGCGTGGGTACGCAAGGTTTTCGCGGGTGGGAATACTGGAAGGTATTATACTGGCGAGGTGCCGACAATATCAACTTACCTGAGCGCCGTGGCATCCAAGGGGCCGTCATCCGAGGCTTTTAATAGTTTGTGTTGAAACTGATGTGCTCAACAGTCCAGAACTGTACATCGACATTCACGAACGTCGGGGTGTCGGCTAAGTACAAAGTTTCTGTTACTAATCATCAGAGGGGGCCTAAGCGGTTGTCGCAATCTCAGGTGAGCTGGTGTCGACTACATCGTGGAACCCAAACAGATGCTTCGACGCTTCGAGTCGGTCAAGTTGAGAACACAACACGCAGCCTAGATGATAGAGATCACGAGGACGCACTACTAGGAAAACGCAGCTTGAATGTGATACATGTCTATTCCAGCCAGGGTGAGTAAAGGAATAGAGGAAGAATATGTAAGGAGCGGAGTTAATAAAGTTGACCTTTCCCGGACGCTGACTTCTAACATATATAACATATATAATATCTTTAGCTCTATATCAGAGGAGTCACCAGTTGAGACGGCCCCAACTTCAATTAACCATCGACATTTGCTCCAGGTTGAGAGCCTGCACGGCACTTGGTGGCCAAATTGGAAACAGAAATGAGGGGACCGACCTATAGCCATTTACGAACTTACTCTGGGGGCGCCGGCATATCAAGTAAGTGGTACAGCTCGGAACATACCATTCTTCCATTGAAGGTCTGAAACATGAAAAAACATAAGTTATTATTAACGGCCTTTGGTCCCAGAGGTCTATCTATACAAGTCATCAAGCATTAGGCTTCCATTCAGAAAGCCACTCGTGCATGTAAACCAACGCTGCTTCCTGTACGGCTGCAACAGTAGAGTCTACAATGCCGTTCTCCGTGATCAGATCTGAACAGTGGAATCCATCGCTCTCATAGATTGGCATGCTGGTGGTGTTAGGTTTATTCAGCCCATCAGCAGAGACAGTCGCTTCGCGCCATGGGTCGCGCAGGCCATTGGCAAAGAAGAGACGTGGAACATTCACGTTCCAACCAGCATACAATGTGTCCGTCTGTGTAGTGGTCGGCTGAGGTGGATGCGCAAACGCTTGAGGAAACATGTTCACGCATTGGCGCTGAAGATTATGTTGAAGAATGATCGTGTTTCGAATCCAATACACGTACCTCCTCGTAAATGGGCTGGGGGATGCGGCTCACGATTGCGGGCTGGCCTTCAGGAGGGCCGACCTGGTACCATCCGACTTGATTGCATCTGGAGTAATTGTAATGGTTAGAGAGGATAATATGTTCGAACTAGTGGGAATACATACACCAACCAAGACCACGACCTGTTTGCATCATTCACGGTAACATCAGTCCAATAAGGCTGGCTCGTGTCATACGTCCCAAGACAGGTTCTAGCTTCACTGTCAGTCAATCCGGACGACTACGTCACAAAGATACATACTCTGCATCCACGGATCCGCAAACTTTACAAGTTTAGCCATGTCGATCGAAAATTAAGGGGACCGCCTCACCATAGTTGTAATATGTAGTATTCCAGAAATTACCCCAAGAGTAGATAGCATTCTCAAGTCCCCATCCCTGAGGTCCGGCACTGACGCCATCCTTGACTTCAAGTGCATCACAGAACTCGAAAAACAGTGCTCCTGGGCCAACATCGGGCTGCAGCGATTGCCAATCATACAGGTTGTATTTAACTGTTGGTGTGAGGAAACTTAGTTGACTAAAATGGCAGCAGATCAATTGGACAAAACACTGCGAAAAGAAAAGAAGATGGGAAGGACGAACGCGTGACCAAATCAGCGCGCGTGGTAAAAGAAGATAAATCGCAATGAGTATTGCCTGAATCAGAAGGCATACTGACCATGTCCGTTCCACGCACATGAAACTGAATGAAGGACAATAACGACTCACGTGCACTGGCGAAATCGTCTACGTGTACAATATCTCCAAGACCAAATGCTTCCTTGAGCGTCTGGATTCCAGCGGTGTCATTAGCCGCGAACATTTTATCCAAGTATGCAATCACTGCCTGCACATCAGATGAACAGTTCTGCGGCATGTACTCGCGAATAGGTGTGAAATAAGCATAATAGTCGCTGTCCAAGGACGGGTTTCAACGAACAGGGACGTTGTATGCGGAGATATCCAGTTGATTATAACGGAAGGAGAAGCAATCAGATCAATGGAAGATAGGCGGTGATGTGACATACGTGATGGCTTCCACGACGGCAGAAGATGCATATCCAGCCCAGAAAATCTCCGGTTTGCTTTACGTTAATTATTATACTGAAACATTAATGTTTTGTTTCAAATTCTCACTTGGTCATCGTCCAACTTGTGAGGGCTCCAGAGTAGCTTCCTCCGATCAATATCCATGGCGCCTGACCTGGTTTCACAGCATCACCCCCAGACATGGGAAGGTCGGCGGTATTGGCGAAATATTCGAGATCATCAATCGCCTGCTGGAGGGTGAGGAGCGCGAGAGATTGTGACGTGAGGTTGTTGTATGGATTGGAATACCCAAAGAAACGGTGTTCGATGACGATGGCTGCACCATCCTGTTGTTGAGCAATGAGGCCGTTGATGGTTTTATTCGTAGTGTAGCCCTCATAGCCTAAAAATCAGGTGCTTGAGAGAAAGTCATAAATCAAGGACGGTAGACTGACCATCCGCGTCAGTTTCTCCAGGCGTCATTAAGATGATGGGGCCACCTTTAACGCATCAGGTTAATATCATTCGAGGCTGTACCTCAATCCTCACGACATACCGGGCTTGTAAAACTTCCAATTCATCCAGTATCGCTGTTGGAAGGTTCCGAGGTCCGGCTTACTGTGGTCGATGAGCTGATCAAAGTAATAGACAGTTGTAATGGGTGGAAGTACTGTGCCATTTGGTGAAATAATAGTATGTTCAGGTACTGGGACCTTGGGGAGAGGCTGTACACCACGAAGCATAGCATTAGGGATAGCTGCTCGGGCGAGACCTGAAAGGATGAGCAACGCAAGCCACATCATGTCAAGCCTTAACAGCCAGAGTGGGGTTAGACGACGTAATCATCGTCGGGGAAACACTTTTTATAGATGCGTAAGTGGTGGTGTAACAATTGTAATTTGACACATCCGGTGCTACTAGTACTCGCTTCGCAAGAGAAGCCTGAAGAGAATATAATCGGACGTACTTCGCCCCAGGTTGCTTGACGGCCTTACGTGACGGTACCAGTCCAACAAAATGAACAAAAGACCCAGCACATATGATCACATTCTTCAGAATCTAAACTTGCGACTCGCACGGCTGAGATACATGCTAGATGGAAAACACTCCTCAGCAGAGATTTGGATGCTCACGGGGCTCACCGTTCTGATCAAGAGGTGGGGGGAATAAGAGTTCATGACATGATACTCTGTCTTATGCCAGTGGACGATACTGTCTCACTGCTCCGCTCAGGCTCGAAACTTCAAATGGCTTCTAGCGATGAGCACCATGTTGGGAATTAAGGTTTTCCCCACGAACGATCTAGACTCCAAGCTTTTAGCACCAAGGCCAGCTTGACCTGGATTACAAAAAACAAAGCCTTCTGATCCTGTAAGTACTACATGTGTCATTTGTAGAAAGGCTGCACACCATACGATAGCCAGCATGGTTACTAGGAAAGCTCCTTTGGAGAAGACCAATTATACCGTAATCAAAGTTGCTCTTGCTTTTGCTCTTCTGCATTCATTATTCTGTTGTTGCCCTCCGTTGCCACACACATCCAGCCAATACTTTCCTTATACTTGCGCTAACCTGGTGCGGTCGCTTACTCCCTCAACCTCCTGTGCTCCCACAAACCCCCACACTCCAAGGGCAACGTTCTGCAATCCCGATTCACCACCCTGGCACGCCAGCACATACCCTTGCTCACCTTTCCATGAACCTGGTATTGCACACCCTTTCTTGTGCTACCGCTAAACACGCACGACCTATTACAGTCTCCTGCGACTCACTTCGAACTCCCACATCTTGTTATCCTCGCGCCTCGCGCTGCTGCTGTTCCAATATCTCGTTCTTTCGAACCCTGGTTGGCATCATGGTTCTGGACTCTTCGTCTTGTTCTCTTCACAGTATCATACTATCCATACTTGTATGCATTTGATCTATTTCATTGCATATCATATGGTTAGTCTTTCAATAATGATATTACAAATTCGGGCGTTGACGGGAATTGAGCGTCGAGTGCTTGCTACACGCATTCTTCACTAAGGAATAGGCTTGAATTTATAATTGAGCAAACGCATATATTTCGTGTGTGGCAATTTATGAAAGCGATGAACAACACGGAAACAGTAGAGGGATGCATCACGAAAGAAAATATTACGCATGCCACCGCAGGCGGCAGGAGGAATTGGGAGAAGGTGGGTACTAGTGGCACGTACTACAACAACATGATACTATTATCATGCAGTGTAATGCAGCCACCTCCAACTACAGCACAGGTGTTTAACTTGCGACTTGAAGCGCTCTGCTGTCACTCTGGCACGCCCTTTATAGCCTAGAAACGCTTCAAGTTGTTATCCAATTTCGTCGTTTCTTTCATTTCCCTGGCTCTGGCACTCTTTCATGTGCATCCAACGTTCCACTAATTGACATAACGTCAAGATTATACAAGTTGGATGTTCTCCTGAGGACTTTCTAACACTTGTCTATGAATTTGATATACATCAGGGTTATCAAAAACCTAGGGTTCGCGAGGTTCATAAATGACATGCATGCTTCTCGAGTGAGTTGATGGCGTGCTAGTCAAATATATGTTGAGGTCCGTGCAAATCGCCGCCCCCACCTGGTCTGTATGCTGCCATCCTGCTAGTACCAACATGATGTGCTTACTTATGATATCATTTATATAAGACTGCGCCTCGAAGAGGACAAAACCTCAACTTCAGAACTGCTTCAAGTCTCACCCACTGAGTCGAATGGAGAACAAAACCAATCAGTAAGTAACCTGACTGCTCTCGGACCATTTATTGATCAATTTCTATAGACCACCCGAGTCGCTACCAGATCATTGGGTGGTTCCAGATTTTAAAAAACATCCTTTATCGTCCGCATTATTTCGCACAATCTGTCTGATGGCTTTTGGAAGACCGTCTCTCGAACGTCCGTGGAAGTCTCTGACTGACGATGATGAATGGGAGAAACATGGGAAGACTTTGATTGAAAGACAGAGTAATACTAACATAGCGGTAGGAAATGTCGACATCACTTAACCAGGTACTGATTTATAACATTGCAGGCGGGCTTGGTCTGTAGTACTTCTTATGTAAAAGTCAAAGAAAAAATCTAACATTGTATTGCAGGTGCTCACTACTTCGGCAGTTTTTCTTTCAACACAACCGCCCCTGACGTCATTTCTTTTATACACCACACGCACTTGCTATGCTTTAGCCCTCGGATCTTTCGCGCATGCCCTTGGCAGCATGCTTTCTGGTTTAGCTGTGATCAACATATACAAAGCCAATGATCGAATCTGGGTTAAAGATGTTTGTAGCAGACCTGACTGCACTTATGCGTGTTCACAAAATTACAGGTCCTGACAGCCACACGCTTTCGACTGTGCTTTACACTTCTGACCATCAGCTGGCCAACTTTATCCCTCACAAGTTCTATCGTCTTTTTGTCGACATGTGAGTGGTCCTGTATTAATTCCGAGATCGATCTACTTAATAGCATCCCATACTAGCTCTTATGATCGCATGTTACGCTTCTGGACTGTGGTGGCTTCAATTCTTGACAACAATAGAGATATTGTCCTGGGTGTGGATGCCCCCTCTCTTCGCTTGGTGTGCGCTCGCAGAGACCTTGCCAAAAAACTTGCGAGTATCCAGACAACAGACGGTCACCAGACTGACCTCCTGAAGTATGTGTACCTTCAAGGAACCATGACGAACTGTATGACTTGCTACTCGTTCGGTTGTGTTTGAGCACATGTACAGCCAACGTCTTTAGATATGAATATGAATATTATTAGAAGTTGGCGCCCGTAGTTTGTCCGGACTCATACTGTTTAGGGGTTTCTTCTGCTACTATCCAACTTTGGACTCGCAGCGAGGTCAGCTGTGCAGCACTCGATCCCGCAGGTGTGTTTCTTTCAAGAGCTAATGAGTTATTAGAACTTCATACCGAAGCTCGGGATGCTTCTCGACAGCAGGTAACACCGCACGACTTAATGCGGCGCAAGATAATTTCCGTGGCTCATGTCAGCATGTCGAGTTCCTCGAAAAAGAACTTCACAGAGCCTACCATAGATTAATACAAAGCGTTGAAGTCTAAGACAAGGACATATTTATATACACGGACTAGTCGGTGGCACAGCAACCTAGAACAACCTCTCCAAGTCCCATCAGACATCCACGGGAACGGACTTCTCGCCAACCATTTAATCTTGTTGATGTAGAATTTCTGTGTTATCTGCACAGCACGAAAGCATATGAGCAAAGCAGACAGAATCAGCATTTAGTATGGCTACAAGAGACAAATGCATGTCCGGAAAAAACTGCGCTATGCTGATAGGCAAGTGCTGGAACACAGTACAGTGCATGTATAATGCCATCTCAAAATGAGCGTGTGAAAACAAGATGTTATCCTGTCCCAGGTGAACCAGAACGTTGTATGCGGCACTCTCGATAGGGATAGCATCGGCGGGAGAACGGCGGACTTGGCAGCTTGAGGCATGAATCGCTGCAACTATGCACGGAAAGTGAAGATGTACAATGCAAGGTACTGAAACAGCCAGACACGGGCGAGGAAGTAATGCGGGTCGGAGAAACTCCCAGTGTTTAAAAGGGAATGCGACTCATCCTTGGCGGAAGTTTTGAACAATAGGATTGGGCTGAGACCAAGACAGCGTGCGGACCTCATGGACCGATATTCAACACGACAAAAGTCCGTCGTAGCAAGTGAAACGGATGCTGGAAGAAAGGGAAAAGTAGCAAAGAAACATACTAACACAAAGCGTGCACATGAAAACACAGGTACCTAGACGTTTCAAGGGTTGGAACTCTCCCCAAATTGTAGGGTCGGGGATGCAGGCTTGCACAGCGGCCGTAGTAAGAGCTCAAGAGTGTGATGTGACGATGTTGCAGGTGCAGGATCGCGACAAAAATGGACATGGGAGGTAATTGGCAAACAAAACAAACTGAAAGAGGAGTTCAATGGCTGAGGGATCGAGATGAGTACGGAGCAAAGCGCTGGAAGCAAGGCTGACACCTTTGAAAATCGTGATTTAGAAAAATGCGTATTGAAAGACGGAAACTTCTGTATTAGGAACGGATTTGAGATGCGAGAAGAGAGAAATTTGCTAGTGGATAGGAAGTTTTGGAATCGACGAGATGAGGAGATGATACTGCAGTAACTGACTCGGATAAGTTTCATTATGAGAGGTTGGAGAGGCTGCTCAACACGAGAAATAATGATATTCATGCGGCAATCTAGGATAGATAGCTTTCAGCCAAATTCTAGGATTGGGGGTAGCAACTGCATTGTTGCCATGGGATAGGATATGTTCTGGAAGCTGTGGAGATGGGGCTCGGACGCATGTACACCGTGCGGTCGAAGGTGGTTATGACTCCGAGTTATAGGTAGCATTCTTGCTGGAACGGTGATGGCAAACTACCTCGTGTCTTAAGCCCATCTATACAAACGAGGTAGATTAGCGTGGTTGAAGCAGCATAAAAACGTACAATACACACACTTCTGTAACTTAGAGAAAGACACTCACAATCCCTCACCGTGCTCAATACTATTAACTTCCAGTGAAATGTTACAGCTTATTTCAGACACCATACCCCCTCGAAGTGTTGAAGAACATGAGGGGATTGTAAAGGCAATTGCAGTATTCCCCGACGAATAGGTACAGCCTCGAACGACAAGATACTTCATATTTGGGACTTGAAAGCAGGTGTCATGTTGAAGAAGATGGGTAGGAGAGTCAACTGCGTTCGGTATTCACCGTCTGGCGAACTTCTTGCCATCTCGACAGACGACAATCATAATCCGAGCACAAGGGAGGAACGCGTCTCATCTTTCAAAGCCCGCACAGAATACAACTCGTCATTCTTGTGGAGCATGTGGCTTCTTTCAGCAGGTAATGAGGATGTTCCTTTCGGTCAACCCTGGAACATCTACACCATTGCCATTTGTTCCGTTAGCACCTTCGTCGCCATCTGAAGGCAAACATGACTGCCTTTGGCAGCTCTCAAATCAACGAACCATCGTCATCTTCCAGCACTCTTCCAGCCTGCCATGTGTTACGTTCTCTGTGGACAGCAAGCACATCCTCAGCGGAGGCCATGATAAAAAGATCGCAGGGTGTGAGGTACCCAGTGAACCTAATGGCAGTCATTCAAAGGTGAGTTTTTTATCCTTGACTCTCATAATGTAATTCGAGCTTCATTCGTGCCGATTCTGGCTATCACGACAGCCCGTAATACATGCATCGCTGGAGACCTGGAGACCACTGAAGAGTTACTCACCCAAGAGATCGATACTGATGCCAACTCTTATACTTCTTATGCCAATCGCTCAGTCGCTATGGCCCGAAAACACAGCTGGGATGTCGCCCTTGATGATGCAATCAAGGTGAGTTATATCGACCCATCATGGCTTCCTTATAAAAGGCTTATTTTCTCATATAGCACAGTCCATCAGCATTCAGCCCTCATTGACAGGCTACATCTCTAGAGGTGTCGCCCTTTGCGGAAAAGGCCACATCTGGGTGGCAGGGATAGCATTCGACGCCGCATCCATGTTCACGAACCGAGATCCAGAAACCAACCATTTTCTGCTCTTGATGAAGGTAGCCTTAATTTGTCTTACATGTTTTCTGCTTCATTGCATGTTTCAGGCCATTACCCTCTTCAATGCTGCTTATTGAAGAACTCACTACTAGTCTGATTGCTGATCCTCTCATGTGCAGAATCAGTTATTTAAACTGATTTTTGCAACTCGCACATTAGACATATCTATGTGTTCAGCTCAAAACTACAGCCTTGGATGGTGCACTTTACATAAAGTCGCTTGGCACTTCACTACTGCTATCAACTCGAGCGCTTTCTCATCGAAAAGTATTCATGAAATATTCAAGGACTTGGCCGTGGTGTGTCAAGATGATGCATATATAATGCTTCTCATAACTGATTGCTTTGTCCAGTTCTTTGGCTGGGACCTCGAGCCCTTGCATATCAATGTACACCAGAAATCTTTCAGCAGGTAAACCCGCTGAAGCCCTTTGAGCACACCAATACATGACGGACACCATCAAAGGCTAGTCGCCTCGATTAGTCTAACGGTAAGTTTTTTAATGATGTCACTGAGGCTACCATTCACTCGCACTTCACTCAGAATTTAAGGAGCAATGTGGCACGCTCGTGGCGCATGGTGACGGTATTCTTTTTATCCTTTTTCTCCCTTTTCCCACTGACCTGTATGCAGGTGGAGATCCCCAGGCTTAATTTCTTCTACAGAATGCATCAAGTACGTGCAACAGCAGCTCCTTCTTTCTCTCATAGTTCATGGCAGTATTCTCAGATTTCTGGGCCACGACCTCTACAGCGCCCTATGTGCCCCAAAAAACTCAGACTCTCCATGACGAGAATCCTTCGTTCAGCTCTACCCGTGTCACCCACCACCTCACTACCAGTCGCTGCCGCTACCATCTTCAAACTTACCTGCAAGACCTATTCACCCAGCCACTCCATTATGCAATGCCGCTCGTTATCGATGTTCCTTTTGCGCAGGGTTGAGAGGTGTGCCTGGTTAAATTTATAAATGTATCTCGGATCTCTGATATGTAACTCCACAGCGTAATGCTGCAGCGGGTGTTCCTGGTAGTGACAACTCTTTGATACGTGTGAAGACTATCATGAATCTCCTACACCGGA
Organism: Suillus spraguei; assembly: GCA_016800925.1. Classification (NCBI taxonomy): domain Eukaryota; kingdom Fungi; phylum Basidiomycota; class Agaricomycetes; order Boletales; family Suillaceae; genus Suillus; species Suillus spraguei. The sequence continues at coordinate 53,480 of JABCPU010000220.1, forward strand.
TCCCAATTTACAACAGTAGCGGCAACAAGTAGCAGTTCGGGTGGACGGAGAATATGGAGGTAGCCGGTCGTGTTGCTGCTGGAGGGATTGGTGGAATACTGTGGCTATTTTAGTTCTATTGTTGCTCATAATGTGCACTAGAGGCAGGACTTATTTTATCTACATAAAGCATGAGATACCGCTGGTATCGGGCGCAATTGTGTCCACCATGTCATAGTGTTTGTGTGTCTCTTGCCGTCCATGGCATCATGTTATGTCGTCTGGATTTCAAACACAATTGCCGCATCTGCGCCAATCACGAATTCCATCTGGGCAGAGAAAGCAAAGGGCCCGGGACCTTGCTCAATCTTCAAAAGCACACAGCGTTGTCGAGGGTAACACCCATCAAGAGAGGGGAACTAGAAACCCAGCACCAGAACCAGCATAGACGCAGTCCATCTTCACATCTGGGAGCGGGTGATCGCTCGTCCCTTGAGTAAAAGTGTCAAATAGTAGCATCGCGAGCACGTAAGTACCCTACCGGCATGACAGTACGGGATTCCGTCCTCCTTATGTCCCCACCACATCACGGGAGACCACTCATCCACGAGGTTTGCTAGCGTCTGGACGTGACCGTATGTAGCCGGCTGGGGACCGCGCGGTCGGCGCAGCGCGATGAAAGTGAGGAAGCAGGCAAATATAAAGAGTGCTATGCATAAGTTCCAGATCTGCACGAGGGTGAGAATGTCGTAGCAGTTTTACATGGGCAGTAAGTACGAACCTGGGCAGTGTACATGAATAACTGCAAACCTGATTGTTGCCCATCCTCACTGCCCAGAGATACGTTGAACGAAAGCCCAAACATCCAATCTGTGATTGTCGAGGATAATGTTCAATAACACCAATAAAAATACTAGACAGGAAATGACTCACGCAGGAAAGGCTTCGTGACGAAAAGTACGAGACAAATCGAATGAGTGAAAATCGTCTTCACCGGGTTTGTCGCCGTTCTAAGTCCTTTCCTTCCAGTAGCTAATCTCCACTGTCTTTCGTCTCGAATGACATTTGCGATGAGCTCTGAGCAATGCAACCCAAGTGTCAACGGTCCTTGGATAACTGCCATAATGACGAAGAGCAGGATCCACAATTGAAGATTAATCTTCATTTCATACACGATGGAATTGGACTCCACCTCGTTGGGCAAGAACGACCACGTTTTTAGGGTTAGCGCATTGAAAGGGCGCGTGTTAAAGGACTTGTTCCAGATATACATGACGAGTGCAGCCCATCCAGCATATGCTGCAATGATCACCCAAAGAAAAATGACAACTTTCCGGATGCTAGAGTGAGCATGCAGTGCAGAAGGTTGCATCTTTCGTGGCCTCGCTGGACCTCCATCCATGTCTAGGTCACACACACAACGCATGCACCGCAAAGTGGCAGGGGTCAATTGCGTGTGGTGTACCAGTGCGGCGGTCAAGTCGAAAGGTGAGGAGCTCCACGTCGATATTTTGGCAGTCCACATCCCTGACAATACGATCATCACCTGGAAAAGGAGTGTAACGCCCAGAATGAGGAGAGGTAACCCTGCAAAGGCAATGCCCACTTCAGGTGCTGGTTGCTCTGTTTGTATGTTGACACATATGACGAGTGAGGCCGAGCTAAAGGATATAATGAGGAGGATAGTCGAGATACCATTAAGCAGGACACCGTTAGGGTTATACCATCCACGTGCTGCAGTCAGAAGGCGCAGATTGGTGTTGAAATGAAGCCGTGACTCTGAGGCTAGCGCAGAGCGCAATGAGATGCCGTGGACGAAACCTATGGACTCAGTGCATAACGTGACGATTAAGTTAAGGGCCAGGACCAATATCTTCCAATGCAGGATCAACTGAGCATCATCGTTGATATTCACGATGGCCATGTTGGACATGGCTACACCATAGACTCCGTGATTGACTGAAATGACAATGCCTGCAATGACGCACAAGCAGCTGAAGATACTTGAACATGCCACTCCGACAAGGGCATATGTGCGACTCGTCAGACTGGGGTCGTAGAAATCGGTTTTAGTATCAGGAATGAACTTTGTATCAGATGTTATCGAGTCAAAGTCCTGTTGATTTGGGAGTGCATCATATACAAGAAGATCGGTCGGATGCGACCTTTTGCCTGTCGGTTTGGAAGAAGTCGTCATGAGAGGCAGAGATAGCAAGGCCAGCATATCATGATGGATACGCAGATTATATATATTTCACTATGACCATAGCTTTTGGTGCATGGCTTTGTGATGGAAAAGGTGTATTTCTGTATGTCCAGTGCATTATCGATTAATATCGCCTCGCCGCAGTGTGGCGATGCTAAAAGTGTATATATCAGGATGATGATCATTGAAATTTAGAGAGCCACCGAGCCTAACCTCCTTGTACTACACACCCATACGAGATGCGCAGACCGGCCATTGTCAGGCTGCCAATCGAGTAAGGCCAAGATCAAAGTTCGCCATGCTCATTGTCCTTGCTCAGCGGACCCCGGGGGGGGGGGTCTCAAAAGGATAAGCACGGGAAGACCCGAGGGACAAGTCTGCTGAGGAGCAACCCTTATTTCGCATGATCACTGTCTACAACTAATCACGATCATCAAATTCGCATCCTCCACTGGCTTGCGCAATGCGCATAGCAGATGGATCACGAGACCTCACCCGGGATAATACTCAGCCATGAAAGTTGGTAGATATCTTGAATTTGCCTGGGTCCTGCTCGGATAGTGAATCGTCGGAGAAGAACCTCTGACGACGCGAGACTGAAGAGACACTTCCAAATACTTGGTCGCCTGCATCTACCATACCTCTTCTGAAGAGGCAGCCAAAGGTCGGCAGTGCAGTGCAGACAACATTTATGCACTGCGTATTGACATCGGCGCTTCTCCCCGTACAGAATCTGTCAGCTTCCTTCTATCGGGGCCTGCGGGAGACTACTCCGCCGCGACATGCAAACAGACACCATGAACGTTGAACATTGAACATTGAACTACTGCTGTTTGACGGGGTGTTACATGTGGCGGCATCCAAGCAGATCGCCCTGGGTAAGCATTTCGCCCGTCCAAGGTGTCATAATAAGCGGAACCCTTGTGTTTGTCCACTGCACACAGGTAAAACTCAGACGAAAAAAAGAAAAAAAATGTCTATTATGAAAGTAGCCGTAACATGAACGACTTGCCTATCTATAAGTCCCAATAAATGCATGATTTAACTATTATCACGTGGACGGCGTCCACTCAGCAAGCCACTCCTTCATGTACATCAACCCTGCTTCCTGCACGGCCGCGATAGTTGGGTCTACAACGCCATTCTCTGTGAGCAGGTCTGAGCAGTGGAATCCATCGCCCTCATAGATCGGCATGCTGGTGGTGTTAGGTTTATTCAACCCATCGGCAGAGACAGTTGCTTCGCGCCATGGGTCGCGCAGGCCGTTGGCAAAGAAGAGACGTGGAACACTTATGTTCCAACCGTCATACATTGTGTCGGTCTCTGTAACGTTTGGCAGAGGTGGATAGGCAAAGGCCTGAGGAAACATGTTCACGCATTGGCGCTGAAGATAACGTTGAAGAATGATCATGTCTCGAATCCAATACACGTACCTCCTCGTAAATGGGTTGGAGGATGCGGCTCACGATTGCAGGCAGGCCTTCAGGAGGGCCAACCTGATACCATCCGACCTGATTGCACCTGGAGTAATTGTTAGAGTGGATAATATATTCGAACTAATGAGAATACATACACCATCCAAAACCACGACCTGTTTGCATCATTCACGGTAACATTAGTCCAGTAGGACTGGCTCGTGTTATACGTCCCAAGACAGGTTCTAGCTTCACTGTCAGTCAACGCGGACGACTACGTCACAAGGATACGCACTCCGCATCTTCGGATCCGCAAACTTTACTATCAATTTAGCCATGTCAATCAAAAATCAAGGGGACTACCTCACCATAGTCGTAGTATGTGGTATTCCAGAAGTTACCCCAAGAGTAGATAGCATTATCAAGTCCCCATCCCTCAGGTCCGGCATTGACGCCATCCTTGACTTCAAGCGCATCACAGAAATCGAAGAACATTGCTCCTGGGCCGACATCGGGTTGCAGAGATTGCCAATCAAACAAGTTGTATTGAACTGTTGGCAAAGTAGGGTCAGTCGAGTCAAGAAGGCGATAGAACAATTTAAAAAAAGAGAATATCGAAAGGAAAGTTCGAGGTAACCATGTGGAAAAGGAGAAACTCCACGCGCTGGTGAGAGGAATATGAACCACAGATGTTGTGCGAATCAGAAGCCCTTCCGACCACGCTGTCCGCTCTACGCAAATACACAAAACTGAATAAAGGACAAAGACTCACGTGCACTAGCGAAATCGTCGACGTGCACAACATCTCCGAGGTCAAACGCTTCCTTGAGGGTTTGGATTCCAGTAGTGTCATTCGCCAGGTACATCCCATCCAGGTAGGCAATCACTGCTTGTACGTCAGAGGAACAATTCTGGGGCATGTACTCCCTAATAGGAGTGAAATACCCATAATAGTCACTATTTTCGCCGAATAAAACCACATTTCAAGGAATGGCCATGTTATGACACAAGTAATTGTAAGAGTCGGAGAAAGAATCACATCAATGACACACGAGTGGCGATTTCAATAAAGTGACATACGTGATTGCTTCTACGACTGCAGAAGATGCATATGCGGCCCAGAAAAGTCCCGGTTTGCTTTATGCGAATCACCAACTGAAACAAACATTCACTTGTAGTAAGTTACTTACTTGACCATCGTCCAACCCGTGAGGGCTCCCGAATAGCTTCCGCCGATCAAGATCCATGGCGCCTGACCCGGCTTCACAGCATCACCACCAGGCATGGGAAGGTTGGCGGTGTTGACGAAATATTCAAGATCATCAATGGCCTGCTGGATGGTGAGGAGCGTGAGAGATTGTGACGTAAGGTTGTCGTATGGATTGGAATACCCAAAGAAACGGTGTTCGATGAGGACGGTTGCACCATTCTGTTGTTGAGCGATAAGACCATTGATAGTTTCATTGGTAAGGTAGCCCTCGTAGCCTAAAATCAAGTGTTTCAGAGAAAAAAATCACAAATCGAGGATGGTAAACCGACCATCTGCGTCAGTTTCTCCAGGTGTCATTAGGATGATGGGGCCACCTTCAATCAATCAAGTTAACATTACTCGAAGCTGTACTTAATCCTCTTCACGACATGCCTGGCTCGTAAAATTCCCAGTCCATCCAATATCGCTGTTGGAAGGTCCCGAGGTCCGGATTATTGTGGTCGATGAGCTGATCAAAGTAATATACAGTTGTAATGGGTGGGAGTGCTGTGCCGTTCGGCGAAGTGATAGAACGATCCGGCACTGGGAGCGTTGGGAGAGTAGGCATGCTACGAAGCATGGCGTTGGGAATAGCTGCTCGGGTAAAACCTGCAAGCAGGAGCGACGTAAGGGCCCACATCATGTGAAAGCTTGGTGACAGCGATACTCGACGACATGATGATGGTGGAGGAAAGACCTTTTATAACCACGGCGGGGCACCACATTTCTGATTTGAATTTTGAAACATGTGTTATCCGCTTTGCTTCGCAAGACTCGGGAATACAATATGGTGGGTTCTCATGATTATAATTGGACGTACTGCAAAATGCTTGAAGGCCTAAACTCGCACAGCTGATTAATACGTAGTTCACATTCTCATTAAGCAAGTACTATGCTCACGCTTGATACTAATGGTGGCCAGACTGGAGTAAGATTTAAAAACTAGCACAACTTAGCGCTCACCGCTTGGACGCCATGGCAAAGGTCAGCTAGACCACAAGAACATCCAGTCATCTGATTCTTGCAGCACATGCATCAGGTGGGAGAAGAATGGCACGCCACACGATTGCCAGCATGGCCAGGTGAGCTGCTTTAGAGAAGCCCAGCTTGTACCGCACTTTCGTCTCCAAGTGGAAGTTGAAGAAGGCGATCCCTCGGTCCGCTGACATGGTGATGTTACTGAATGTTGGATTTCTGGCAACTCGGAGCTTGAGACTGACTAAGCACGCAGTATGATTTATAATTTTCTGGTTGTGTAGAAACCCGATATTTTACAGTAGTTTACAATTCTCATACGTTGCGCGTTATCCTGTACTTGCGGAAAACTCATCACTGAAGTGAACCAGAAAGTCCGGGAATTGAGTTTCTGAAGCCGACTCCACGGGTCGGCCTGCGCCTTAGTAAGGTAGAGTTTCCGGTCAATACTGCCCACCGCCTTACATCATCCGCTGATTAACTTATCTCGTCCGGACCCAAGAGGTGTGGGAAAACGCAATTCGTGATATACACCTCCCGCAACTTCGGAGGCCCCAACCCATGTCACAGTCACAGTAACACGTATTTAACCATATATGGTAATATTTCGATCATCTGATCTGTTCAATGATCCAGCTCAAGGTATTGATTGCAAGGGAACATAGAGGTAACAGCGCGACTACACGACAACGAGAACTTGACGGGAACTTCTGTAGTTGAGAAAACATGTTGTAGACTACGTCCAAGCAAATAGAAAGCATTTTTGAAATGACAGAGACGTTGTAAGCAATGTGAGACACAGACCAGGTAACCGTGAGAATGTAACTGCGTATCCTAATAAGGAAGGCATGTGTTGTACAGATGCGTTGAGCATATGAGTCAAAGTCATGTGACATGATATACAAGTAAGAAGATAAAGGGAAAATGAATAGGGGCACGTACAACTGGGCAGTTCTTTTGCCGATGTCCGATGATGCCGCAGACTCGGCATTTCATGTTTTTGTCAGTGTTAGAGATGGACATACATAATGGCGATGGTGAAATGATGGGTTTAGGGCTGGTGGATCTGGTGCGCTTCTTCCCCTTATTCCATTTCATATGCTTTAGGGCAAGGGTGTTGTCGCGCCTGAGCTGCGCCTGAGCTGCGCCTGAGCTGCGCCTGCTGAGCAGGAGTGAGAGTATATGCGGTTGGGGGGAGATCAGGAGTAGTTCCTCGTTCAGCAACCGCAAGAAGTTCGTCAGAAGAAGAAGGAGCAGTAATGCTGAAGTCTTTTACTAAGATTGGCGAGACAGGATCCATTGGACCAAATGATGACGGGATAGACATGGGAGGGTGGATGTGAAGGTCGCGAAGTCGAGGACCGAGTGCTATTAATTCAGCAACAGGAATCCCTAATCTTTTTGCAGCTTCACACTGTTCTTCTGTGCAGGGCTCGTATAGCCATGCAGGATGGTCATGAGAGACTATGACGGGAGACGGTGAGGTCGGTTGTTCGATAGGAGATGGGGTTCGGGGGGAAGCGAGGTCGGCTTGCGTTTGTTGTAGATCAGTGATGGCTTCTTCAACTAAGTTTCTGGCTGCTCTGGTTTCAGCGACTGATTGCTGGATGGTTTTGACGACCGCATTGGTGAGCTGCCCGATCTCTTGGACAGCAGTGCATAAGCCAGCAAGGGTGTCAACACTAGAATACATATGCGAAGAAGAGGGTGCTGGAATAGGAAGTGGCATATCTTCCTGCAGAGAGGGAGGTTGAGCAACACCTGCTCGACTTCAGCCACGATGTGAATAGCTTCTTCAACATCGCTTTTAAAAGATCCGGGAAGCAACAACATAGCATAAGAACAAATGCGTTTTTGAAGATGTAAGAAGCATTGACGATATGTAGTGTCGGTGGTTTCATTGGCTGTGGCTTCGATGAGGGGGCGGTACAGATAATGTTGACGAGGAGGAGGGCCGGGAAGGCACCTCTTTCTGTGAGGATTCTTTCAATTTCAAGGGTGTGTCCTTCACATAGAAGGGCGGCTTCAATGTAGGAGGTGTTGTCGATTTCGGTGGCAAGGGTTCCGTAGTTTTCAGCATCAGAGTCAGAGTCATTGTTGGCAACGGTGACGGGGGTGATGTAGGCAGTGGGGAAAGACATTTCGATGGTGGTAGTTGATCAAGTGCTTTGTGCAGTTGGTTGACTAAAGGATAATCAGAGGGCGTGTTGCTTCTTATAAGCATTCAAGATTCGAGCGGAGTTCTTCAAGTTTTTTTCTGGGAGCCATTCGTTGTCTCCTGATGAATATCCTTTCCAAGAAACAGATAGCGTCGACGAGTGCCGTTCCTTTGTGAGAAAGAATTGCTTCTATTTCATATTCTTCTTCTTCTTGATAATGTCAGGTGGTGGTTCGGGGAAGTTCGGACCATGTACGTCTGTTTCGCTATAGGACGATAAGACAGAAGCGTGGAAGTAGGATGAATTTTCCACTGCGGAGGGAGTTTGAGTGTGAACGTGATGGGTGATAAGACATCGATGATCAGGAAAGGTCCGTATCGCTTTGGCACAAGTTTCCTTGATGGGAGTTTGAGTCTAAGATTGGCAGCAGATAGCCAAACCTTATCTCCGATCTTCCATGGAATGTACTTATCTCCTCGGGATCGTTCGGCCATTGTTTGCATTGCAATGTTATGGCAGGCGATTGCTTCTTCTCTTATCTTCTGCAGGGATCGTACTCGATCTTCTGCTGCGGGGACTGATGAATCAGGGATAAGGTGAGGGATAGCGTGTGGTTCATATCCCATCATCAAATAGAAGGGTGATGCATTCCTTGCATCGTGTTTTCGGTGATTGTGGACGAATTCGGCGATTGGTAGATGTTCTACCCAATCTTCAGGATTGTTGCGGCAATAGATGCGTAGGTATGTTTCAAGTTCTTGATTAAGCCTTTCCGTTTGACCATTGGTCTGAGGATGATAAGCTGTAGATGGAGCAATGACGTAATCGAGAAGTCGGGCAAGCTCCTTAGAGAAGCGTGATAGGAACTGCGGACCTCGATCCGAGATAACTTTGTCATGGAGTCCAAATCAACGGTAAACATGTTTCAAGAATAGCTTAGCAATCCCTTCGGAAGTGACGGTTTTCAGACAAGGGATAATAATTACCCCCTTCATAAGGCCATGGTCTACCACGACCATGATACTGTCAAAGCCTCCAGAGACAGGGAGGTCAGTGATAAGATCAACAGAGACCTGGGAAAAGGGGCGAGTCGCAGAGGAAGGTATTGGGGCAAGTGGAGGGCGAACAGGATGTGTGTCGGCTTTCATTTGCTGACAAAGGCGCAACCTTCAACGTATTTCGAATATAAGAGCCCATAGCGGGCCACCAGGCTTCTCGTTTGACGAGTTCTTCAGTTTTGAATCTACCGGGGTGTCCCGCAGTAGGATGATCATGGTACCGTTTCAGGATATCGGGACGATGTGCCGGTGGAATGTAGGCACGATTCTTAAAATAGAGGACATTCTCCTCAATCTTCCAGTCAGAGAGTGCCGATTTCATGGAGGAAGACACACCCATCAAGGGCATCGGACCTGTTTTGAAGACAGGGTCGTCGAGAGGGTCGAGGATGACAAACATCCTTCAGATCGGTGTCAATGAGACGAACGAATAGAGCGTCAGGGAGGAGGTCTGGTCCTGTTATCGTCTTTGCCAGAGTCGTAGTCGGCCGGCGGGATAGTGCATCAGGTACGCCAATTTAGTACCTGCAACATGATGCAGTTCAATGTCGTAAATAGACAAAATCAATTGCCAATGTGCTTGACGACGGGTAAGCTTCTGTGCACTTCTAAAGTACAGAAGATTCTTGTGGTCGGTGAATACCAGGACGGGTGCGGGTTTCCTTCAAGATAATGGCGCCATTCATTCAATGCCCGAATTACGGCAAGGAGTTCCCGATCAAAGATCTGGTAATTGTGTTCTGTGGGGTTCAAAGATTGTGAGAGATATGCACATGGGTGATAAACACCATTCTCGTCAGTCTGCAAGAGAACTCCGCCAGTTGCTATGAGCGAAGCGTCTGTAGCAATAGCAAATTGTCGGAAGGATCAGGGTTACGGAGTACCGTTGGGATGTGAAGCATTGTTTCAGTTCTTCGAAGGTGTCCATACATTCGGTTGACCAATCGAAGGCCTTATCTTTCTTTGTCAATTCGATAAGGGGTGAGCGATATCAGAGTAATGGGAAATGAACGTGCGGTAGAAGTTGCAGAAACCAAGGAATGACCAAACATCTTTTACAGATTTCGGGACTGGCCATTTGGAGATTCCCTTGGTCTTGGCGGTATCCATAGCAATTGTCCGGGGCGAATTATCATTCCAAGGTATTCCACTTCTTCTGCATCGAAGGTACATTTCTCCGGTTTCAAGAACAGATGTTCTTTTCGTATCTTCATCAAAACCGTCTTGTCCATTCGCGATGTTCTGCCATAGTTGTGGAGAAAATCAAGATATCATCCATGTAGATAACCATCCATCCTTCATTGATTTCCTGTTGGAAGTATGATTCATGTATGCTTGGAAAGTTGCCGGGGAATTACAAAGGCCAAAGAACATGATGTTTGGTTCAAAGAGGCCGAATTCCGTAGTGAAAGCAGCTTTCCACCTATCATCAGGATGGATGCGAATATTGTTATAGCCGGACCGGATATCCATTTTCGTAAAGAACTGTGCGCTGTGAAGGTGTGCGACGAGGAAATAGGAAGTGGGAGTGGATAGGCGTTCTTGACTGTCCAATCATTGATGTAGCGATAATCTTGACAGGGACGCAATTCTCCACTCTTCTTTCCCACAAAGAAGAAACCACTGGCTTGGGGTGACTTCGATTCTGAGATAAAACCTTTCGCAACGTTTTCATCGATAAACGTTTTGACGGCAGCGTGTTCTTTTTCTGATAGTGGGTAAACCTTAGACGTACGAGGGATGAAACCGGGTTTAGTATCAATCCGATGATCAATACCAGGGCGTTCGGGGGGTAGTTTGTTTAGTCCGTCTTTAGCAAAGACGTCTGCAAGTTGTGCAAATAGTCCGGGACCAATTCTTCGAAGGATTTCTTTTTCTTTTCCTTCTCATCTGTGGCAAATTCTGAGCTTTGTTACTGTATTTCGGAAGGGAGATCGTGGAGTAATTGGGAAGTTGTTCGAGTTGGGAAGTTCCATCTCGTGTGAGAGGTGTATCCATGGATACTTCTTTATGATTCTCATACTGATCCCATCAGTATCATACTCCACAAGAAATTCTCCATCTCCTAGCTCGTAAGAAGAAACTTCACGTACTTCTGGTGCATGCCAGACATCTTGCATTGTGTTGAATTGGTCATCATCCTCTGTTGGGATCAACGAGGGCACGGGTTCTTCTTCATCGGGGATTTCCTCAATTGAAGCCAAGGGAGTATGTTGAAGAGTTTTCGGGGGAACATAAAACTTGGATAGTTTTGGTACATTTGTATCCCGTCCAGGGATCTCTTCTTCTGCTTTTCTTTTTCCATACTTCTGTTCTTCTATTGGTCGTTGCTCCATAGGTTCTTGGCTGATCCGATATTCGGGCTCAGATTCATTCTTGCGCTTTTCTGCGCAGGGAATTGGTGATACCGCTCGTGGTAATTGTACACGGGAGTAGGGTCGATGGTGCTCGAAGTTTGTACTTCTGGTTTGGGGTTGTTGGGAATAGAAGGGATTACGAGGGATCTCGGAAGTCGGGAATGTTGCCATTTCTTAGAATGACAATTGAAGGCTGAGGGCAATCCATTCATCTTCCAATCCATATCCATATCAACTTCTATTTCATCCGATTTCGTTGTTCGGGAAGGACTAGTGTTTCAGCAGCCCAATCTATACTTGGGTTCATTGCGCATAACCATGGAATTCCCAGAAGGATTTGATCTCTTCTTCCTAGTTTGGTGATGTTGAATTTTCCATACATGGTTCGTTCATCGATTTTGACTACTAGGAGACAGTAGTGTGTAATTGGTCCTCCTTTGATAAGAGTTCCATCTGCCATAGTGACTCGAAATGGTGTTTTGAGTTTTCGTCGTGTGATTTGATGGAGTTTCACAAACTCTTCGGAAATGAACGTTCCTGCCACTCCTGAATCAATAACAGCAGTGGTGTCGACGGATTTTAAGCGAGTACGTGAGTGGAGGGTGATAGGAACATGAAGTTCTTTTCTTTCACCTACAGTGCGTACAAGTCTTAGTAATACATTGGGAGAAACATACGTCAAATCTTTGTTTCTCCAAGTTAAAAATCCTCAACAATCCGCCTTACAGTTTCTTCGTCTTCTTCTTCTTCTTTGACTTCGGTTTGTCAGAGCGGGGTCTTCTTCTTTCTGTCAGGACAATTATGAATGCGATGTCCTGTCTTCTTGCATCCGAAGCATTGTCCCTTCTTCATGCATTCGGATCTCTCCATATCGGAGATTCGATCTACGACCATTGCGTTGGAATCACGGTTCGGTATGTAACGTGCATTTCCATAGTTCTTCTTCTTCTGTTGTGGAGCATGACGTGTCCTCATGGCTTGAAGGCGATGATGGGAATTGTCAATGGAAACGCATTGCAGCACAACGTCTTGGAATACTTCTGAGACATCTCCTAGTGCAAAAAGCTTTGTAAGGATGCCCCAATTCAGGCCATCTTGGAAGAACTGGATCTTCGTTGCATTATCGGTGATATGAGCCTTGGCTGCAAGTGCCTCGAAATCAGCAATGTAGGTGTGAAGATCTCCACTTCCTTGTTTGAGGTCCCTGAGTTTCGTGAGTGCAGTGCCTTTGGTATCTACTGGGTCGAAGGCTTCTTTGAAGCTTTTCATAAAATCCACCATTGTCCCATAACCAACTTTTTGTCCAGAGGTGTCGGTTGATTGAGCATGGTCAAGGAATTGCTCTTTCCAGGATTTGGCATTCCTTTCGGTCATAAAGGATGTTATGAAAATGATCTTCTGCTTGTCGGTAGTGTAAAGCTTTTCGTTGATGTCGAAGTGAAGATTGCATGACTGGATAAATTTGCGAGAATTGTCGCGATCTCCATCAAAAGTGTTTGGCTGGCTGATCTTGTATTTAAATTCTTTGGTTGTCATAGTTGGCGATTCGTCTGGTGAGTTATACTTTCTCAATGCCTACACGCGCTGTCTTGCTGTCTGTTAGGGCTTGTCTTCTGTCAGAGGGCTTCTCTTGACAATTGGTTTAGCGTACGCGTACGCTAATCTGCTTATCTAAGCAATCAGGTTTCGGGGTCAAAGACTGGATAGTCAACAATCAAAATGAGACTTTAATCTTTTGTTACGAACTGGGGTGGCATCACCAGCGACAGTGAAAAGACACAGACGGTCTGCTGGGAAGTTCTACAATGTCCAAAAGAGGACAAGGTGAAAGTACAAGGAACACGTTCCAAGTACGATCAAGGGTCTAGCCTCAAGGATAAGTCCGAGAGGTTCTTATGAGAATAGAGACTAAGGCTAAGGAGTGCTTAGACTTAGAGATGATTCAAGGACGACTTAGGTTGGAGACCTAAGCGAAGGAAGTTCCAGGTAAAACCCAGTAAGATTAAAGTAAAGAATCTACTACAAGTACACTGTGCTTATATAGGGAGATATGTGCGCACAGACCAGGTAACCGTGAGAATGTAACTGCGTATCCTAATAAGGAAGGCATGTGTTGTACAGATGCGTTGAGCATATGAGTCAAAGTCATGTGACATGATATACAAGTAAGAAGATAAAGGGAAAATGAATAGGGGCACATACAACTGTAACAGAGGGAGGTTTTGGCAAGGTTTGTTCTTTGATCTGTTGTTGATGGCTCCATATTTGAAGGTGTGCTGGTATGTACAGTGTGTTGTCCAGGTAGGCACACTGCTTGCAGTGACTGTGATCGAGATAGCACACTCAGGACATCCTGAATGCCCGCAGAAACCACATGGATGAGTCTCTCCAACCTAGTATTTAGAATCATCAGTGTTAGTAAATCAACATTAATAAAAGACATACCTGTTCCTTCATGCTGATGACCTTGGGCGTGTTGCACAATGCACGAAGGATGTGTGCACCCATATGACAGTGCATGTCTGGTACCTTTGCCTCGCACAGCGGACACATCATGACACGCTCTCCTTCGGATGCTGTTAGCAAGCTGTTTGCCTCAACTGAGGACACTGCGACAGTCCCTAATATATAAAAGAATTATCAGAAACAATATGCGTCATTAAACTAAGTAAGACTTACCATCAGAGAGTTGATAAGGGAAGGATTTGATGTTCGGGGGCAAGACGGACACAATCGACTTAAGTGATACCTTGATTTCGACAGCTTTAGCCCAGAGAAAATCACACGCGGTGTAAAGATACAGCCTAGCTTGGGCTGTAGATAAACCACTGCCTAAACTAGTATGTTAGTCTTGTGCTCTGTCTAGTCTGCTTCACTTGTAAGAACAAGAGTGTTCGACCCTAAAGGGGGATGCCTAATTAGTATGGTCAAGTTCGAGTCTAACTTATTTGCGAAACAAGTGTCTGAGTCAGCGGTAAGTTGCCACAGTCAGCGATGATACTGCTGGAACTAGCGTCATGCGTTGCAGTGCTACTGTTGTCGAGATAAAGTCAGTAACAGTTGTGTCTAGCAAGCGATGTCAAGCAGTGGTCTCTGCGGTAGCAGTAAGGTTGCGAGCGGTGCAAAGAAACAGTAAAGTAGTCCGCGGTACTTTCAGCGGTAAAGTAGCAGAGCGTGAAAAGTTCAGTCAAAAGTAACAATCAAAAGTCCAGCAGTATGCCAGCGGTAACGGAGAATGAGCATGATGTATTAACGAGCGATAAGGGAACTTTAAAGACTATGTCCACTACTGGGTTGATCCAGAGCTAGACAATAATCCTGACCTATAGTATGTGCAATGGTGTAAAATCAGGTACTGTATTGTGTTGGGTATGCGGTGCTTATATCCTAATTTGTATGTACTCGGAATACTCTAGGCGAGATCAGTAGCGCTGGAGTGTAGTAACCGCTGTAAGTATACATAGCGCGAGGCGCTGCAGCACGAGGCAACATGTAATAACACTTGCTGTGGAATCAGTGATAACGAACAGGAAACAAACTATGCACCAAATGGAGCTATGTGGATGCGGCAAGGACATGGAAGGACATCGGTTTGTGGAATGAGGTGCAGTAGTCAGTATGGAGTGCGGTAAGCGTGGGATGCCGCCGGTACTGCTAAAGGGGTAAGAAGGCCATGGACTAGTGGTAACTCCTGTAGACGTGAGACGAGTGTCAAAATATGGGGTTTTAAGCCCAGCGCCAATATGTTCATTACAGCGGTTTGCAATGCATCCCAAGGGACTTTCCAGGTGTTCTGACCACTGTTAACTTGAGTGAATGCATCACTGTTGATGTTGTCCTGGAAGTGGATGAAAGTTGCTTCAGGGTTAACTGGCTCAACAAGGGTGCCAGGAACAGACACAATGATGATGCATTCTGTGGAGTCGGGGGTCCCCTGGATTATTGAGCGAGCAGTAACATACCCTCCATCCCACAAAAAGTATTGTGAGGCATCAGGTGAAGCATCTGTTGGGATGACAGTAAGAAGTTGTCCAGTGATCTTTGCAGTGGAACGCAAGGCTTTCATGACAGTGATGTTGATGGATGTGTGAGATATGCCATTGAGACTTGCTGATGTGGAATGAATTACACTGATAGACAATGTATGACCTGAGCGAAGGATAGTCAGGAAGATATCACCAACAAGAAAAAGGTTTTGGTCTGTGATCCATCCTGCTGACATGTCGATCCATTTGTTCACTTTCGTGTATCCTTCACGCACATGTTCGAGTCGATTGAGTGACTTTGAGACAAAGTCTTTGTTGATGACCAATCGGCAAACAGTTTGCTTGTGAATACATTGCCCATTGTACAAGAGATAGTCATTGGGACGTATACCAGGGCCTTGCGGCAATTGCAGGGTCAATGATGTCAGGTTTGCGGGAATGAGTTGATGGGAGGGTGCATGCAAGGGAGCATCCCTGGGGGACTTGTCAATCAACGCTTCCTGGAAGGTTAGCATGAGTTCTTCATCATCATGGCACTCGGGTTGTAACTCCCCGTCTCCCTCATCTCCCAAGGTCATCTCTAGACACTGTACAGCAGGAATGACCACAACAGGGGGAGGAAGATCAGGTATATGACTGGGGTCCAGGAGTTCTTCATCTGTACAGACACCAAAGTACTTGTTTTGTCTGACTGGTTGCATCATGTCAATGGTAGGGTTGTTGAAGTGTGCTGTGAATGAATAGTGAACTGGATCAAGCTGGGACTTAGACAGGATAGTTAAAGCAGCATCTCGACCTCTGCCAAGTTAACGGAAGATCACATTGCCCCGCAATGATATCACCTTTCCAGATCTCACGATTGATGTGATCGACTCCCTCATGCCGTGTAAGTTTGAGATGCTGATGCCCCGGATTAAGCTTGGGATGACATTTAAAAACACTATTGATATCCTTTGCTGCACCGAGACGATCAATGGCCTGAGCATAAGAGCAGGCAGAATTATGACCTCTGATCATACACGTGCAACTGAACAGAATCTCCAGTGGGTCATCTCCAACATCACCAAGGTAAAAGTGCGTGTGAGGGTCCAATACTGTCGAGATACAGTGGCTCAAAAAACTGTCCGCATGTTTTGACATTTTTCACTATCTATGATATTGTGTGAGAATGAACAAATTCCTCAAGGACATACTTATACCACATTGTAGTATGGCTTCAGGGCTTTCATTTGAGCCCTACACCGTGGGAATCGGTGGAGATATGGTGGAGATACAAGGCTCACAAAATGGTGACTCATGCGGACAGTTTTTTGACTCAAGTATTTTACAGTAATAACCAGGTATTCTAGTATTTTGTATGACCTCCCTTGGCTTTAATTACTGCCTCTATCCTTCTAGGCATACTCTCAATTAATTTCTGGCAATCCTCAGCTGTGATCTTCCCCCATTCCACTGCTACTCTCTCCCAAAGCTCCCATACTCCTTTAGGGGGGTTTTCATAGGCTTGAAGCTTTTTCTTGAGTGTTCCCCAGAGATGTTCAATGACATTGACATCAGGAGACTGTGCTGGCCAGTCAAGAACATTGATGTTATGTTCTTCAAACCATTCCCTAGCTCTTCTGGATGTGTGCTTGGGATCATTATCCTGTTGGAAAATGATATCTTCTTCATCAATCCCTGATTCTGCCAAGCTAGGCAGCAAGTGGTCATTTAAAATGTCCACATACTGCTCAGCATTCATCTTTCCCTCAACCTCAGCAAGCATTCCCACACCATTCCATCCCATACAGCCCCATACCATTAAAGAACCTCCTCCAAACTTGACAGTCCCATTAACCTCTCTGTCTGTTAGGCCATCTCCCTTCTTTTTCCATACATACACCTTCCCATCTGACCCAATCCTATTGATTTTGGTCTCATCTGACCATATAACACGCTTCCAGTCCTCTACAGTCCAGTGTTGATGAGCTAAGGCAAAGGCTAGTCTTCTCTGCCTATGTTTGATGGAGAGAAGAGGCTTTTTCTTCTTTGTTACTGCCTTGAGAACATTCCTCACAGTTTGTGAAGAGACAGGGGTAGTGATGGTGGAATTGATATAATGGGTGGCTTGGACAGCATTATCAGCCTTTCCTGTAGTGATATGTTGGATAATAGCCCTTTTGTCAGTAGAGGTAAGCTTGGATGGACGTCCTCCACAAGAGTTTTCCTTGTCTGGGTGGCTTTCTTTGATGAACTTGGCCACAGTGGACTTGCATACTCCAGTTCTAGAGGAAATTTGGCGAGCAGAGAGGCCAGCATAAGACAGAGAGAGGATATTATCTCTTTGAGCAGAGGAGATGGCTTTCATGGTGATTATGACTATGATACATGAGATATTCTGGTTTATATAGTTAGATATAGTCATAAAATAACATAATGACACCACTTTATAATTTATATAATAGTGGCATGATTTTTATGGTGTCATAAATAATGATTTATATAGTTTTAATATACACTCAAAAAACTGTCCACATGAGTCATCATTTTATAAGCCTTATATCTCCACCATATCTCCGCCGATTCCCACGGTGTAGGGCTCAAATAAAAGCCCTGAAGCCATACTACAATGTGGTATAAGTATGTCCTTGAGGAATTTGTTCATTCTCACACAATATCATAGATAGTGAAAAATGTCAAAACATGCAGACAGTTTTTTGAGCCACTGTATGTGCGCACGGACCAAGAGAGATGTGAGAATGTAAGTGCGTATCCAAAGAAGGAAGGTGACTATAGTACAAATGCATTGAGCATATGAGTCAGAGTCTCATTATGTAATATACAAGGTAAAGGAGACGAAAAATGAATAGGGGCACGTACGACTGTAACACCTCGATATTAATCTTGGAATCATGGACTGAGAGAGAAGATGAACCTTGCGAGTCTGAATCTGATTGGCCCCAGTATGAGCTGGGACCTCGAGAAGGAGGCGATAAGTTAGGGAAATCTTGCAAGTATGCTGTGGTATCTTCCATTAATTGTATGTTGAAGTCTATGTCTGGGCTATTAGAATGCCCAGACGCTGATGAATCCGTATTGGGGTCTGATCCGACGAAGACCATTGTTTGATGTGAGGTGGCTATATGCGCCTCATTTCTGATGGGAGCCGAGTTTTCATAACGTGCTGGGAAATCAGACTGAGTGTATGCATGCAACATAGAATACATAATGAACGAGAGTATGCAAAAATGAATGATTTGTTACTGATGATGGTGTGAGGGAGAGGAATGAGGCGCATTAATACATGTATGAGGTGTGTCATATCATTATTGATGTGTCATGTTATATTGGTCACATGTCCTCAATTTTTACAATCAGAAACATTGATTTGGCTAGTAGCATCATTGCATGCTCTGATCTCATCGACCTGACTATCTATACATGTTCTTAAGTAGCAAAAATGGGGGCCTTATAGTGTTCAGTTAAAGAATTTATTAAGATCCTACACCACTGTCGAGGAACTCAGAACACATGTCTGGTAACTTCAGGTGGCTGTATATTAAGGTTTACATGATGACTAATATCGAGCACTATGTTCAGGATTTCCCTTTCGCACACCTCTTGTCCGGACCGATCAGTTTTGTCATATGTTCGCAATGCCTGTGTTTTCTCATTGGCCACTGGCTCCTTCTCTGCCTTCGTACCACCTCTCGTTGCCCGCCGGCTCTTTCTTCAGTGTCAAGATATGACTATCAACGTCACTCTCGTACATACTCATCCTTTTCTTTCACATACACAATCACTCTTTGATACATGCTTCAGACATGTTTTCCTTTGATTCTCCGTCTTAATCAGCATATTAATACCTCTCACCGTCGAATATTGTTGAGTAGTCTTTTGACCCAATGTGAAGTCTTCGTTCTTGTCCCTCATCCCTAGTCTGAGCCTCTTCAGATCTTCACATTCAGGGCCTTTGCAGACACAAGTTAGCAAAGCTCTTTGTCTGCACAACGTGCACACAAATCAAGAAGTCACAAAATCGGAGCCATGAATGCATGACCCACCACCATCATTCTTCATTGTTATCATTTGATTTTTTCATACTATAGGATTATTATCCTTGTAGCTTCTAGTAGACATTGGATGACTTCCCATAGCATTTAGAACACTGTTCTAAATGTATTGTGCCGCTGTCAAATCTCAGTCTTTAGAGAGGGGGGGGCAGGACCCCCTTTCTATATTCAAATCATGTTCTAAACATGTTCTAAATCGCTTTCAAACACCACAACAATATCACAAACCTCTGGTACGATTGACACTTGCATAGATCATTGTACACGCACTGACAACGACTCAGCGGAATGGATGTCGACTGATATATATATTACCCCTATTGTTATGATGGTCATTGCGATCCAAGTACAGAGCTTGCCAGGGTGTATTAGCTTAGGAAGTAGGCCACTTCAAATAAGATATGTTCTTCAAGTTCTTGCTTGTAGGCATTCACATTGTGATCCTGAAAAGATGACTGCACCAAGTTTAGCCATCCTATGCCTCTGGTCATTATCTATCTCATCCTCTACCAGCTCAAGCTTGTGATATAGTTGATATTGATCAGTCCATATTTAGGTTGAAAATATGTATTCAAATCTAGAAGTAAGAAGTATTTAGTCTGCGGTTTAGAAGATGTTTTGTTGATGCACTTGAGCCGAATCTCCGATCAATAAGATTTAGAACAATATCTAGGATTTTAAATGCTGAGGTAAGTCACCTACTATCATCATTCCTCATTATTTCTATCATTTTACTATAGGATCATCCTTGTAGCTTCTAGTAGACATTATTATATTACATTTGATTTGTATTTAGAGCCAAATGAAATATATTAATTCACAACCAGGATAAACGAGGGTACCGGTGAGGGACTTGCGGTTAAATCAACGGAGCCGTTTCGTGGTCGCCAAAGCAACAGGACAACAGAAAGCACACATGCACAAACGGAGTTGGTTCAACGCGTTTATTCACTGTCAAATTTTTCGCCCCCTACCACCAGACACGGAACTGCAATCTTACTAGCTAGGCAGGGGCCGTTGACATCAGGAAATCATGAGTTTACTTATTCCTTACTTATTTCAAACTTTTCCCACTTATTTCAAATGGACCTACTTTTTTCTGAAATTTGACAACTGCTTCAAAATTGAGTATTCCAATATGTTTGTTGGGCCTGAGAGACAAGTTTCATTGCATAAGACCAACAATTAGTGACTAGTATGAAGCTCGAGTGACACATTAATGCTGATGATTTTATTTCTCAAATATTCTCTTGAGGTACTATTTTGCAAATTAAGAGTCCAATAATTTTATAGCACACATTTATAATGATGGCTAACAGATCCTGATAGTTCAGTTGGGACCAGGTGGTAATTTAAGAGAAATAAGTAGATCCATTTGGAATAAGTGGGAAAAGTTTGAAATAAGTAAGGAATAGGTAAACTCATGATTTCCTGATGGAGAAGAGGAGTTGCAATATTGATGTGCTCACGCCTCCTATCGAATGAATCGGTATGTCTGTGGCTTTGCACTGGTGCAATATATTCGTATTCTTGATGTATTCAGCCAGTATTGTTAATCATGTCTGAAAGGTCAACATCAAACAGTAAAAAATTCACTGGCAACTGGCGCTAAAGGTCGGTTTTGACCGAGTATCTTCGCTAGTCAAAGTTGAACGTTGAGCTGCGGATGTCGGACTGCCTTTTGATACCGCCTTTCACACACTTCACTGAAACTGAACGAGTTAAATGTGTGAAGGATATCACGGTCGCAAACTCACTGCAACACTGGCGCTGGGGCTCAACTACAGCTGCAGGTATATCACGAAAAACACGAACCAATTAACTGAGGCTTTCCAATACCACGAATGCCAGTTCCTGAGTGGCAGAAGGAACCACGAACCGCCCACTGCACCCTGAGACATACATAATGGTATGTTACTGATAGATAAACTGCCTTGTACAGTCTTAACAACTCGATCTATTACGACACGGAAGGCTTCCACTCAGCAAGCCACTCCTTCATGTACATTAATGCTGCTGCCTGCACGACCGCAATAGTCGGATCTACAGCGCCATTATCAATAAACATGTCTGAGCAGTGGAATCCATCGCTCTCGTAGATTGGCATATTGGTGGTGTTAGGCTTATTCAGCCCATCAGCAGAGACAGTTGCCCCGCGCCAAGGGTCGCGCAGGCCGTTAGCGAAAAACAGACGTGAGACATTCACGTTCCAACCAGCATACATTGCATTTGTCTTTGCCGTGTGAGTATTAGGCGGAGAAGCGAAGGCTTCGGGGAACATGTAGACACATTGGCGCTGATGATTTAGATATTGATAAATATTGATTTGTTGCATCAAGTCTACGTACCTCATCAAAACTGGGTTGAAGGATGCGGCTCACGACCGCAGGTTGGCCTTCAGGAGGCCCAACCTGGTAGAAACCTTCTTGATTACACCTAGTAAAATTGTCAAATCAGATATCGATGCGGATGAGAATGCATACACCATCCAAAACCACGATCTGTTGGCATTATCTACGGTAATATTGGTCCAGTAGATGTCAGTCGGATCAAACGTTCCAAGACAGGTTCTGGCTTCAAGTCAGGCAGTGTAAACGATACAAGGTTCTAAGAATACGTACTCAGCATCCTGGTCGTGACAAACTTCATCATCCATATTAGCCATGTCAGTCAAAAGTAAAACGGACCGCCATACCATAGTGGTAGTACGTTGTGTTCCAATAATTGCCCCAAGACTTAATAGCATTATCAAGTCCCCACCCGTCAGAACCGGCATTGACACCATCCTTGACCTCGAGTGCATCGCAGAACTCATAGAACATTGACCCTGAGCCGTCATCAGGTTGCATAGATTGCCAATCCCATAGGTTGTATTCAACTGTTGGTCCAAGCAGAGTCAGTCAGGACAAAAGATAGTAGGCCAAATTGAAAAAGAACATTGTCCAAGGACAAATGTACGGATTCGTACCAAAGTCGACAGGTGACACGACATGTGCAGATGTTCTGTGCGAATATTTAAGACTGAATGAAGTACAAGAACGACTCACGGGCCGTCGCGAAGTCGCCTACGTGTTTGAGATCACCGAGGGAAAATGCCTCCTGGAGTGTCTGGATTCCAGCTGTATCCTTAGCTGCATACATCTCATCCAGGTAGGCGATCACTGCCTGTACATCGGAAGAACAGTTCTTTGGCATGTGCTCGCGAATAGGGGTGAAATAATCATAATAGTCTCTAATTTTGGTCGAGAAGAGGTCGGGGTTCAATAAACGTCCACATTGTTTGCATATTCATCCGCGCGGACGTGACCATAAGGGAAGAGAGAGGTAATCAATCAATGGAAGTCAGCAATGGTTGCAATGAAGTGACTTACGCGATGGCTTCCACAACGGCAGAAGATGCATATCCAGCCCAGAAAATCCCCGGTTTGCTTGGAGTCGATTATCACGCTGAAAGAACAGCATTTCTTTGTGGCACTCACTTAACCATCGTATAGCTGACAAGGGCTCCCGAGTAGCTGCCTCCTACCAATATCCATGGCGCCTGACCCGGTTTCACAGTATCACCCCCAGGCATAGGAAGGTCAGCTGTGGTCGCAAAATACGCGATATCATCGATAACCTGCTGGATGGTGAGGAGCGCGAGAGATTGCGACGTAAGGTTGTCGTATGGATTGGAATAACCAAAGAAACGGTGTTCGGTGATGATGCTTGCACCATTTTGTTGCTGAGCAATGAGACCAGTGATGCTGTGATTGGTCAGTAAGGCATCGCTGCCTGAAATCAAGTACTTAAGGAGAAAGGCAACCAATCAATTATGGCAAAACCCACCATCTGCGTTACCTTCTGCAGGTGTCATCAATATAATGGGACCGCCTTGAATGCGCACATCAATATCACTTAAAGGATATCATATCTCAATACTCGTGACATACCAGGCTTATAAAATTCCAGGTTTATCCAGTACCGCTGCTGGAAGGTTCCCAGCTCTGAATTATTGTGGTCGATGAGTTGGTCGAAGTAGTAGACGGTCGTAATGTTTGGGAGTACCGTGCCATTCGGCACTGAAATTTTTGGGATAATAGGCATAGCACGAAGCATGGCATTGGGAATGACTGCTCTGGCAATGCCCGCAAGTAACAGTGATGTGAGGGCCCACATCTTGATCGCAAGGGTTGGACTACACAATATGATATTAGCGGGGGAGGAACATTTTATATGTAACCACCGGGATGTTTAGGGTAACCAAGCAGCCTAATGCCCGGATTGAAGTTGGTCAAAGAAGGTCAAAGATCCGTCATAGATTCCTGGAAAACGTACTTGCACTTAGCGGCTAGCCTGCCGGTGAAATTTTCAGAAGCTTACTGCTTGAATGAGAAATGCCGGCGCGCCGTGGGAATCACAGTAGATAGAACTTCACTGCATGCGCCAGCATGCTTTGGGGATGACCACGATTGTACCGCACTCTCCAGTACTGGAAGTTGCTCATTTCGTCATTTTAGTACTACAGGAGAAGTTGGCAGAGTGCGTGGTGTTCGGTAATGCCCTCATAACTTTGCTAGCAGATCGGTGCTCCGTGAATACACAACTTTGATGACCCTGAGCATTGTGAGCGCATATTGGGAATGCCACATGGATGTTGTAAGAAAGGTCTGAAAATGCAAGTGACAGGTGAGGAGAACTTGAAAAATGGCGGGTAGAGCTTCAAAGACGCACAAAAATTCAAGGTAAGTGAACCATTGTGCATGATAGCGCCAAGGATGGTAAGTACCCTCTCCTTATTCCCTGCAGTATCGGGCATGCCGTTAGAATACTGAAAGGGAAATTCACATGAGTTCAGCTATGAGAGACAGAGTTTGGACGAAGTAGAATGTGATGAAATTTTTGCGCTGCTGTTTGGCGTCATGGTGGCAATCGGGAAGTCAGAGAAGTGGGAAGGGACGGAGATGACCGCTGTCTGTATAGTAATGTCAGAGTACACAATCTGCCCGGTTGAAAAAAAAAATAGATTTTGCGTTCTTCCGAGAAAGAACCTCATCTTGGTACACTGTTCACGAGTCATAAGACATAATAAGTTTCGAACATCCATAGCATGACACTACAGATTACAATACTGTTCCTGTGATACAGATATCACGGTCCACGGAGCATCTTTGATAGAGGACGAGAATGTCGGTTGGGTACACTGCCAGAAAGACCAGAATTGGTCAGCTTATTTTCTTCCATAATTTTTTTATCCCGCCCGTGCGCCGCCTTAGCTGTGTTGGTAGTGTTGTGGGTAGAACTCTGCTGTCCGAACTGATTCTGTGTTCGCCGATCTGGTCTACAAAAGATGTGAATGGCGGGTGCCCCATGATCCGAATTGACGTTGTTGAGACTCAAGATGCGAATGCGATGCCATAACGTCAATGACTTTACCTACGCTGCGGGTCAACCATCCGTACAAATATGTATGCTGCTGTGCGTCGAAAAAATGATCCCTTGTATATTTTGGCAATTCCACATTAGTTGGTGGTGGCAGAAGTGAACGGGGTTGGAGCAAAACCCACCCTGCGGTTGTCGCCATCTAACACAGTGTAGAAGCGCTGCATAAATGTGTAGCCAAGCATAAAGTCAAGCCCTGCACCAGTTTTCGTGGACAGCTTGTCAATGATGAGATATATACCATCTTTCTCAGCACCAAAAAGCTTGAGGTTGAGAGAACGAGGCCAGATTTGGGCGTTAGAAGTGAGAGTGAAGATTTTCTGTGCAAAATGGTGAACAAGGGGTGTGAGGGCCGACAGAATTGACATACCTTGTTAATATGAAATTTCAACTCCCGTAGGTCAGTGTACTGCTGACGGGTAATACGGAGAAGACCAGTCGGCTCATCGAAAGCAGCCCCGGTTTCAATCTTGTACTTGTCATAGGCATCTATCGAACGCTAATCAGACCATTATTACTCGCTGCGCTCTGAATACACACCGGAGGCAAGGTAAATATAGTTGCTGCCAGTATCGATGATACCAGGAAAGTCGTCCAAGATTATCGTGTTGCCGTAAGTGATGCTCTGTTTGATATTCCAGAACTTCGACGAGGCGGTGATAGGACTGAAACAACATAATTACTGAGAGTCTCGATTCATCTAGGAGCTGAGGTAGCTTACGCGTATACAATGTCATCAGTGTACTTGGTATGGTCAATTTCACCAAAGGTGAGCTCTCCGATATGAGTGTCTTCATCCTCAGATAAGGGCTGGAAAAAGATACCAACAAGGTTATGACCAATGTCGCCTTCGTCAACCAGGCACTCAGTAAAGGTCGGGTACGTGCCAGGTTTACCTTTAAGGGTTCTGGCTGTTAAATCTCGAGGCCCGATGCCAAGGATACCGTCATATTCGACGTTTTTCGTTTTAGAAGCAACAGCAAGTTTGTAGTCGGGGATGGTGAGCTCACCACCGAGAGTGACGGTATCGAGGAAGATAGTTCCTGTAGACAATCGTAGGTTTTTTCAACTTATGATATTGTTGTATGTCATACCAGAGAAGGAGCTACCATCATCCCCTTCACCATAGATTTCCTGTACACGCTGTCGAGTATTGACGCCGGTTTCGTAGTATGGAGTGAGGCCGCCAATCCATGTGACCGCACTACCGGTGTCGACAACCACATAGTCTTTAATAATACATTAGAAGCCGCATATTTTATCAGTGTTGAACTAACAAGTTGTGACGGGGCTGCCAACGGCAAGTGCTGCGACGTATTTGCCCTCACCGGCTAATACCACAGGAATGTTTTCAGCACGTCGGCCATGCGTATGGTATTCCCTGGAGGCCGCCACACGAGCTTTATCGTGTTGCATGAGGTCAATAGTACCATTGGAGAAGTCCAGTCTCCTGGCAAGGGGGTGGTCGATGGGGGAATTGCGAACTTCAACGGGCGATCCCGTGATTGACAAAGCCAGGAGAAGTGCCAACAAGGGTGCACAAAGGAACATGGTTTATTGCAGTGGAAGTATTATCATACTCAATAGCCCATTATATACTTCAAGTTATGTGCCAGCGAACGCGATGACCGTGGCGCGTACTATATTGTAACGTCCCCCTCGAAAAAGCAATGATGAGGTAGTTCCGACCCGAGTCACATGAGTCATGAGTGCAAGAATTCGACCTCTCGATAAAATGTGGTAAGAGACGGTTTGCTTTTCATTTGGCAGGTGGCAGAAATTTCAACAAAATTCGCCTAGTTGCCAATGATTCAAACATTCATTGACTTACCTCACGTTCATTTCCATAGAGTTGTCACCCATCATGAATATATTCAGTTTCCCAGGTTGGTGTAGCAAGCGTTGCTGAGCGCTGAGGAGAGCGATTGCGACCCCCAGCTGTCAAGGGTCCTTGGGAGAAGGGTTTTGTCAGAGGCAAATGACACGTGAAATCTTCGCCCGTTACGTCGCGTTAATGACGTACGATGCACCTCAACATCTGATGCTACGGCAACAACATTTGCGATCCCACTTATTTTTAATCATAGTCGCACGGAAGCCATGGACGTCGACAATAAGAATGATTATGCCGAGATGGTAAAGAAGATCATTTCGCAGAAACTCATATCCAAATCTTCGAATCGATGTCAGCGTCGGTGGTTCACCTATTATTCCCACATATCCTAGTTAGTAAAGTGGCCTCACGGTTGTCGAAGAACCACTTAATTACAGCCATTTGCAGGTAGAATTGCAGGCCAAAATTTTTTCACTACCATCAGTGAATTGGTGAGGAAAGTAGATTGCTATATATCACAATATATAGTACATAATCACAACAATTAGCATAATTCTGTTATCGCACATCATATTGTCATCTTTGCCCTTACATAGGAAAGGATTCTTCCTGATTTTACCATGAACCTTTAAGATCAGGAATGGGTCTCATCATCGCTCAAACTAAAAGTCAAAGGGAAGGCTGAACAAAAGCTACTGGTTAATCTACACGAATCAAAATTGCCACATCAGTGGTAAGGCTCATGATATCCAGGCTGAGACTAAAAGTTCGTATCTTTCAGGGAACGAGGATGTGTTAATCTCGGTGGGAGACTATATATGCATGTCTGCTATTACATCTCGATGGAAAACTAACTTTCAATCACTTTCATGTCAAATTTACATGTAAACATGAAAGCCAGTATTCTCCCAACTACGAAAGTATATTCACCTGAGCGAGTCCACAAAAATTCCTTCATGCTTCAACTTTCAATGCCAACAAATTTGTTGTTCCAATGTTTGTCAGCTACGTGTCAATTTGAAATGCATGCAAATAAGCTATACCTTTCCGTAGCAGCTGGGTTGTGTCCAACAAGCAGCCGACAACCAATTTGCATCATGCCTCAGATCTCAAGGCGACCTTATCTGCTTGGGACTGTGTCCCGATAAGTTAGATTGTGCTCGGAGCAGTGGAATGGGTTTATCAAGTGCTTGAGAACCAATAGAGGTCTTACCTTGAGTTCGTACACAACCTTCTACTTATATCTGATGACTAGCAGATGAATTGTACTTGTGAAAACCAATGATGTGTTTATTAAGTGAGCGAACATGAAAGTATGTACTTATTTGAATTTCGACGCTATCTGCTCTAGGTTTCTAAGAATGGTTCATTGTATTCAACTTCCAGGAATTTATCGATGTGAGTCTGAATTAAATATTTCTTTCAATTGTGCTTGTCTCACAGTCTATGCTTTCTATTCTGAGACTGACACAAAGAATATAAAATACAGATGTCTTCAAAAGTTCATGATCACATTATATTTTTTTGATACAACCCATTAAAGGCAGATGGCCAGTCCCGCAGAGTAGAGCTCGAACCTTATATGTTTCGCCATGCATCATCACCCTGCACATCTTTTCGCACTTCAGGAGGAAGTCCTCATGCCTGGATTTTGGACCTATGTTATATGTTCCGCCATGCATCAATGCTCTGTGTTTCCTTTCGCGCTTCAGAAAGAAGTCTTTACACGTGAATTTTGGACCTACATTATATGTACCACCATGCATCATTGCCCTGCATGTCTTTTTGTGCTTCAGGAGGAAGTCTTTATGCCTGGATTTTGGACCCATGTTATATGTTCCGCCATGCATCAGCACTCTGCGTTTCCTTTCACGCTTCAGGAAGAAGTCTTTATGCGTGGATTTGGGGCATCAGTGATTCAGCCTCTCAATGCAATGCTGCCATTACTATTTGGTGAAGTCTGGTATCTCTATTCCACCTTCTCATGTATTATTCATTAGGGTATTGAATTCTACATTGTAAACACATGCAGGTGTGTCTAGAATAGATCTTCAATGAGATGTGCCCCAGAGATCATTCTAATTGTTCATGTGTTGCACACAACATTAAATCTATCAGTAACATCAAACCATGACATTAATGGCAAACTAATTAGCAAGCTACAAGTGTAAGAGATCTAATATGGATCAGAGAAATATCTAGGGTGAATCAAACACAGCATCATCACATTGTGCTCTCTGCCTTGCAAGAGCATTGATGGACATGTTGGCCTTCATTGCATTGCTAAGTTTGCCTCGGCGATTCCTCCTAAAAACTTTTCTGAAAACAGATTCTAACAAGGCTTGGTTTAGGGGGAAAATTACACACCTAGTCCACCATTTGAGAAGTTTATCCACCCTGTGCTGTGCTTCTTGACCAGGGGGCTTTTCAAAGAAGTCAATGATGGTCCGCCAAAATTGTTGGTAGTCAAAGTCACCATCCATGGACCACCAAGAGGTGATGGAAGAAAGTGCGAATTGCACCTGTGAGTATACATGACAGTGAAGATGTATAATACAATTGACTAGGCATTGTAACTTACCTGACATGCGGTGTATGTGATTGAGTGAGGAGTGACTTTCTCCAAATGAATGATTTGTGCTACATGTTTTTTTACCTTGATTGCAGATAAAGACTTCTTAGCCTGTCAGTTGTTACTGATGATATCTGCACCATCGCTGTCACCTTCGACATCTTTTGCTGAGGAAGGTGACATGAACACAGCCTTGTAGCTCTGAAACAGCAGTCAGTTTGCTGTCAAGCAACTTCAGTGCAACCAATCTGAATGAGAATCTCACCCTTGAAAAGAGCCTCCTCAAGATCATCTGGATTGGAAGTGTACTTATCATATAAGTAAGCGGGAAATGATAGATTTGTCATGATATACCCATCTGAGCAATTTCGAATTCCTGCCCTCACCCTGGCAAACTGTGAGTGCTGTCTCTTGGGATATTAAAGCCACTACTTACTCTGGGTTATTCCAGTCAAGCTTGGCTGAACAGAGTAATCTGCCACACACATCATGGGTCAATCCATGGGAATGCTTATTATCGTAGTCAACAGGGGATTGCGGCTTAAATTCACGATTGATCCATTCTGAAATGAGAGTCTTCAGTTTTGAGGCATCATCTCCTCGAGCGCCATCAGCCCCCTGTCAAAGCTAGACAAAGACTTAGCTATGACAACCGTCAATATTGTTGAACAAACTATCTTTAGCATGTGCAAATACTCCTCATACTCCATACTTGAACCCTTTTTGTAGAACCATGGTGAAGTTTTAGTTAAGGTAGAGTAACCTATTTGCAGTTGATCCTGACTATGTAATCACGCTAATGAGTAGTACACACGAACCAATGGCAAAACACTTACTTGATGGTAGTCTTCTGGTCTTCATTCTTGTATCTTCTGTTGTGTTCTGTGATGAGGTCCTCAATACTATTGAACAGGGCGACAACATGCCTAATTGCTCTTCCTTTAGCAACATACCAGATTGTTTGCCTAACAGATGGTGAGAAATGCAACCCAATACTGCGTGCAATAGTAGTCACACCTTTCCTTAGCTGCGCGCTGTAAAGATACAACCTAGCCTGGGCTGTAGATAAACCACTGCCTAAACTAGTATGTGAGTCTTGCGCTCCATCTAGTCTGCTTCACTTGTGAGAACAAGAGCATTCGACCCTAAAGGGGGATGCCTATTAGTATGGTCAAGTTCAAGTCTAACTTATGCGCAAAACAAGCATCGAGGTCAGCGGTAAGTTGCCGTGGTCAGCAATGATACCACCAGAACTAGTGTCATGCATAGCGGTGCTAGTGTGGTTGAGATATAGTCAGTAACAGTTGCATCGAGCGAGTGATGTCGAGCGATGATATCAGCGGTAGCAGTAAGGTTGCGAGCAGTGCAAGGAAACAGTAAAGTAGCAGTGCATGAGAAGTTCAGTCAAAATAACAGTCAAAGTCCAGCGGTATGCCAGTGGTAATGGAGAACGAGCATGATAGATTAACGAGCGATAAGGAAACTTTAAAGACCAAGTCCACTACTGGGTAGATCCAGAGCTAGACAATAATCCTGACCTATAGTACGTGCAATGGTGTAAAATCAGGTACTGTATTGTGTGGGGTATGCGGTGCTTATATCCTAAATCGTATGTACTCGGAATACTCTAGGTGAGATCAGTAGCGCTGGAGTGTAGTAACCGCCGTAAGTAAACATAGTGCGAGGCGCTGCGGCACAAGGCAACATGTAATTAGGCTAGCTGTGGAATCAGTGATAACGAACATAATACAAATGATGCACCAAATGGAGCTATGCGGACGCAGCAAGGACATGGAAGGGCATCAGTACATGGAACGTGGTGCGGCGGTCGGTACAGTGTGCGGTGTAACGAACATATTGGCGCTGCGCTTAAAACCCCATATTTTGACACTCGTCTCACATCTACAGGAGTTACCACTTGTCCATGGCCGTCTTACCCCTTTAGCAGTACCAGCGGCATCCCACGCTTACCGCACACCGTACTGACTGCCGTACCACGTTCCACATACCAATGTCCTTCCATGTCCTTGCCGCGTCTGCATAGCTCCATTTGGTGCGTCATTTGTTTTCTGTTCATTATCACTGATTCCATGGCAAGTGTTACGAACTGGGGTGGCATCACCAGCGACAGTGAAAAGACACAGGCGGTCTGCTGGGAAGTTCTACAATGTCCAAAGGAGGACAAGGTGAAAGTACAAGGAACGCGTTCCAAGTATGATCAAGGGTTCGGCCTCAAAGACAAGTCTAAGAGGTTCTACGAGAATAGAGACTAAGGCTAAGGAGTGCTTAGACTTAGAGACGATTCAGGTTGGAGACCTAAGCGAAGGATATTCCAGGTAAAACCCAGTAAGATTAAAGTAAAGAATCTACTACAAGTACACTGTGCTTATATAGGTACATATGTGCGCACAGACCAGGTAACCGTGGGAATATAAGTGCATATCCTAATGAGGAAGGCATATATTGTACAAGCGTGCTGAAACGCATGAGTAAGGGATGAAAGCACGTGTTTAGCATACGCGTATGCTAAACCGGCTGAGTCCAAGAATAGAGTCATGGGAGTTCATGACATCACATGATATGACATGTCGACGACGTATAGTTGAATCATATAGTCATGTGATGTCTGATGGAAGTGGAAATGTCCGAGCAATAAGCTCCATATCACGTGATATACAAGAATAGAAAGGAAAATGAATAGGGGCACGTACGACTGTAACAGCAAGCCTTATTACATGTTGCCTCGTGCTGCAGTGCCTCGCGCTATGTTTACTTATGGCAGTTACTACACTCTAGCACTACTGATCTCGCCTAGAGTATTCCGAGTACATACAATGTAGGATATAAGCACCATGTACCCTGCATGATACAAGTACCTGATTTTACACCATTGCACATACTATAGGTCAGGATTATTGTCTAGCTCTGGATCTACCCAGTAGTGGACATAGTCTTTAAAGTTTCCTTATCGCTCATTAATACATCACGCTCGTTCTCTGTTACCACTGGACTTTTGACTGTTACCTTGACTGAACTTCTCACGCACTGCTACTTTACCGCTGAAAGTACCGTGGACTTCTTTACTGTTTCTTTGCACCGCTCGCTACTTTACCACTACTGCTGAGATCACCGATCAACATCGCTCGCTTGACGCAACTGTTACTGACCTTATCTCGACCATGGAAGCACTGCTACACACGACGCTAGCTCCAGCGGTATCATTGCTGACCGCAGCAACTTACCGCTGACCTCGACACTTGTTTCGCACATAAGTTAGACTCGAACTTGACCATACTAATAGGCATCCCCATTTAGGGTCGAACACTCTTGTTCTTACAAGTGAAGCAGACTAGACAGAGCGCAAGGCTCACATACTAGTTTAGGCAGTGGTTTATCTACAGCCCAAGCTAGGTTGTATCTTTACAACTGGAGCCCACTGCGAGGGGGTCCTTTGGTATAGTTTTGTTCTTGTCTTAATCGCTTACCGCACAATTGTCACCACAGTTATTACCGCACTGCTACGCTACTGATAAGTATGTCTGACAGATTTTGCATGCCACTGCACCGCACGGCAGCGGCACTGTACTTCGACGGCAACCCAAGAAAATTGCTAACATTCCTCACTACTGTAGATGAGCTGGCAGACTTGGCCGGCATTGCTGAGAAGGCACGCATCAAGGCGGCTATACACTACGCAAATCCTGACGAAGCAGAAGTATGGGCATGTCTTGACGAACACAACGGTAACAGCTTCATAGACTTCGCTAACGCTATTTGCACTTGTACCCAGAATGTGGTCCTACTACATTCAACCGCACAGTTACCGCTGAAGCAGTTGCTCCGCTGGCAGACCCCTATCAGGGAAACACTATTGAGCACTCTGATGCTGATGTACCACAACAAGTTACGGCATTGGAAATCACTACCGCTGAGCAAGTATCGCTACCGCTCGAAGATACTGCACCACCGGCGGTTCAGCCATCACTAATGACACCAAGTACAGACAGCACTACACTACCTACGGCACTACCACACGAGGATACAGCATCTCTGCCAGTCCAAGCGCTCGACGAAAGTTTGTCCCTGAATGAAGCACGCTATACTAACGACACTACATTTTGCACCATTTATATAGACAGCGATGCATACCGCTTGCTAGAAGAAACAGATGAAACAGCAATTGACTTGGTTAGCACTGACATTTTACCGACAGAACTCTTGACGGTCACGGAGCATACATGCTCTCAAGATGAAGTACCACAGACTGCTAGCGCTGATAGTGAAGAAGTTATAGAAGTATCACTGGAAAGGTATAGTATAGTAGAAGTGCCGACACATACTGCAGAAGCAAGGTTTACTGCTCAGACTGTTACTGCACGTTTACCGCTGACACCCAAAGAAATGTTCACCACAGGAGCTATTCAGCTGAACTCACAGACTGCAAGTGCCTACTGCCATGTGTTGACCGCTGCGTTAGTATGCAAAGATGATGGTCTTACCAGGCCATACTGCATTCCTAGCCTTACTGTGGCTAGGAGGTTTATTATCGACTACCGGCATACGTTCTTGCAGCAGATGACAAAGTGTGGCCTACTGCCTGCTAGTTGTCCGCCAACTATCGTCCCACAGTACCGCAGGCCATCACATGCTTGCATAGCGCTATGGCAGTACGAACACAGATCACGTGGTTTTTGTTGCAGAAGAAGAAGCTAACCCAAGAAGTCAAGCGTCAAAGACCCAAGCACATATACCCACCAGCGGAAACCCCAATGGCATCATTCATTACCCTACCGCCACTGACATTCGCTAATACCACCCTTGTTACTTGATCATAAAAACAAAGAAAAGAATACCGCACATGTACAATAGTCTCTGTTTTACCCCAGGTTTCGTCCGGCGATCAGTTTCACACTTTCAAATGCATGCCCACACGGCATCACTTACATATGTTTAGTGCTAACGAGCGCACAGACTTTTATTACAGTACAAAGGACTATATCGATTGGACAAGGAATACCGTGCACCGCTAAAGTACTATACACCTTTTTCTTCGAACGCGTAGGCAGCACACCACGCCCATTGATTGATAAAGACAGGAGATATCACACCAAAGCTTACCACGGCAGCAATACTGCAGGCATAGATGAAGACAGCACAATGAAGAAGACAAGACGAGCGGAACCTCACAACAGACTTCCAGTATCAGTTCAGTTTTTGTTTACCTTAGGCATCAAATGGACTATGACTGGCACTAGGACTTGGACATGGAGGCATTTGGACTTATTGGACCTCCCAAGGACTTAGGCATTCACACTGTGTTTTTCCTGGAGCCACCAGGACGAGCCCCTTGAGTGACAAACTCCGTACTATATGGATCACCTGACCCACATAATATCCCATCAAAGACGGGCCAGTGGACCATGGGCCGAGGTTATGTATATCCTTGATGTTGACGGATGGGCTGGGGAGAATATTATTTCCGATGGAGATGGGTGGGCTGGGAGACTTGTATTTTCGGGAGAGACGGGTGGGCCGAGGGAAACATGATTTCTGATGTTGACGGATGGGCCAGGGGGATATCATCCCCGACAGAGATGGGTGGGCCCATCTGGGTAGTATGTAGAGTAGGATATTATAGACAGCTGGGCTGAAGAGAGATGCAAGGCAAATATTATTGCATAGATGGGTGGGCTGAGGTAAGAGAATATTACATATACGGGTGGGCCAAGGGTGCAGTGAAATATTTATTGCATAGACAGGTGGGCTGACGTGGGGGAATTTTACATAGACAGGTGGGCCGAGGTAAAATATATTACATATACGGGTGGGCCTAGATATGTATCATAAAGACGTACAGCTGATGTAGCCACCAGAAAATCAAACACATAGGATACATGCACCCCATGAGTGCATATACCTACCATCGACCACCAAAATCTAAACCCTGAAGCACGAAAACCTGAATTCACCATGTCTGACATTCATCGATAATTGAGGTGCTGGGTGCCGGGTGCCAAGTCCTGAATCCAGGAACTTGAAACTGGAGATTCAAACTAGATATTTCCTGAATTCCGGATACCTGGACACCCAAAACACAACACACAAGGTGAAAGATTTAAAGTCCATGTGTCGAGTCATCTAGTGCCGAGTGCCGGGTGCGGGTGCAGAGTACCGAAACTAGAAACTAGAAACTAGAAACTTGAGATTCAAGACAAAACAGACATCTACCAAAAATGTGTGGATCAAAGTTTTGTTGTTGCCTGACATGCGTCTGAGTCCCGAGGACCGAACCCCAAAATTGTAGACTACCAGATTTCGGGATTCAGGGTTCGGCACTCGAGATTTGAGATTTGAGATGAAAAAGATATCTACCAAAAATGCACATATTACAGTGAACTATCTCTGTATTATACGAGTGAATGGACGTGCATAATATCCTATATGATACGGGCCAGCGGACCATGGGCCCATGGTAGAAATATCCTCGTTGATGACGGATGGGCCGGGAGGAATATTATTCCCGATGACAGTGGGTGGGCCCATGCAAGGAATATGTAGAGTAGATGAGTGGGCCGATGTACATGAATATCCGGTAGACGGATGGGCTGAGGTAGTTGGATATCATGTAGATGGGTGTATCAAGGTAGATGTGTATCAAATAGACAGGTATGTGAAGGGTACTTGTTATCACATACACGGGTGGGCCCAGACACATATTAAATTAGATGGGTATTAGACGGGTGGGCCGAGGGTGGTATAAAATATAGACGGGTGGGCCCATGTGTATGATAATGGTAGACATGACGGAGCTGAGGGAGTTGCATATCATCTGAATCAGAGGAGGTAATAAATTACAGTTACTGAGTTCCGGGAGCAGCAGGTGCTGTCTTGACATGGCCTTTTATGGCGCTTAGGTTGTCTTGTAGAATGTGGAAACTGGGGTGCGAGGCTTGTGTTGCCCTACAAGACACCCAGCTCCGACCCCCGAAAATCAGATGAAGCATACCAAATTCCGAGTTCCGAGACCCGGGTCTCGACACATTATTGAGTCAATATGAGACACCCAGTTCCGACCCCCAAAATTTGAGTGAAGCATACCAAGTTCCGGGAGCAGCAAGTGATCTCTTGAAATGGCCTTTATGGCATTTAGGTTGTCTTGTAGAATGTGGAAAGCGGGGTGCAAGGCTTGTGTTGCCCTACAAGACACCCAGTTACGACCCCCGAAAATCAGATGAAGCTTACCAAGTTCCGAGTTCCAAGTTCCGAGACCCAGGTCTCTGCTTGACATGGCCTTTTATGGTGCTTATGTTGTCTTGTAGAATGTGGACACCAGGGTGCAAAAGTGGTTGCCCTATGAGATGCCAAGTTCTGAACCCGGGTCTTGACAAATGAATATCAGATATCCAGCACACTTCCAATCATCTGGTATTTCATTGAGCAATGGATGATAATACAGCTTTGAAAGCCAACATCATCCAAGGTTCCCTTATCTGATCCTCGCTATCTCCACCCCCTTTAACACCAAGGTCTGGACATCCAGCATTCAGTGTCTGATTTCCCAATATCAACTTCCAACATGAACACTTCTTCCATGTCCACTTGTGACATAAAAATCTGGCGCACTTGGGCCCTGACCATCACTCATGAAGCAGGGGCATATACCGAACAAAAATTCAATGCAGAGAAGACTGGAGGAGAACCAGTTATACCTTCTCTGAACCTGGACACTGATCTGGTGATGGCGTGCGATCGCTTGGCTGATGTACTCATAAGGGCATATAAAAATCCCAGTGGGTCTTCCTGCAGATGTTGAAAATGTGTTTGATCATTCAAATTCCTTCATGACAGTTAAGATGCAGATTGATATTGCAAGATATAGCAAATTGATATCCCCAAAGAACACTGGGCACAAAGTTGGTGGACAAACCTGCCACAATTATTGATGTTTCCGGTACCATCATCACATGGTACCTTCTGGACGCCCTGACAGAGACCACCCAGGTGCGTAATGTGTAGATTGTTACTCAATGGATATTGAATATCAAATGGTACCTACAGAAGGAAATCAGGGCAGCCACCGATTTGCTGGGTCCAAGCCTCAAAAAAAGTGTAAAGGCTGATGGCAATTGGCAATATAATCAAGAATGGTTCAAACAGGGCTCGGAAAATGTTGGGTCAACTCCCGGATGCATCAATTTATCTCCGGCATGGTTTCAACAGGGCCATGAGGTAGGATGTAATGAGATGGTGATTTCTGGAGTCAAACTCACCAATCCCATAGAATCTGTCAGATCCGGAGGTATCTGCATCATTAAAGGGACCCTCCTCTGAGAATATCCTGAAAGCTATTGCAAGGCCGGCAGCCATCACATTGGCGGCACTCAGGGTCATGCATCCTCAGCAGTACTTTGCAGGGTTACGAGCATTGTCACACCTCAGAGATAAGGCACTGAGCAAGGAACTGCCACAGATGCCAGAGACCCTGCAGTACTGGGCATCCATGTTTAACACCCTCTCCATCATTTCCAATCGGGAAACCCCCAATCATCAAGACCATTTATTGATTCCTGAATGCTTTGATATTCTCACCACCATGGGGAACTATTCTAATGCTCGGATGAGTATGCCAAGCCTTCAGCTGGAATTCAGGTATGATTCCGGCTGTATGATTGCATTTTCGGGAAGAATTGTGAGACATGGGGTTGATGGAGTGGAAGGGGATCAGATTGCTTGGGCATGGTATATGAGGGATTCTGTGCACATTTATGCCGGGGTTCCCTCATGTGGATAGGCTAGGGTCGAAGGCCACATACTAACCATGGTGTGAAAGATGAAAGAAGTTGAAAGAGTTGTTACCCATGTTAGTAGCAACACACGAATACCATGTACCAATTAGAGCATCAACAGTTCTGGAACTCAAGTCGGAAGTTGAGTTCCATGAATTGAGTCCCTAACTCTGAGTATCTCAGGACTCGGGACTCGATACTTGAAATTTGGGACTCAATGATTGATAGTCCAAATTCAGGCTTGACACTCAGGACTCAGCAAAGTGTGAGGCAGCACAATGTGAAACAACAGACTTTGATCCACACATTTTGACTGCTGAACACCGAACCCTGGCAGCCGGCACTCGGGACTCGGGACTGATACCAATGTGAAAAATATGAATTCACATATAGTGAGTGCCGAACCCCAAACTCCGGCAGCCGGAACTTGGGACTCAGCACCCAGAACTCGGGACTTGGGACTCAGAATAATGTGCAAGTTATTGATCCACACATGTTGAGGGCTGAACCCCGGCAGCCGGCAGTCGGGACTCGGGACTCAGAACAATGTGAAAGATATTGATTCCCACATGTAAAGTGCCGAATGCCGAATGCCGAACCCCGGAACCCGGAACCCGGAACTCGGCACTTGGCACTCAGAATCATGTGAAATTTAGTGAGCCACATATGTTGAGGGCTGAACCCCGAACCCCGGCAGCCGGCAGTCGGGACTCGGGACTCAGAACAATGTGAAAGATACTGATTCCCACATGTAACATGTAAATTGCCAAACCCCGAACCCCGGCAGCCGGAACTCGGGACTCGGGACACACAACATTGTGAATGATATTGATGCACACATGTTAAGTGCCGAACGCCGACTGCCGAGCCTCGGCACCTGGAACTCGGCACTCGGCACTCAGAATAATGTGAAAGTTATTGATCCACACATGTTGAGTGCCGAACACCGAACTCCGGCAGCCGGAACTCGGGACTCACAACATTGTGAATGACATTGATCCACACATGTTAAGTGCCAAATGCCGAATGCTGAGCCCCAGCACCTGGAACTCGGCACTCAGAATAATGTGAAATTTATTGATCCACATATGTTGAGTGCCCAACCACGAACCCAGCCGGAACTCAGGACTCACAACATTGTGAATAATATTGATGCACACATGTTAAGTGCCAAACGCCGCCGAGCCCCGGAACCCGGAACTTGGCACTCGGCACTCAGACTAATGTGAAAGTTATTGATCCACACATGTTGAGTGCTGAACCCCGCACTGTCGCACAGATATCTATTTCGTCTCGAACCTTGAGTGCTGAACCCCAAACCATGAAATCCGGTAGTCCACAATTTTGGGGTTCAGGGTTCGGTACCTAAGATTCGTGACTTGCCACTCAGAAATATGTGAGGCAATCTTGCCATTCGGAAGTCGAGTCCCATGAATTGAGTCCCAAACTCTAATTACCATGGCACTCAGGCATTCGCCACTCAGCATTTGGGATTTAGGACTCTACATCTGGATCTTGACATCCAGTCCTCGAAATCCGGAACAAAATATTCGGGAGTCAAGACAATCATTTGGACGGAATAAAATATTTTACATCATGTATGAAATGAAGACCATTCTAATCTAAACACAGTGAAGAGGACTCCACTCCCCTGCCTCTCTTCAATCTCTGTAGCATGTCAGTGTACATCTTCACCTCTGCCATCTTCTCATGGATACCCTCATCTTGCTCCTCCATCAATGCTACCAGGTGTGCTCGAATCATCTTAAGTCCCATCACTGATGGGCCTGATGAGTCATTTACCTCCTCAGGAAGAACCAAGCCATCATCCTCAACTCCATTTTCCATCCAATGCTGGTAGTGAACGACACAGGACCTCATGATCTGACCCCATTGCCATGGTTCATTCAGAATTTCGGTGTGTCCCATCCACCATGGAGTATCATAGCTGGGAATAATCCAGGATGGATGTCCCAGAGCTGCGACATCATCAAACTGACATAGGTGGGATGAAAAGATGTGGTCTGGAACAGTGTTCCAGGTGAGCATGGGATACAATGTCAGGACATGAGCGACGGGGCTTGGAACAACAGAAACGATGTTCCTTGCAGCTGAGTACTGCAGGAGTGGCATAACAAATGTCTGTTGGAAATCTCAGCATTGCCCAAAAAAGTCAGCCAGTCATCCAGTAATCAGTCACTTACATTGATCTCCCATTGCAGCCCGGCTTTAAAGTACATGATCCAGGCAGAAGAGGGAGGGTTGTTAGCAGCCTCCATCTGATATTTAGAGATACATGTGCGGATGCATGATGCAGCCATATTCAAAGTACAAGAAATATCTTGAAGGTTCAGCTTCATGGGTTGCCAGTGATGTCCAGTATTTGGAGTGCCAGATGTGGATGCAGGAGTTTCAGGCATGGCTAATGCAAGAGTGTGATGCTGGGAATGACACTGACAGATGGTGAAGAGGTGATGATATGAGTCACTGATGGATGGATTAGAAATTCAAACTCCGACATGGGCTGACCCAGACAATTCCCAGGACTCAATGTTTGGGTGTCAAATATGCATTTCATTAGCAAAACAAATTCATTCATGTGCACCATCGATCAACGAGGGCTGCAGGTCTTGAAATGCTGCCTGTGCATCCTGAGCTAGTAAGGAATAAATTTGAGACTGCCTTCTGGCATAGCATGCATGACCTGGAAGTTGTTTCAACAATGATTCCTGCATCCGGGCACCCCATTGGGTTGCCTTCCACAAGAAAAAGTTGCACGTCCAATCCATCTCTGATTGCACCAATGATATTTCTTCCATCCATCGATCCCGTAGTGCCTTTGCCCGAAGCCAATGAACTCGGTAAACTTGGGATGGGTCCTGTCAGCTCACCACGGGATATATCAAGCATGCCCAAACTCACATTCCTCATTCCACAAATTTTCTGGACCCTCCATATCGACTTCCACTGACCAGAACCAAGCGAGGGACTCATTTCACTGACATCGGGCATTTGGATCGCCGACGGCAGTGCTGATTTTGAGCTGCTCGCAAAGCAGGGGTTTGTATTTCTGAAGCTGGTCTGGCCCCAGCTCAAGTTGTATCATTTGCTTCCTGGTTTTTCTATATATACTGGCATGTAGGGATACTGCCTGCTGCACTGATGTCACCTGGGACCACACTCGAGTTTTTAGGGCTTGAGATTTGGCTTGCCTAACTGTTGTTCGGAACAGGATAGCCTTGTTGCACAAGTGAATGCGGAGATTGTGCAGGGCATCATTGGCCTGCCCTTCACGAAGCGAGATCTCCAACGGAATCAGATCCTCTGCCATACAGCGTCTGCAATGTTCAACCCCAAGGTTTGATGGCAATGGAATTATGGTGAGCTCAGGTGAGTTTGTCCATGCATCAGATGTCTCGGTGAAATCTGCTGGGTCATCATCGATATCATCAAGAATATCTATGTTCAAGTCATCAGGATCGTCATCTGCATCAAATCCCTCTCCCAGATGCATAAGAGCAGACTGAGTGAATTCATCTATCTGGCCTTGGATACGATCGCGTTGCCATGCGATATCTAATCTCTGTGTCTCCGTTGATCGTCTTCCAATTCTGCGGACCTTGATGAGCAATGCAATTTGAGCCTCTTCAATTGCCAACCCAATGGATATCCATGTTGCCACAGATCTGCGAGAGGGTGCTGCATGATGGGCATTACCTGCTTCTAGTAGTCTAAGCTCAATCTCCTTTTTGCTTGGTGCTAAGTGAAAAATGAATGCGGAGCTCCACGGAGACAAAGAATGTCAACTTACCCTTCTTGATATTGATTTCATATAAATCCATCACCGCAGGATCCCTGCTTCTCTTGGACTGAGCGACCATCTCACTGGCTAACCATTGTGTCTTTAAATTGCCGGGTGCAGCTTCATCAAGTCTGTCGAAAGCCTTGCCACTTTCAGCGATGCCATTCTTCGCCAGCTTGTATTTCCGGCAAAGAGTGTTACGAACTGGGGTGGCATCACCAGCGACAGTGAAAAGACACAGGCGGTCTGCTGGGAAGTTCTACAATGTCCAGAAGAGGACAAGGTGAAAGTACAAGGAACGTGTTCCGAGTACAATCAAGGGTTCGGCCTCAAAGACAAGTCTAAGAGGTCCTACAAGAATAGAGACTAAGGCTAAGGAGTGCTTAGACTTAGAGACGATTCAAGACGACTTAGGTTGGAGACCTAAGCGAAGGAGATTCCAGGTAAAACCCAGTAAGATTAAAGTACCGAATCTACTACAAGTACAACGTGCTTAAATAGACCAATATGTGCGCACGGACCAAGAGAAACGTGGGAAAGTAAGTGTGTATTCAAATAAGGAAGGCAACTATAGTACAGATGCGTTGAGCATATGAGTCAGAGTCATGTGACATGATATACAAGTAAGGAAACAAAGAGAAAATGAATAGGGGCACGTACGATTGTAACAAAGAGTCCTTTTCATGCGGATCATCTTGCAGAAATTGGAATCGTTCATCTGATAATCAAGACATTCCTTTCAGTGCGGGGATGACATTCCCCAAGCAGCAGGGGAAATCAGGTTGAGACGTGCCCATAGGGTCTCCATGATTTCTCCATCAATCTGGCCAATGCCTTCAATAAAATTCGAAGCATATTGGACATAGCAACTGTCCTGATGTCCATGCACATGCCACAACCCGATTCCAGGAATGATGGTCAGTTCCGGTACCATGTCAAGGTATTGGCTTCGATCCACCCAGACACGAAAGTGCTTGTTGTATTGACAATTGATGTCATAGAAGGTGACAGCCCTGGTAATGCCTTCCATGTTGTGCTGGGCAGCCTCACAAATGGCGTAGTCCATGTTCATTTGTCTGCAAATGATGCATGGTCAACTAGTGAATGTCGATTGGCATGTTTGGCTTGCCTTTCCCCTTTCTGAAAATCAACAATCAAGTGAGGGACGAAGCACCCCTGCCGGGCACAGGCAACTCCTCCGATTCCTGTGGACTTGAGCTTATGCCACGCCGCATTTGCTTGATTGACCACCCGGTGATTGTTGCAGCTTAATTTTTCCACCGTGTCAGCAGCCTCCGCAAGATGCATTTTATACCTGTCCTTTCTGACCATGAATCCAAGCCCATCTGAAAGCCAAACTTCATCGAGGGGATTAATGGGATGCAGGTGTTCAGCTTTGAAATTTCCGTCCATCACAAATGACCGGGTGTATTTCCAGCTTGGAGTTCTTATCATCGTTGAGTTCACTTCAGTATTGAACATGACTCACTCATCAAGTGATTCATCCCCTGACAAAGATACATTAATCCCAGGCTGAGGACATGCCGGGCAAAATAATGCAAGATCTCCTGCGTTCGGGATGTCAGAATGATGGCCATAGCCATGCCATTTCATGGTCTTCAACTGCCTCCACTGTCGAGTGACTCTCATGAGCTCTCTGTATTGATCCTTGCCACGGCCTGTGTCAACATAATGTCCTTTAGATGAAGCACAAATAACATTACCAGAACAAGGTGTGGAAACATGCTCGAGGTCATTCACCAGAGCTTACTGTAATAGTTCATTGCAGAGGTGCTGCATTCAAGGTTGTCCAATAGAAAATCATCCAGCACTCCGAAGGTAAACACGGTCTTCGGCCTGTTAAACGATGCAGGGAAAAATCCATGCCAAAACATTTGAATGTCCGGACTCATGGCATTTGGACAATCACAGCATCGAACCTCGAGGCGGTGAACTCTGGACTTGTCAACGATGACCATGGTGTTTTCCTTCGGCTGGAACTCAGGTCCCGACACAGACGGAAGATCTTCGGGCTCAAGCTGGTCTTCAGGTTCATCTCCTTCAAACAAATCCCACCAATCTGTGAGCACCGGACATTGCTTGCCATCATGCCCGAGGTGTATGGTGAGTCCGAC
The DNA here is from genome assembly GCA_016800925.1 of Suillus spraguei. NCBI lineage: Eukaryota > Fungi > Basidiomycota > Agaricomycetes > Boletales > Suillaceae > Suillus > Suillus spraguei. Next base: position 97,466 of record JABCPU010000220.1, read on the forward strand.
ATGAGCGAGACAACTCTGCTCGAAGAATTGACCATTCCATTGACTGATCCAGTGGAAAGGATTGCAACGATGTTGACTCCTGCAACAGCCCGTGCAATAGAGAGGCTCGCCAAGACAATCTTGACATTTGTAGACCCCATCCTGGTGGCAGATGATGCATCTCCTGTCTTCTGGTGGAGCTTCTCGATCCAGGAGGTGATGCAGATATGATTCCTGCCTTGGCAGCCATTGCCTGAGGTAGTCATTTTGACTCTGCATTTTTTATATTTAGCTATAGTTTGAATGACACTCCAACATTTAACATGAACTTGCCATGGTTTTTGGGAGTTGCAATGGCTCAAATGAGCCTTGGTCTTGCTTGTAAGTATTGTCAGGAAAGTCATCCCAAGGAGGTGGTGCCTGAACAGGCTGAAGTGTTGGTGATTCTGGGGGAGAGTGAGGCATGGACCTGTAGGCTTGTCATCTTGTGCTTGCAAGTGGGACCTTGACCCAAATCTTTCTACCTTTGCTGCCCCTTGCTTCTACCCTGTGGGATTTTTGCAATGGGGTGCATCTACCTATCTTCATCTTATTTTCTAATGCTAATTTTGCAAGCAAAGCATCTGCTCAGGTGGAATGAATTTTTATTACATTGTGGTGTCATACTGTCCTGCCGACTCATTACAAATTTATGTCCATTTATGGCTTTGGGACCAATATAGCTCAATTAAGCTACTGTTAGGCTTTTCTCAAAGTTCAACTTCTGACAATTCGTTCATACTTCCACCTTGCTTATCCTCAGCCCATTCTGCAATTTGATTCACCATGGCAAGGACGGGTCATTCCACTCACTTGACTTCCGGCAGAAATAGGGCACGTCAACCACAGACACAGAAGCTCACGGAAAACGAAATTTCGGAGTTGAAGAACTACCTTCCTGAGTGGACCGCGGCCAAAAGGGGTGAGAAGCGAGGGGTTTTCACTGCAATTGCCAGGGCAGCCAGGTTGTTTGCTCCTAAAGTCAACCAAGGACAATGGAAAAAGAGGAAGCAGGTGATGCGTCTTCGTTGTGTTGAAAAACTACAATTTTAACATCTTATTCTTCCATCAACTCTCAGATGTATAAGACTTGGTTGTTCAACAACAAGAAAAGGAAGGAAAGGAAGGACATGATAAAGTATGGGAGGAAATGGACGCCTAGGATGGTGGTCTACCAGCAGAAGCACGAAGAGGTGCTAAAGAGGATTTAGGATGAGTCTGGGGCAAAGCTGGGAGATCCCGGTATGTTCAAACATTATCAGGGGGCTGTGAAGAGAGTCATGGCTGAATTGGACGATGACAAGTTGGAGAAGGCAAAAGAAACAGCGGAAGAATGGTCAAACAGCTTTCCTCCTCCAGAGATACAAGCAGAAGTTGCTCATAAGAAGGGACCGGCATATATGGAGCACTTTTCGAAAGAGATGTGGAGGCAATGCAGGATGAGAGTTTTTGTGTTGTCAGCTTGGAAGAATGAACAGGGAGAGGTTCTGTTCGGGATGTAAGTCAATTGTGTCCGTCATCGCCGATCTTCGATCTCAATATATGTGTGCAGGCATGATGATAATGAGGCATTAGGAGATGGGGACAGCTTCATGAAGACAAAGGACTGGGAGGACATTGAGCCAGTATGGCAGGAGTACGCCCAGGAACAGTTCGGTGAGTGTTTGAACTTTGGATGCAAGAATGAATTTGTTGATCATCACAATGATAGGTGCCGGGGCACAGGACAGAGCACGACAGGTCAAGGGAGGTCGCAAAAGAGTCAGAAAACCAGCTTTTGAACTCGACACAGTTGGGGATGGGATGCCGTTGCTTCCAGACATCACGGAAACAAAACTTGAGGAGAAGAAAGCCATAGTCAGGGTATTTCTTACATCGCACTACAGTGAGTCTGTCGTGGCAACATCCGAGATGTTGCTGAATGCATGGACACAGGAATATGTTCCGGGAATGACAAGGCTGTTGTGCCATGGAGTGCCCTCATACAAAGTCAGGATGACTTTGTGGCAAGGAAGTATATTCTGGTGGATATTGACCTGAAGGAGCCTTCGAAGTTGCAAAACTGGGACACGACGGCCTTGCTCAATTTCTGGTATGCTCAGCAGGAAACAGGAAAAGATTCAACATTCCTGTTCAAAGCATGGAAGAACAAAGATGGGGACATGGTACCATCTGTGGTATCCGGCAAGTCGCCATCTCGTCTGACTCGTAAAGTGAGAATGCAGAAGAGTGGAACTCTCCGAAGGCCCCGGGATCCATCAACCGAAGCCGAGAGTGATACCAACAGTGAAACTCATGACAAGGAGGATGACATTGATGATGACTCGGCTGATGGTCAATCCCCGCTGAAGAAACCCAGACAAATAGCACACCCATCTTCAGCACCCAAGGAGACAGAAGTTCCATGTTCAATGCTGGAGCCTTGCCCGGCCAGGCCGGCCAAGGCAGGTGCACTTTTGACATCACGGATGGGCGACCTCCTGGCCGGGTTCACTGAGGAAGTGGAAGAGAGGAACACATCGCCGGAACCAAGGAGTATACAGGGCAAGAAAGCTGTCATTGAACCATCCGCAAGGACCACCCGGAGTAAGTCTCAAAAGCCAGTAGACAGTACACTGGTCAGCCTTGAGGAGTTGATGTACGGTAGGCTCCGGAAGATGGCCATGACGCTGTTGGTAATGGTCCAGGCGATCCAGAATTGATTCAACTTCAAGAAAATTAGCAGAAAGATACATGATGAACAATTAAATGCTCACATTCTGTTTGATCATATGACTCTAGGGGCATGAACTCCATAAGCATGGCATGCAGGTCTTCATTGCTGAGTTCCGGTATGGGGGACTGACATTTAGGAGGTGTTGCATGTGCTTGGGACATCACATCAACAATAAAAATGAGATGGTATGAATGAACTCACCTGGAATTGCTATTCCTGGGATAGCCGGAGCATCAATCTCAACATCAGCACATTCTGGTGCTTCATCACAATCAATAAGATCATCATCAGGCCCTAGGTACAAGTCCAGATCGTTGAACAAAGGCAGTTCCTCAGGCTGAGCCGGGTATAAATGATCTGGATGGATTGAATGAACATCCAAAGTTGGATTATCTAAATGTGAATTGAGAAACCTACCAGGAACTGCATCCAAGACATCCGGAACACCTGATGACCCAGAATCATAGTCGATCTCATCATCCGGCCCAAGGTATACATCTTCACATGCATCTAATAAATGTCCAGTCAATTGTAAGATATACTCAAAGCAACACATACCTGATGAAATCCGGGACTCAGTCTCATCATCCGGCCCAAGGTATACATCATCCAGTGCATCTGGTCCATCTCCGGTCAATTGAGAGCTGTACTGAAAGCACAACATACCTAGTGAAATCCGGGACTCAGTTGAGTCATCCACATCCATTGAGTTGTATTCAGTGACCAGAGGTTCATAAAATCTGACTGCTGGTTGAGATCTCATGATGTCTGATCAACTGATCAAACTGATTGATAACTGATAACTTCGAAGTTGAACACATGGCTGGCAATGGCCGAAAGTTGAACCACGACCAAACAAAGACAAACAATCAATGCTTATCAAGATCGTCCTTCAATTGTCTGGTTTCTTTTGAAACTTCATCCTAGTGATAACATATTTCAAACTTATCTCAAGCTTTCACATCTTTCAACTCAATATAAATGTCTACTCCAGTTCAAACCTCTTTGGCCGGTCTCAAGGCAACCACTGCTCAGATTGTGGGCATCATCGCCGGGGCGCGGCTCATGCCTGCCGGCACTGGCCAAGCCCACCTTGCTCTGACAGCACAAGTCACTAATCTTGTGGTAAGTACCATTCATGTGTTAATTTTACATTTGGTTTTTCTAAGATCTGTTTAGGCTGAGATAGTCAGGGAGCATGAGAAAGGGCCTTACATGCCCGGCATCATTGCATCCTGCTCCAAGGAGTTGATGAGAGTCAGGTCCATGACTCCCCGGGTGTGGCCCAACTGGCACAGCATCGGCCATGACGACCCCCGGATGTTGAAACACTCCTGGCACAGCAAGATTCGCGCCTGGGAGGCGTTAGGTGACCATTCAGGTGATCTCCCTGTCATGCCTAACCCTTCCATTGGCCCAATTACTGTGGACCTTCCCTCCCCACCTGTCGTTGCCGGCAATGTCACTGGTTCTTCCACCCATGCCACCTCCGAGCTCTGGGACAAAGGAAAAGGTAAGGCGGTTGTTGCTGTCCCTGCTGTGACCACACCCAAGGCACAGTCCCGTGGGCGCAGCAAGACAATCACTGCCCCCAAGACACCTGCACCTGCACCAGCTTGTGAGTCACCCCAATTGTCTATGACCATCTGACCTTATCTTTCACTTAGCTATTCTGTCTTCAAGCGCCGCAGTGCCTCATCTGGCACTCGATGTGCCCATGCCGGATCTCCATTCCATGGCAATTGCAATTTGGGATGGTGCCACTCGAATTGCTCTTCTTGAGGCTCGTGTTGCAGAGCAGGATGGTAAGATTGATACCCTGCAACACCTCCATGAGGGCCTTCGTCGCAAAGTCATGGACCGGCACCCTTCAAAGGATATCCTGTTCCGAACAACAGTTAGGCAAGCCAAATCTCAAGCCCTAAAAACTCGAGTGTGGTCCCAGGTGACATCAGTGCAGCAGGCAGTATCCCTACATGCCAGTATATATAGAAAAACCAGGAAGCAAATGATACAACTTGAGCTGGGGCCAGACCAGCTTCAGAAATACAAACCCCTGCTTTGCGAGCAGCTCAAAATCAGCACTGCCGTCGGCGATCCAAATGCCCGATGTCAGTGAAATGAGTCCCTCGCTTGGTTCTGGTCAGTGGAAGTCGATATGGAGGGTCCAGAAAATTTGTGGAATGAGGAATGTGAGTTTGGGCATGCTTGATATATCCCGTGGTGAGCTGACAGGACCCATCCCAAGTTTACCGAGTTCATTGGCTTCGGGCAAAGGCACTACGGGATCGATGGATGGAAGAAATATCATTGGTGCAATCAGAGATGGATTGGACGTGCAACTTTTTCTTGTGGAAGGCAACCCAATGGGGTGCCCGGATGCAGGAATCATTGTTGAAACAACTTCCAGGTCATGCATGCTATGCCAGAAGGCAGTCTCAAATTTATTCCTTACTAGCTCAGGATGCACAGGCAGCATTTCAAGACCTGCAGCCCTCGTTGATCGATGGTGCACATGAATGAATTTGTTTTGCTAATGAAATGCATATTTGACACCCAAACATTGAGTCCTGGGAATTGTCTGGGTCAGCCCATGTCGGAGTTTGAATTTCTAATCCATCCATCAGTGACTCATATCATCACCTCTTCACCATCTGTCAGTGTCATTCCCAGCATCACACTCTTGCATTAGCCATGCCTGAAACTCCTGCATCCACATCTGGCACTCCAAATACTGGACATCACTGGCAACCCATGAAGCTGAACCTTCAAGATATTTCTTGTACTTTGAATATGGCTGCATCATGCATCCGCACATGTATCTCTAAATATCAGATGGAGGCTGCTAACAACCCTCCCTCTTCTGCCTGGATCATGTACTTTAAAGCCGGGCTGCAATGGGAGATCAATGTAAGTGACTGATTACTGGATGACTGGCTGACTTTTTTGGGCAATGCTGAGATTTCCAACAGACATTTGTTATGCCACTCCTGCAGTACTCAGCTGCAAGGAACATCGTTTCTGTTGTTCCAAGCCCCGTCGCTCATGTCCTGACATTGTATCCCATGCTCACCTGGAACACTGTTCCAGACCACATCTTTTCATCCCACCTATGTCAGTTTGATGATGTCGCAGCTCTGGGACATCCATCCTGGATTATTCCCAGCTATGATACTCCATGGTGGATGGGACACACCGAAATTCTGAATGAACCATGGCAATGGGGTCAGATCATGAGGTCCTGTGTCGTTCACTACCAGCATTGGATGGAAAATGGAGTTGAGGATGATGGCTTGGTTCTTCCTGAGGAGGTAAATGACTCATCAGGCCCATCAGTGATGGGACTTAAGATGATTCGAGCACACCTGGTAGCATTGATGGAGGAGCAAGATGAGGGTATCCATGAGAAGATGGCAGAGGTGAAGATGTACACTGACATGCTACAGAGATTGAAGAGAGGCAGGGGAGTGGAGTCCTCTTCACTGTGTTTAGATTAGAATGGTCTTCATTTCATACATGATGTAAAATATTTTATTCCGTCCAAATGATTGTCTTGACTCCCGAATATTTTGTTCCGGATTTCGAGGACTGGATGTCAAGATCCAGATGTAGAGTCCTAAATCCCAAATGCTGAGTGGCGAATGCCTGAGTGCCATGGTAATTAGAGTTTGGGACTCAATTCATGGGACTCGACTTCCGAATGGCAAGATTGCCTCACATATTTCTGAGTGGCAAGTCACGAATCTTAGGTACCGAACCCTGAACCCCAAAATTGTGGACTACCGGATTTCATGGTTTGGGGTTCAGCACTCAAGGTTCGAGACGAAATAGATATCTGTGCGACAGTGCGGGGTTCAGCACTCAACATGTGTGGATCAATAACTTTCACATTAGTCTGAGTGCCGAGTGCCAAGTTCCGGGTTCCGGGGCTCGGCGGCGTTTGGCACTTAACATGTGTGCATCAATATTATTCACAATGTTGTGAGTCCTGAGTTCCGGCTGGGTTCGTGGTTGGGCACTCAACATATGTGGATCAATAAATTTCACATTATTCTGAGTGCCGAGTTCCAGGTGCTGGGGCTCAGCATTCGGCATTTGGCACTTAACATGTGTGGATCAATGTCATTCACAATGTTGTGAGTCCCGAGTTCCGGCTGCCGGAGTTCGGTGTTCGGCACTCAACATGTGTGGATCAATAACTTTCACATTATTCTGAGTGCCGAGTGCCGAGTTCCAGGTGCCGAGGCTCGGCAGTCGGCGTTCGGCACTTAACATGTGTGCATCAATATCATTCACAATGTTGTGTGTCCCGAGTCCCGAGTTCCGGCTGCCGGGGTTCGGGGTTTGGCAATTTACATGTTACATGTGGGAATCAGTATCTTTCACATTGTTCTGAGTCCCGAGTCCCGACTGCCGGCTGCCGGGGTTCGGGGTTCAGCCCTCAACATATGTGGCTCACTAAATTTCACATGATTCTGAGTGCCAAGTGCCGAGTTCCGGGTTCCGGGTTCCGGGGTTCGGCATTCGGCATTCGGCACTTTACATGTGGGAATCAATATCTTTCACATTGTTCTGAGTCCCGAGTCCCGACTGCCGGCTGCCGGGGTTCAGCCCTCAACATGTGTGGATCAATAACTTGCACATTATTCTGAGTCCCAAGTCCCGAGTTCTGGGTGCTGAGTCCCAAGTTCCGGCTGCCGGAGTTTGGGGTTCGGCACTCACTATATGTGAATTCATATTTTTCACATTGGTATCAGTCCCGAGTCCCGAGTGCCGGCTGCCAGGGTTCGGTGTTCAGCAGTCAAAATGTGTGGATCAAAGTCTGTTGTTTCACATTGTGCTGCCTCACACTTTGCTGAGTCCTGAGTGTCAAGCCTGAATTTGGACTATCAATCATTGAGTCCCAAATTTCAAGTATCGAGTCCCGAGTCCTGAGATACTCAGAGTTAGGGACTCAATTCATGGAACTCAACTTCCGACTTGAGTTCCAGAACTGTTGATGCTCTAATTGGTACATGGTATTCGTGTGTTGCTACTAACATGGGTAACAACTCTTTCAACTTCTTTCATCTTTCACACCATGGTTAGTATGTGGCCTTCGACCCTAGCCTATCCACATGAGGGAACCCCGGCATAAATGTGCACAGAATCCCTCATATACCATGCCCAAGCAATCTGATCCCCTTCCACTCCATCAACCCCATGTCTCACAATTCTTCCCGAAAATGCAATCATACAGCCGGAATCATACCTGAATTCCAGCTGAAGGCTTGGCATACTCATCCGAGCATTAGAATAGTTCCCCATGGTGGTGAGAATATCAAAGCATTCAGGAATCAATAAATGGTCTTGATGATTGGGGGTTTCCCGATTGGAAATGATGGAGAGGGTGTTAAACATGGATGCCCAGTACTGCAGGGTCTCTGGCATCTGTGGCAGTTCCTTGCTCAGTGCCTTATCTCTGAGGTGTGACAATGCTCGTAACCCTGCAAAGTACTGCTGAGGATGCATGACCCTGAGTGCCGCCAATGTGATGGCTGCCGGCCTTGCAATAGCTTTCAGGATATTCTCAGAGGAGGGTCCCTTTAATGATGCAGATACCTCCGGATCTGACAGATTCTATGGGATTGGTGAGTTTGACTCCAGAAATCACCATCTCATTACATCCTACCTCATGGCCCTGTTGAAACCATGCCGGAGATAAATTGATGCATCCGGGAGTTGACCCAACATTTTCCGAGCCCTGTTTGAACCATTCTTGATTATATTGCCAATTGCCATCAGCCTTTACACTTTTTTTGAGGCTTGGACCCAGCAAATCGGTGGCTGCCCTGATTTCCTTCTGTAGGTACCATTTGATATTCAATATCCATTGAGTAACAATCTACACATTACGCACCTGGGTGGTCTCTGTCAGGGCGTCCAGAAGGTACCATGTGATGATGGTACCGGAAACATCAATAATTGTGGCAGGTTTGTCCACCAACTTTGTGCCCAGTGTTCTTTGGGGATATCAATTTGCTATATCTTGCAATATCAATCTGCATCTTAACTGTCATGAAGGAATTTGAATGATCAAACACATTTTCAACATCTGCAGGAAGACCCACTGGGATTTTTATATGCCCTTATGAGTACATCAGCCAAGCGATCGCACGCCATCACCAGATCAGTGTCCAGGTTCAGAGAAGGTATAACTGGTTCTCCTCCAGTCTTCTCTGCATTGAATTTTTGTTCGGTATATGCCCCTGCTTCATGAGTGATGGTCAGGGCCCAAGTGCGCCAGATTTTTATGTCACAAGTGGACATGGAAGAAGTGTTCATGTTGGAAGTTGATATTGGGAAATCAGACACTGAATGCTGGATGTCCAGACCTTGGTGTTAAAGGGGGTGGAGATAGCGAGGATCAGATAAGGGAACCTTGGATGATGTTGGCTTTCAAAGCTGTATTATCATCCATTGCTCAATGAAATACCAGATGATTGGAAGTGTGCTGGATATCTGATATTCATTTGTCAAGACCCGGGTTCAGAACTTGGCATCTCATAGGGCAACCACTTTTTTTTTTGCACCCTGGGGTCCACATTCTACAAGACAACATAAGCGCCATAAAAGGCCATGTCAAGCAGAGCCCTGGGTCTCGGAACTCGGAACTCGGAACTTGGTAAGCTTCATCTGATTTTCGGGGGTCGTAACTGGGTGTCTTGTAGGGCAACACAAGCCTTGCACCCTGCTTTCCACATTCTACAAGACAACCTAAATGCCATAGAGGCCTTTTCAAGAGATCACTTGCTGCTCCCGGAACTTGGTATGCTTCACTCAAATTTTGGGGGTCGGAACTGGGTGTCTCGTATTGACTCAATAATGTGTCGAGACCCGGGTCTCAGAACTCGGAATTTGGTATGCTTCATCTGATTTTCGGGGGTTGGAGCTGGGTGTCTTGTAGGGCAACACAAGCCTCGCACCCCGCTTTCCACATTCTACAAGACAACCTAAGCACCATAAAAGGCCATGTCAAGACAGCACCTGCTGCTCTGGGAACTCAGTAACTGTAATTTATTACCTCCTCTGATTCGGATGATATGCAACTCCCTCAGCTCCGTCATGTCTACAATTATCATACACATGGGCCCACCCGTCTATATTTTATACCACCCTCAGCCCACCTGTCTAATATAATATACTGTACAACACCCTCGGCCCACCCGTCTAATACCCGTCTAATTTAATGTTTCTTGGCCCACCCGTGTATGTGATAACAAGTACCCTTCACATACCTGTCTATTTGATACACATCTACCTTGATACATCCATCTACATAATATCCAACTACCTTGGCCCATCTGTCTACCAGATATTCATGTACATCAGCCCACTCATCTACTCTACATATTCCTTGCATGGGCCCACCCGCTGTCATTGGGAATAATATTCCTCCCGGCCCATGGTCCACTGGCCCGTATCATACGGGATATTATGCACGTCCATTCACTCATATAATACAGAGATAGTTCACTGTAATATGTGCTTCAACAGATAAGCAATCAGTGCCTTTTTTTGTCCTATGAATTTGTCCTACAAAAGTGTCTCAGTCATCAGTGAACTCATGAGGAAAGTAGATAGCAATAAATAACAATACATAGTACACAATCACCAGAACTAGCATAATTCTGCTATCGACAATCACATTGTTATGTTTGGCCTTATAGAGGAAAGACTCAATTTTATTTATATTAAAATACATATGTAATTACATGATATATAAAACAGACATGGAAAGATAGTGGAGAGTGAATGGCCAGAAGGAAGAGCCAGGATGGGACCATGAGGAAGAGTCAGCAAGGAACTGCGAGGAAACGCCAAAGAGGGACCACCACGAAGGGCCAGGGAGGAACCGTGAGGAAAGGCCAGGGAGGAACCACGAGAAAATCCAACCATGAAGGGCCAGGGGGGAACCATGAGGAAATTCAAAAGGCCAGGGAGGGACCACCATGAAGGGAGAAAGGCCTGGGAGGGACCACAAGGAAAGGCCAGGGAGGGACCACCACGAGGGACAAGGGAGGGACCACCACGAGGGACAAGGGAGGATCCACAAGGAAAGACACTGAGTTTGAGAGGGTGGTGGTAGTAGCAGTGAAACGAAGTTGAAAGGAACTTGTGTGAAATTTTCTGTCCTGCACAAACAATGAACAAACAATGACAAATCAATTAGGTTGAAAGGGACTTGCATGAAATTTTCTGTCCTGCACAAACATGGAACAAATAATGACAAATCAATTTCAACCACTTGCGCTGCTCACATGATTTGGGGTTAGTCACGTGCATGACCTTAGATACCATTGTAATTCATGCAATATTTGAACCAATGTATATAGCTTTGTAAGTCAAATATAAATGAGGGAATATGATATTGCTCAACAAACGGTACCTAAATACACTATCATACCTTGTCAGTTGTGATGGTGCAAATTCATGACCTTGTCAGACACTCTCATAGGAATCTAAACTAGGTTAAAAATGCTAACGGCGCTTTCCACAATAAAGTCTTATATCAGTTGATAGTTCAAAAAATAAATGATGAAATATGGCATAAGTCAAGAAGTGTGACTTAACGATGCTATTGCACATTGATTGCTGTAACAGCACACTGTTGTGATCTTGTCACAAACTCCTCATGGTAAAATCAATTTTCAGAGATTCATGGCTATGTACCGAAAACTAATATTTATTGGCATATACATAGTCATATTCAGCCGTAGCATAATGATATCATCCTATACTTCCCATGACTACAAAATTGAGGACTCATGAATTCACTGATTACAGCAATCAATGTGCAATAGCATCGTTAAGTCACACTTCTTGACTTATGCCATATTTCATCATTTATTTTTTGAACTATCAACTGATATAAGACTTTATTGTGGAAAGCGCCGTTAGCATTTTTAACCTAGTTTAGATTCCTATGAGAGTGTCTGACAAGGTCATGAATTTGCACCATCACAACTGACAAGGTATGATAGTGTATTTAGGTACCGTTTGTTGAGCAATATCATATTCCCTCATTTATATTTGACTTACAAAGCTATATACATTGGTTCAAATATTGCATGAATTACAATGGTATCTAAGGTCATGCACGTGACTAACCCCAAATCATGTGAGCAGCGCAAGTGGTTGAAATTGATTTGTCATTATTTGTTCCATGTTTGTGCAGGACAGAAAATTTCATGCAAGTCCCTTTCAACCTAATTGATTTGTCATTGTTTGTTCATTGTTTGTGCAGGACAGAAAATTTCACACAAGTTCCTTTCAACTTCGTTTCACTGCTACTACCACCACCCTCTCAAACTCAGTGTCTTTCCTTGTGGATCCTCCCTTGTCCCTCGTGGTGGTCCCTCCCTTGTCCCTCGTGGTGGTCCCTCCCTGGCCTTTCCTTGTGGTCCCTCCCAGGCCTTTCTCCCTTCATGGTGGTCCCTCCCTGGCCTTTTGAATTTCCTCATGGTTCCCCCTGGCCCTTCATGGTTGGATTTTCTCGTGGTTCCTCCCTGGCCTTTCCTCACGGTTCCTCCCTGGCCCTTCGTGGTGGTCCCTCTTTGGCGTTTCCTCGCAGTTCCTTGCTGACTCTTCCTCATGGTCCCATCCTGGCTCTTCCTTCTGGCCATTCACTCTCCACTATCTTTCCGTGTCTTTTTTATATATCATGTAATTACATATGTATTTTAATATAAATAAAATTGATTTTTATCAAATTTTTTCACAAAATGAGTGCTAAGAAACAATGAGTGGTGACAATCTGGTGTTTTTGCTAGTTCTGTTGAACTTATTCCAGGTAGTATCATTCTGACAGATACCATAAAAATTTCATGCTTAGATAAAGCTTTGCAAAGCTATATAATATCGGGTCAATTTTTTGGTGCTTCGGAGTCGTGAACCTCCCTGTCGTTATGGCATTATTAATTAATCTAGCTCAATGTTCAACTTTTGTCACACCTTGACTTCAAGTGTGAGTTTGAATAAAATCGGGCCCTTCTCTTGATCATAAAATTTTATACGATAATGAGTGACGCGTCTTTCCTCTATAAGGCCAAACATAACAATGTGATTGTCAATAGCAGAATTATGCTAGTTCTGGTGATTGTGTACTATGTATTGTTATTTATTGCTATCTACTTTCCTCACGAGTTCACTGATGGTTGTGTACCACTAATCTATATCTGGCATGCCGCATTTTTGGCGGGCGTCTTCCAGGAATGAGGATGAGGCGTATACAGAGGTAAGTTTGTGATGTGATGCTAGTAAATAGTTTGCCTATGACAAAACTTGCAGGGAGTCTCCCAAGCGAAACGGTAGAAAGGCAACTCGGGAAGGATCATAGTCCCCTCTTCAAACATGCATGTTACGAGGGCATCCATGTCACTCGATAGTCTGCTGGATTTTTTTCCGAACTGGAATAGAAAGCCGCACGTCTGATGATCCAGCAAGTGGCCCAGTATTTTGAACGTTTTATGGGCTCCGTGTTGCCAGAGTGTTTGGAAGTACGCTGCCAGGTTCAAGACAGCGATTGCAGAACAGACAACTTTGTATGGATAGTATTTTGAAATGGACAAGGAAGCTAACTGAAGGTAGGGTGCTGTTCTTCGGCCTTTATCTCGGTATGAGGTGTCGGCTACGATAAAGTATGCATCCATGTTTGGTGCGACGGCTCTTCCTTCACCAATACAAGCAACTATATTGAGAAAGCTGCAACTCCTTCGGGTAAGCAGTTATTATTTAGATATGACTCAGAGACTGGAAGCTTGTCTGTGAGGCAGGAAAGGCGTAGAACAGATGTCCGGGGGCTAGACTTTGTCAATCACAATTCTTTGACCTCCGCACCCCCCCAGTTACCGCCTCAGCCACCACAACCAGATATTCTTAACTCACTAAAATCTATCCGGACGACGCCTTATGAAATGTCTTCCTTATCATGCCTATGTGGGCATAGACCGTCATCTACAGACTCAGGGCTAGTTGCAGTAGATTGGGATACCAGGTCTCCTTGATGGCAGATGTACGAGAACACTACTCATACGCGCAGTAGGTCTCGCTTACTCGAATGACTACGCTGCTCACTTTATTATCATCAGCCCTGCATCTTTTCAATCCCATGAAGTGTCGGTTCCAATCCGTTGTGAAGAGGCGACGAGACTTGAACTAGAAACGAGAGAGTGAGAACTCAGTCTTAGTTGGAAAGACTACACTATGACAGGTTCATACCTAGAAACGAGAGAGTGAGAACTATACATCGTTAGTACTAAGTATGATGTTCAAGTCGTAGTAAGTAGCTCACCTCAGTCTTAGTTGGAAAGACTGAGGGAAAAGAATTCTATGGACGCTGAATATTAGAGGATCATTTGAACAGAGAACGAAAATATGAACGTGGATGAAACGTGTATGATAAGTATGTAATGATAGATAAGAGGAACATATCTTGATACTCCCACTCAGACACATATCACCAGATATGCGGGTGGAATTATTCATCATCATTCAAAGATGAGCAGAGGGCGAGAGAGTAGCGGTGATTTCGGAAGAGTTTTCATGAGAGTGATTTTGTGAAGATGTCGGTGACCATATCATGTGTAGGTATGTATGGGATGTTAATGGTGCCATCGTTTACAAGATCTCGAATGAAATGGTAGCGCACACGAATGTGCTTCGCACGATCATGGAACTGGGGGTTTTTCGTTAGGGCACAGCTTCCATTATTGTCTCCATACAGAGTGGTAGGTGTGATGAAGGATGAATCAAGTCCAAAATCGTGCAATAATTGACTAAGATGAATTTGTTCGCGCGCAGCATTCGAGAGGGCAATATATTTGGCTTCCATTGAGGACATGGCTATGACTGACTGTTTTTGAGAACACCAGCTGATGGGGGAGCCAAAAAGGTAATAGATGTAGTGTTAAGACTGTACTCAAGGGTAGAGAGATCCGAAGGGCTTTGGCCTCAGTTCGTACACTGTGCCCCTTTCTCGAGTAATGCCCCTTATTTCAGGGAGGAGTTATTCGTCCGAAGACCCGGAAGGGGTTGCATGACGGATCCGGGTGTCCGAAGGTGTCGGATATAATACGTCCGAAGGTAATTCGGAACATAAGGAGAGGACAGAGATTAAGGCTAGTTTCGGAACGAGTTCCTAACTAGAAACTAACGGAGATGGACTATCCGAAGATAGAGTCGGAGGTATAGACTATAGGAGTCAATCCTAAGTCTCGGAAGGTGACTTAAAGCGGAGAGTGGCTTAAGTCCGGAGGAGGCAGAATGAGTAGAATCTAAGATGATATTCGAACTAAGGTTCTACGGAGATCTACAAGTGGTTTATATACAGTAAGTATCTAAGACGGATAATTAGCAAGTCCGGGACCGAGGGCTATGTACGAAGTGTAACGGAAGTCTATTAGTTATTGCACAGCGGATCAGTAAGCATGAATCGGAAATGAACACAGGAAACGGATCAGTAACACAGGACGGAAATATAAACAGCCGGAGTACCGGTAGTAGGAGAAATGACGAAAGGAGATAGATGCAGATGTTCACCAGGGAGTTAAGGTGCGAGAAGTGAGTACATTCGGAAGGGTGGTCCGGACAGGATCTGTGGACTGGATGGATATGGAAACGATCGGATCTGGACGGATATGATCGGATCTGAGATTAGAAGTATGGTATATGACAGTATCCCCCTTAGGGCCGAACCCCTGAGGCACAAAGAAGCGTCGATCCGGATCGGACAAGATTAATGCGAGACGATGGGGAAGTTTGATGGTTGTAGTGCTGAGTCTGTAATCCAACAGATATACAGACGTCAGACGTCCAAAATGATTCCTACCCCCACTTCATATCCTTGTTAACAAAACTTGTCTCCTAACATGTCTGGAAAGAAATCCGATGCCCCTAAGTCTGCTGCTGACCTTGTGGCGGATCTGGAGCAGCAACTGGCGGCTGCTAAGGCTGCAGCGGAAGCCGAGGCGGAACGGAAGCGGAAAGAGGCGGAGGAGCGGAAAAGGCAGGAGGAGTTGAAGCAGATTGAGTTGGCGGAGATCCGGAGGGAGATGGAGGAGAAGAGGCGGAGAGCACTGATTGAGGCTCGGGTGAGTGCTGTGGACTCTTCCGGATCCGGATATTAATGGGTTGGTAAAGGCCAAGGCTGCTCCTGCGTCTGGGGCAAAGGATGGGTACTGCTCTTGTTGCGTCACTAAGGGCCGGATGTGCCAGTGGGATGATGCTGAGAAGAATGCCATGGTGAGTCATCCGAAAAACTTCGGATCCCGCTGATTTCGATGTTTCGTAGATTAAGTCCTGTGACGTCTGCCGGAAGGACAAGGCCACTTGTCCTGGAAGGCCCGGATTCGTTAAGGGGCCTAAGGGCCGGAAGAGGCAGCGTCCTGCTGGTACTCCGTCTCCGAAGGGCAAAGGCAAGCGC